>JAJLVQ010000029.1:0-131739 GCA_030570335.1 Pichia rugopelliculosa | reverse complement strand
TGTTTCTTGCTAAAGGTGGTAGAACAGTCTACTTTGGTGATTTAGGTGAAAATTGTCAAACATTAATCGACTATTTTGAATCTCATGGTTCTGAACCATGTCCAAAAGAAGCAAATCCTGCTGAATGGATGTTACAAGTTATTGGTGCTGCTCCGGGTTCTCATGCCAACCAAGATTATCATGAAGTATGGATGGCGTCTGATGAAAGAAGAGCGGTCAAGGAAGAATTGGCTTACATGGAAACTGAATTATTGAATATACCGATTGATGAATCTGTTGACGCAAAGAGAAGTTTTGCTTCTAGTTATATTAACCAATATATTTATGTCACTAAGCGTGTTATGCAACAATATTGGCGTACTCCAAAGTATGTTTGGTCTAAAATTTTCTTAGCACTTGCCAATTCAATTTTCAATGGTTTCTCATTCTTCAAGGCTGGAACTTCATTACAAGGATTACAAAATCAAATGTTGTCAATTTTTATGTTGTCGGTTATGTTAAATACTTTAGTTCAACAGATGTTGCCATTATATATTACCCAGAGATCAATCTATGAAGTCCGTGAAAGACCATCAAAGACTTTTTCATGGTGGATTTTCCTTGCGGCTCAAATCACTTCTGAATTCCCATGGAACGTTATTTGTGGTACAGTATCTTATTTCTGCTGGTATTATCCAATTGGTTTCTATTCGAATGCCGCAGCTACCAATACAACTGCAGAAAGAGGAGCATTATCATGGCTACTAATTATCGGTTTGTTTAATTATGCTTCCTCTCTTGGTTTAATGTGTGTTGCTGGTGTTGAAGAAGAACAAAATGGTGCAAACATTTCCAATTTGTTATTTACAATGTGCTTGAATTTCTGTGGTATTTTAAAATTTCCAACTGGGTTCTGGATCTTTATGTATCGTGCAAATCCAATGACATACTGGGTTAGTTCATTATTAGCTGCAGGTGTTGGTGATACACAGTTAGTTTGTTCTCCAAATGAAGTTGTTTTTATGGTTCCACCTGAAGGCATATCCTGTAGTCAATATTTAGATCCATTTGTGAATGAAAATGGTGGTTACCTAGTAGACAGTCCAAATCCAGAATTTTGTGGTTTTTGTTCAGCATCAAATACTAACCATTTCCTTGAGAGTGTTCATGTTAATTTTCACAAGCGTTGGAGAGACTGGGGTATCTTTATTTGTTTCATTGTTATCAACTATATGTTTATGTTCTTCTTTTATTGGTTAGCCAGAGTTCCAAAGAATGGTAATCGTGTCAAAGATGCTTCATCATTAAAGAGTGAAGATAAAACCCCCGACGCTTTACCAGAGACTGAAGGAAAAAATGTTCCTACGACGGTTTAATTTCAAAAAACATTAAATGCATATATGTGAATATGTTTTATTACAATTTTGATTTTCTTGTACATTTATTTCTGTTTTTAGTTTTAAGTTTTTACATATAATTATATCTAATAATATAATCTAATTGGTTTTTTTTACAGTATATCCAAGACAATCCTTTAGAAGTTAATAGAAGATAAAGATATATTTCTATTTAAGAGGTTTTGAGAATTAATAATATTGTATAATTAATAATATTGTATAATTAACGATAATATTAATTCATTTAGTGAGATACAATCAGGGTTCTAAAAAATCGTTTATTGCAATGTCAGCTATTCAGCATCCTATCGTTGGGTAGAGTTGTCTCTAGCATAATACATAATATTTAGTATTCAATATATTTACTCTTTCAGAAATAGAACAATCTGACGAAAATCTTCAACCACCATGGTAGCAGAAAACTTTAAAATTTTGATGTGGCCATTCATGAATCGATTTTTTCAAATCTATTCCAAAATCAACCAATCAGATACTTCCGAATACAATAATTACTATAGAGGTTATCTAGTCATGTCTGTTTGTCATATGTTATACTTTTAGATATAAAAGGAGTGACTTTACTTAGGTAGTCAAAATGAAGATTTGAAAAAAAAACCAATATTAGAAGCCTCTAGTTATCCTGCTAAAGCCTAAACAAAAAATGACAGTTTCGAGACCGACTCAAAAGGCAATCCCAGTCACTTTATTATCCGGATTTTTAGGTAGTGGTAAAACTACGCTTTTAGAAAATATTCTAAAAAATGAACATGGGTTTAAAATTGCAGTTATTATCAATGATATTTCAAGTTTTAATGTGGATGCAGAATTAGTCAGTAATCATAAAATTATTACAACAAAGGAAAAAATTATCAAATTTCAAAATGGTTGTATTTGTTGTACTTTACGTGGTGATTTATTAGAGGAATTGATCAATATTTCTAAAATAGATGAATTTGACTACATTATTATCGAAAGTACAGGCATTGGTGAGCCAATGCAAGTTGCTGAAACTTTTACGCAAGAATTCTCTGAGCTTATGTTACAAAGTTCAGCTGAAGATAATGAAGGAAATCCTGAAAATATTGAAACTTACAAACTTTTTAAAGAAATTGTTGATTTAGGTGGTTTGAATAACATTGTTAGATTGGACACATGTGTTACTGTTGTCGATGCACTTAATTTTTCAGATGATATTGAGACGACCGATTATTTAGCTGATAGATGGGGTTCGAAGAACAATTCAATGAATGAGGAAGATAGAACTGTCACTGATTTATTGGTTGACCAAATTGAATTTGCTGATGTTGTCATTATCAACAAATCTGCTGAAGTTTCAAAAAGAACATTAAAAAAAATTAAAAAGATTGTTCATACTTTAAATCCTGTTGCAAAAATCGTTTCTACGAATTACTCAAAAGTTTCTAATAGACAACTTTTAAATACTGGATTATTTAATTTTACTAAAGCCATTACATCTCCTGGTTGGTTAAGAAGTTTAGAGGAATCAAATGCGAGATTAGGATATGGTGATGATTTAGAAAAGAAAAGAATAACCCCAAAGCCAGAAACTGAGGAATATGGTATTAATAATTTTGTTTACAGAGCACGTAAACCCTTCCACCCTAAAAAACTTTATGATTTAATTTGTGATAAATTTCAAATTATCGAACGAATTAATTTACCAGAAGAAACAGGCGAAGATGGTAACGAATTATCTGATTTAGACCTAGAATCTGAGGAAGAAGAAGAAGATGATGGCGATGAAGGAGATGGTGATGAAGGAGATGGTGATGAAGGAGATGGTGATGAAGAAGATGGTGATGAAGAAGAAGCAGAAGAAGTTGGAGAACTTACCAAAGAAGAAATCATCAAAAACAAAAAGAACTCACCTCTAGGTAGTGTTATAAGATCTAAAGGATTTTTCTGGCTTGCAACAAGATATATATTACGAGGTGAATGGAGTTCAGCAGGGTCAATGCTAACGTTAAATGCAGGTACACCATGGTTTGGAGCAATGTCTAAAGAATTTTGGCCAACTGACGAAGAAACAATAACATCAATTAAAATGGATTTTCAAGGTGTGCATGAAGATAGAAGGCAAGAAATTGTCTTTATCGGATTCAAAATTAATGCTAAAAAGATCCAAAAGGCATTTGATGATTGCTTATTAACCGATGAAGAATATAAAGAATATAATAAATACGCTTCACAAAAGGATTTGGTTAAAATTGAAAAAAAATTGGGTACTATGTACGAAGATGGGTTTGAGGATTGGAATTTTGTTCTTGAAGAGAAATAATCTCTATCTGTTTTATAATTCTTTGTAGTTTTATATCTTTCAATTTAAATAGATTTTATAAAATTTGAATTATCATAGTGATGATTTTAATGTTCGGTGTATGCAAATCTATATCAGTAAAGTATACATCCAGATGAGTCAAATTCGTAAACTTTTTGATTAATACAACATCAGTTTTCAAATTTTATCCAACTCAAAGAATTGATTTACAAAATCCATTACCTTTTACTAATGAACTTTTAACAAATTTTCCCAATATATCTCTTGGTTAAAAGTTAAAAGGTATGTATGAATTGATGAAAAATCCAAACAATAAGAAAACTGGTCGTGGCTCTGGAACTTTTGAAAATTTGCACAGCCATAATTTTCAGAATTCTGCCTTTCTTGAGGTAAAAAGCAGGTTGTTAGTAAATCGCACCTTTTTTACATTCACCCACAGTTTTCTAGAAAGTCTAGACAATCTGCTTTGTTATGTGTAGACAAAATGCACTTTGTACGCGATAAACTTTTTGGTAACAGCTCCGCCAGCCAAATGAGACAGGAAGCGGTAGAGGCGATTCTTTGCGGCCATTGAATAAAGTGATGATACCCATATAGTTCATAAGTCTGCTCCCCTATACGCATGAGAACTGTTAGCTTTCAAATTGCATATTGTATTCTCTGAAACATAGAGTACATTAAATGTTATAAACAAGTTATTAAAGTAAAAATTTATTTATTCTATAAAAGATACCTATGCAACTATATTTCCTTTTAATAATCTAATGTCAAGGTTCAGCTTTCAATGATCTACAATATTTTCATCTTATTTCCTCTGATGCTCTCTACACAAACTTAACACGTTTCTTTGAATTCTCACCACAATCATCATCATCGTTGCCAATTAAGTAATCATCACTGAAATGTTGAAATTTTTCATAAACATGATCAATACTTTCAATCTTATATAAGTTTTTGTTCTTATTCATAATTTTCCAAATCTCAAAATATCCCAATTTTGCAATTGAATTTGAATTATTACTGTTGATTATTTTAATGGAATCTTTACATGCATTATTAAAATATGAAACCTTCAGGTTTATATTTTCAAGCTCAGAGAGCCCTGGGTCGTTAATATATGAATATCCTTTTACCAAATATAACAAGGAGGCCAATAATGGAGATGTCGATTCAATGTCTTTAATATCTTGAATTTGTGGTATATATTTTAAGGATGATAGAGAAGATGAATTATAGAAATAATTTATCGTTTTAATAGTCAAATCTAACAATATGTTATTATTGATATTAATTGAATTAGATGCTGTTGATAACTTATTAAATAATGAATCCTTCAACTTCAATAATTTGCTAAATTTTAACATTGTTGAATCATATAAGATATCAAATTCGGAAATTTTTAAGTGCTTTGATTTTTCATTTTCAATCATAAATTGTAATAACGGTATAGAGTTTAATAGGCATATTAAAATCAACTCATTGGAAGATGATGGATTTTGGATTATTTCGGCATAATAATATAAAGCTTTTTCGAATTCTTCATTTCTTTGATGAATCATTGCTAATATGTAATTTAAAGTAGGTACTAAAGTATTATAAATTGACTTTTCATATGATGAATAATTTGTATAGTTTTCAATGAAATTTCGTATAATAATTGGTAGTTCATCATGTTTTGGATACTTATCTTTAATGAAATCAGATATCAATTGGTACAAGGAAAACAATATTTTCATATAGTTAACAATAATTGTGTGATTCTGTAATTCATCAAACGAAGAAATTTTTTTTGATGTTAAATCTGATGATTCAATAAGTTTAAATAATTTATTACTCTTATTCTTGTTATCCCACGATGTAAAAGAATATAATATTGATGTATAAAAATACGAAACTATCTTAAATTCTTTGAATGATAACCAGGACAGTTCAAATGAGAAATAATTAGATTTATCAATATTAAAATTAAACAATATTTTTGTTGACCATATTTGTTTAGAAGTTTTTATAGAATTTATGAATTGATCTAATTTTTCAATGTGTTTATTAACTTGAGTTAGATCACAACTCTTTAATGAGATCAAGGTATTAAACAATAATGATATTGCTTTAAATTGAATGGGTATTCTTAAATCATTATTATTATCCAATATATATATATTTTCAATAATTTCTTCAACATTCGAAAGATGTGTTAACTGGTATTCTATTAAGTGTATGAGTATTAATTTTTGAAACGAATAGTTTTGATCTGATAGATTAGAATTAAGACTTTTTAATATACTTTTCAAATGTAATATATTTTTATCAGTTGAAAACTGTGTATTAAATTTTTGAAACTTAGTAAATTCGAAGAATAATTTAATATTCAAATATGAAGGAGAATCTGAGGGAATTTCATAATTTATTACATTATTCAAATAAGATAGTGCATTATTTCTTTCTTCAGGTAGTTGACATTTGATTTGAAAGTTTAAATACTCTAGTTTCAATTTATTTAATGTTAGTTTTGGTTCATTTCTTTTACATATTTGAATTCCCTTTGTACAATAATCAGAAGCTAAATTCCAAGATATTGTCTCTCGAAACAAAATTTGGGCAGTTTTATAATATAAAATGGATTGAATATTAGCATCTAAAAGGTTTGAATAGTGTCTTAAAATTTTAAACAAGCAGTTTAGAGATGCCTTTATTAAGAGGTTATAATTATTAATGTCATTAATTGAAGATATTTTATGGAATAAAAGTGATTTATGAGCAGAGTTCAGCAATTTTTCCGAAGTTTGAATCAGTTTCCATACATGTAAATCATTTCCCTCCATTTTAGCCTCTCAGATTCCCCTAAATCCAAGTCAAAACTGTCATAAAACAGGAATTTGTTCAGAAAAAGACACGTAAAGATGGATTTTCAGACAAGAAGCATCGCCTCAAAAAATAGAAAGTGAAAAAAAAAACTATAAAAGGAGGTCGTTTCCGCTTTTTTTCGCTGCATTATTTCTATTTAGATATCTGATTGAATTTATATTGTGATATATATTTCGACCCTTATTTCTGTTCTTTTTTCTTGTTTCAGACAACATGGACTCTTTGAAGTTGCCCACCACTGCTGCTAGGGCAAAGGTGTTTATGGGCCAAGGGTCTTTTTCGTTTCCTACGTCACAGGCCCAAACCCAGGAAGGCCAAGAGGTTGGTGTTTCCATCAACAACCCGAAGTTGGAACACACACCTTCTGAATTCCCAACGCAACCAACTGATTTCAAAGATGTTGGTGCATCCAATGATGTGAATCCAAGCACGGAAGATGATGGATCTGCGTCAGGTATTGTTCCAACATTACAGAATATTGTTGCTACCGTTAATTTAGATTGTCGATTAGAATTGAAGACAATTGCATTACATGCAAGAAATGCAGAATATAATCCAAAACGTTTTGCAGCTGTTATTATGAGAATTAGGGAACCTAAAACTACGGCATTGATTTTTGCATCAGGTAAAATGGTTGTTACAGGTGCAAAGTCAGAAGACGATTCTAAGTTAGCAGCTAGAAAATATGCAAGAATTATTCAAAAACTTGGATTCAATGCCAAGTTTACTGATTTTAAAATTCAAAATATTGTGGGTTCATGTGATGTTAAATTTCCTATTAGGTTAGAAGGTTTAGCTTATGCCCATGGTACTTTCTCGTCTTATGAACCTGAATTATTCCCAGGTTTAATTTATAGAATGGTGAAACCGAAAATTGTTTTATTAATTTTCGTTTCTGGGAAAATTGTTTTAACGGGTGCCAAACAAAGAGAAGAAATTTATAAAGCATTTGAAGCCATTTATCCCGTTTTAAGTGAATTCAGAAAGAATTAAATGTGATGCTTATGATGAAAATATTAAAATAATAATAACCAGCACACTGTACACTAGTATTTTATTTCACATCCCCCCATACAATCAATCTTAGCTATCGTAACTTAAATAAAAAGCCCATTTGTAAATTATAATAATAAAATAAAATAAAATAAAATAAAATAAAATAAAATAAAAAAAATCGCAAATTTTTTCTTCTTAATTTTGTGGCGTACAAATTTTAAGCTTGAAGTTCTCTGATTTTCACTCCTTTGCCCTTGTAGTATCTCCCTTTCTTCTTACATTTAACACGTCAACGTCTATTAGATGTTCAACTCCAAACTGGGTTTCGATGCAAAAAACCCTATCGAAAGAAAAAATGATAATTGTTCACCATTGTCAAACTCGCCAAATCCAAGTAATCCCTATGATAATTTAAGCAACGAATCAGATATAAAGCAAATCAAATTGGAGCCTATACGTCCGATATTTAGGAAAACAAGTTCAGCAAGTTCAACAAAATTATCTCAATTACCACAGATTGAAACAAATATAGCTGGACAATCACCATCATGTACACATAAAAAATCGATTACTGTAAACGAATCGCTGATAGCTTCAGGCATTGTTACGCCTCAACCAAAATCTGTTGCAATTCCTGCAAGCATCCTTTCAGGTTCGACAATCTCAGCACCAACCACACCGCAACTGAAAAGCTCAACAAGCACAATATCATTTCAAGTTACTAATCAAAAGCATAGAGGTTCAATATCTGCACGTCCTTCGAATTCGAAAGTTACTATGGCGGATATTCCGGGAGTTTCAACCTCAAGAAAAGCTTCCACTGCCAGTGTTCAGAGTCCTCTGATGTCAAGACAATCGTCAATAAGTCAACCAGCTGCTAATTTAAATATGCTTCCACAACATCAACAATCACAACCATTATCGTTTACTGTCAATCCAGTAACTGGACATGTAATAAATAGTCAATTATATTCCGCAGCTAATATACAAAGAATGGAAAATGTTAGATCTCCAATACATGATCAATTACAAAAACAAATACCAACTGAACCTGAAACCAGAGTTGAAGTAGAAACTCACACTCAAATAGAAAAACAACCACATACAAGAACGCATGCACAAACTGAGACAGTACAACAACTGGCTCTCTCACCAAAAACATCATTTGAGCAATCATACCCGAGACCACAATCACCATTACAATCACAATTACAGTCAGAATCAGAATCGCAATCGCAGTCACAATCACAATCACAATATCAATCACCATCACAATCTCAATCACAGTCACAGTTACAGTCTGAATTGCAATCACGATCACAGTCCCAATCACAACCTCAACATCAGCTACAATTGAAAGCACAATTACAAGCACAATTGCAAGCACAAACCAACGGACATGGACACGTACTTGCACAAGGACAAGCCCTAGGACAAGTACCCACCCAAATCACGAAACAAATTCAAACACAAACGCCATCCCCACCACAATCACTTTCTAACCCATGTTCGGCATCATCAATTTTACCAAGTCCAAACAATTTAAATCAAATTTTAAATGAAGAAATGATTACTCCAATTACTCCTATAATAAGTATAAGTAATAATAATACTAATAATAATACCAGAAAATCATCAAAATCATCATTATGCGAATCAAAGAGCAATATGTCATCATCATCATCAATAAACTGTATATCATTATCAGCATCATCATCAATATCGAAAAAGAAAACCTTGAAGACAGTTGTTACACCACCTACAGGCCCAATTGTACCATTTACAGAATATTTATGTAAAGAAGATGATGATAAAATTCATATATTGATTGGAGCTACTGGATCAGTTGCAACTATCAAGATTCCAATGATAATTGATAAATTATTCAAAATTTATGGTACAGATAAAGTTAGTATTCAATTGATTGTAACTCAATCAGCGGAGAATTTCTTACGTGGGCTAAAAATTTCAACAGAAGTTAAAATATGGAGAGAACAAGAGGAATGGTCTACAAGGGTAAATAAAATCAAACCAGGAGATCCAATTTTACATGTTGAATTAAGAAAATGGGCGGATATTTTCTTAATTGCTCCATTAAGTGCAAATACATTAGCTAAGATTTCAAATGGATTAGCAGATAATTTATTGTGTTCAATTGTTAGAATTTGGAATCCTATGGTACCGTTAATAGTTGCACCTGCAATGAATACATTTATGTATAATCATCCAATTACGAAAGTTCATTTAAATATAATTAATGAAGATTTAAAATTTATTGAAGTTTTAAAACCAGTTGAGAAAGTTTTAGTTTGTGGTGATATTGGTATGGGTGGTATGAGGGAATGGAGTGAAGTTGTTGATATACTTGTTAAGAAGTTAAAAGTTATTCAGAAGGCAAAGATTGAGGCAAAGCGAATTAAGGAGAATGCTGATGAAGATGATAAAGAAGAGAGTGAGAGGAATGAAGTGGACGGAGTGGATGATGATGAAGAATATGATGACGATGATGATGAGGAATACGATGATGATGACGATGACGATGATGATGACGATGAAGATGACGACGATGACGACGACGATGAAGATGATGAAGATGATGAAGATGATGATAATGACGATGAAGATGAAGATGAAGAAAATGAAGATGAACATGAAGATAAAGAAAAAGAAGTTCAATCGAAACAATCCTGAACGAAAACACAGAATATGAACAAGCCTACAAGATGAGATAGTTAAAAAGGATTTTAAAATGTACCCACGTACCTCAGATAACTATCAATCAGTTAAGCAAATGTTACAATTAAATAATATCCATATAATCCTATGTAATATAATACTAATGAATGTAAAATTAAACAAACAAGATTAGTAAAAAGTAAAAAGTAAAAATAAAGCTAAAACTAAATTCTAAATTCTTAAATTCAGAAAAATCTCAGCATGTATGACATGAAATCGAATAACGTTTTTTTTTCCGTTTTTTGTCTTTGTCATGTTTATAATGAAGATGAATCAATCTCTGGAAATGATCCGAACATAATGGGTCTCAAGATACGAAGTATAGTATATGCACTTGTGACATACACGACTTTTACAACATATAATTATATAGAAACTCAACGAGTAATTACCGAACGATTAGAAAATTTTCAAAAATCAGGTAATGATGAAAGATTTAATACATTAAAGATCAATGGTACATTTGAAAATCCATTTAGTGAATATAGACCACAGACTATATATGAATTTTTCATTATGAGATTATTAGAATTAACGGAAATCAAGATTTTTGATTGGAGTACAGGAAGGGGTAAGGGTAATGTACCTAATGATTTAAATGAACGTATTAAAGAAACAGGATGGGTTAAGACCAATTTAAATAAATTTCAAGAAATTTTCAAATCATGTTCAGATAATGGTAAATTAAGTTATATTTGGCTTGGACAAAGTTGTGGATTATTTTCAAGTAATGATAAAGTTTTTTTAATGGATCCAATATTTGAAAATTATATTGTTAATTCATATATTGGTCCAAAACGTATATTACCAAGTCCGATTGATTTGAAAGATATGAAGGAAATTGTTAAACCTAATTATGTACTTATAAGTCATGATCATCCAGATCATTTAGGAGATTTAACAGTTCAATCATTAAGTGAGAATAATGAAATTAAATGGATTGTACCAATTGGATTAAATAAATTTTTAAATAATAATGGTGTTTCAAAGGATCAAATAATTGAAATGAAATGGTGGGATAAAATTCAACTTGATAATGAATTTGAAATTGTTTGTTTACCTGCAATGCATTGGTCAGGACGTAAATTATATGATTCAAATCATTCATTATGGTGTAGTTTTTTAATTGTTAAAAATGGAAAGGGATTATTCTATCATGGTGGTGATACTGGATATAGTAAGGAAGTTTTCAAGAAAATCGGTGAATTATATGGACCAATTAAATTAGGTGCATTACCAATTGGACAATATTGTCCCGAATGGCATCAAAGTCCAAGACATATAAGTCCAATTGAAAGTATAAAGATTATGAATGAGATGAAGATTCATAAATTAATTGGAGTTCATTGGGGTACATTTGTTTTAAGTTCAGAACCATATCTTGAACCTGGTGAAAAATTAAAGAGTGAAAGTATCAAATGTAAGAGGGAGAGTAATATAATTGTTCCAAATCAAGGTAAAATATTTATAATGGATGAAAATAAAATTGATTTTGAAAATGATGATGAAATTGAATTTAACAATCAAGAAACGATTATTTTTAAATGAAGGATTCTATTAACAGAGTTTTTTTTTTTTAAAAAAAAGAAGTATAATAATTTATATAGAATAGAAAGATAAATTTAATTTAATCTTGCTTTACATTCATTGCCAAATCAACAAATTCCTCGTATTCATCATCATCAATATTATAAGTATGTTGATCATTATTGGGGAATGATCTTAATTTTACATCGTTTGAATAATTGTTTAAAGCCTCAATTCCTAATTTATGGAAATTTAAATACTGTTTAACAAATTTAGCATTTTTAGAATCCAACATACCAAATAAATCAGACATAACTAAAACTTGACCAGATGTATTATTACCAGCACCTATACCAATTGTTGGAATTTTCAAATTTTTAGTTATAAAATTTGAAATTTTTTCAGGTATACATTCTAATACTAACAATTTACAACCAATAGATTGTAAATGTAATGATTGTTTATAAATATCTAAAGCATTTTGAGCATTTCTACCTTGAGCTTTAAATCCACCAGTCATATTAAATTTTTGAGGTTGTAAACCAAGATGACCTGTAATGGGTATACCAAAACTTGATAAAGATTTGATATGATTTGACATTTCATAACAACCTTCTATTTTAATAGAACCAATTTTACCTAATTTCATTAAACGTATTGAAGAATCAATACATTTTTCTAATGAAGATTCAAATGAACCAAATGGTAAATCAACAATTAAAAATTTTGAATTTATACCACGTATAACAGATTTTGTCGTATAATAGAAATCATCAAATTCCAATTCTAAAGTAGATTGATGACCTTTTGAAACCATTGAAAGTGAATCACCTACTAATACGATATCTAAATTAGGACATGAGTCAGCTATACTTGCAGTTATGTAATCATGTGCAGTTACTACTGAAATTGGGGTATTTGAAAGGTATAATTTTTGAATATCATGAAGTGTTGATTGACGAGTATGGATATGAGTTGAATAACAACGCAATGATCTAACAAATGACATAATTGTTGGTTAGAATATTAGTATATTAGTGTTATAAAAGCATATATGTTATATGTCAAGAAGTATTTTTAAGGTGAAAAATGAAAAATTGAAAATTCCACCGGAACGAGAAGGATTTTTCTTTTTCCTTTTGTTGAATAATAAATAATTTGATTTAATAGTATATAATATATAATAATAATTTAGTTTTAATGTAAGAAACTATAAAAGACTTAGAGATATTTACAATTCCCCTTCTAATTCAGCTCTAGCGTACTTGGCACCACAATAACCACAATGATGGACCTTGTTTTTGTCTAGATTGATGTAAACCTTAGGATGGCCCTGACTGAAATCGGTACCATTACAAACTGCGATATTGTTATGTTTTATGAAATTAACGGGTTGGTTCTTGATGAGTTCGATAGCAGCCAATGCTTGTGGTTGTTTGCTTAGATCTTTACCAACAAAGCGTGGGTCAGATTTGTAAATAAGATCTCTCGATTTTTGAGAGGTTGACCAAGTGGTTGGATAGTTTGGAGCTTGTGGGTAGTTGGAGGATGGAATCACATCGAGTGGGTCGACGGGTGCCACGACGGTCTTAGCGGCAGTTTCTGTGGCCGTCTTTGTGGTGGTCTTAGTGGCGGTGGCGATGGAACGTCTGGCGATTCTAAACATGGTTGGAGGAGGGCGGGACTGGGGAAGAGGATATGATGTTAAGTAAGAGTGTTTCTAACATAATAAATAATAAAGAAAGAGATGTCTCCCCTCATGAGAGAGTAGCGAGAACATCCGTGCACCGGGATGTTTATTAGGAGATTAAATTAATTAGAGTATTGTGGATCTTTATATAGACTTTGTTGTGGTTTTATTTGAATCTCTTTAGAGCAGATATACACCATGTATATCACAGTAATACTCTGTTCCATTGCAACTACAGCAGTCTCATATGCCATTCTCAACAGACTCACCGAAATCTCCAAATTGTCTCGTCCTCTGACGGCGATTTTGACATTGTCTCTATTTCTACCATTATCTACAACATTTTTAATACCTATAGATATCTTTAATCCTTCATTGTTCAATACAATGTCGTACATATGGACTTGTAATTATTGGATTACTTTCAATTTGACTTGGTTTATATTACCCTTTTGGCAATACTATTTACAATCTGGTCAATTCGATGTCTATAATCGTATACGATTTGCAATCATTTCAATATTTAAATATTTCCTATATCTGATTATTATAACAATTGTCATTTTTATCTATTTGATTGTCTATCATCGTGATTATATCAATTTTTCATTTTTAAAGTCATTGATTATAACAGTATCACATATATATTCGATTGTATTGGCAATTTGGTTAATGATCCATGGTTTAATTCATATTCCAAAACATTTTACAATATCTTATAATACCCAATTGAATTTGATCTATAATCGATTGCCCTCAATTCAATTACATTTAGAAGATTGTAAATTCGAATTACGTGAATTATATATTACTCTTAATTCAATATCTTCATCTGATATAGAAATTACTGATAAAGTTCATTATATGCTCAATAAAATGCCAATTACTTTTAATTCAACAGTTCGTAATAATAATATACAAAATCCAAATTTAATCAAACTAAATGAGACATTGAATTCAACCATCTGGGATTATAATCATTCACAATCAGTATTTAATCAATTGATTGATCAAGCAATATATTTAGAGGATATTATAAATTTTTTAAATGATCCAATATCTTCAACTTGGCGTTCAAATTATTATAAATTTCCAAAATGGTATTATGAATATATTTTACCAGGTTTGAATATAATTAAATTGAGTATCTTATTAATCATTTCATTTATAATAATAGAATCTGAATTGTTATATAATACAAAATATTCAATTATTTCGAAATTTATCAATATTCCAATATTCACATTTATTATATTGATATTTATGATTAGTACATCATTGAAATCTTTAACATTGATAAAAATATTCAAAATTTATAATATTGAATTAAATTGTAAGAATAATCCAATTTCAACAATTTTTTTCATTAGTTATACATTAAGAATAAGTATTCCATTAAATTATAATTATTTAATGATTTCTAATAAATCAATTGATTCAATATCATTTATTTCATTTTTTAATAAAAATTTAAAATTCCTTAAATTTGGTATATTCTTAAATTCTTTAATACCAAGATTGATTTGGATACCAATTTTAATTAGTTTATTTGGTGTTTGGGGGAAAATCAATAAATTTATTGAAAATTTGATTGGTATTGATATAAGTGAATTAGATGATGATGAATTAGAAGGTTTTGAAAATGTCAATGACATCGATGCTGGAAATTTAGATATTAATAGGGGTAAATTAATCGTCAATAGTAATGCTTCAAAGATAGTAATAGGTACGGATTCTTCCACTACATCGGTATTACATCATTATGGATTGATTAATGGATTGTTAAAGAGATGGAATGATTTAGATCTTAGTTCCTTTAAATCATTTTTTACAAGAAATAGAGGTGGAGTTGATAGTAATAATAATGGTTTTGATGATGATTTAGATGACGTAGATATTGTTGATGGTTTAAGACGGTATAATTTAACCAATAATAATGATAATGGTAGAATTATGCTTGATAATGAGAGTGGATATGATGAAGATGGTAGGATTCTAGATGATGATTACATTAGAAATATAAGTTAATTTTATAGAATTAAAAGTATATAAAGGATTAAGAAAGCTAATAACTAATAATCCTAAACCAGTAAGTCGCTAATTGAAAAAAGCTCCACATATAAATTATATGCATATACATTTTTTTTTTATCAATTGATGATGGAGTATATTATCGGATGTTAAGGGGATATTCAAATGTACAGAATTAGAGGGGTACGATATTTATCTCAACATCTAACAATTCACACGACGAATGCCAAATCATCTATCAATTTCAATGTTGATTTGTTGAAAGTTCCTTCAAATTTCGGTTATTATTCAAATAGGATCAATCGATTATACAATGAAGATTTATGGCAAACATCAATACTGGATTTAAAACCTGATGAACTGGGTGTTCCTGAAGTGATTGAAGATGTTGCCGATATTGGATACGATTTTGACAATTCCAAATTAATTGCTGAAACTCATAGATTGACTGAACCAATATATGATAATAATTCAATACAACTTGATAGAACAGTATTCTCATTTGGAGTATTTGATGGTCATGGTGGTGTTGAATGTTCTAAATATTTGAAAAATCATTTATTTGAAAATATTGAACAATTTAATATAACTAGAAAATCAATTAATGATTTAAAAAATTTTTATAATTTTAAAATTAGTGGTTATTGGAAACGTTGGAGTAGAAGAATTGGTGAAACTATTATAAATGATTGTAAGATTGAAGATTCAGTTAAACGATATATTGATGAAATAAATTTAAAGAATAAAGATAAAGTTAAAAGGTTTGATGATGATAGTTTTGATGATGATGAAGATGATGAAAATGAATATATAAATTGGGAAGATTTTAAAGATGGTAAAGATTTTTGGTTGGTTATTACAATGATGATGAGAGATAATAGATTAACACATTGGGAAATATTTAAATTAAGAGTTTGGTTAAGTTATTTATTTACTGATATGCAATTTTTAACATATGAGAATGAGGCAAATAAAATTATTAAATCAAAGGTAAAATCAAAGGATCCAATTGATTTAAAGAATAAATTGATTAATAGTGGTTCAACTTGTACCTCTATTTTCATGTATGCATTAGATTGGAAACCTGAAGATAATAATCATTATTTTTATCAAGATAATGTACTTTCAAGGTTATTAATTGCACATGTTGGTGATACTAGGGCAATTATATGTGATAGGAATGGATTAGCGCATAGTTTAACAAAGGATCATCATCCATCAAATCCAATTGAATCAGGTAGACTGAGAAAATTAAGTTCAGGTTTAATAATGACTGATTCATTTGGTGAAGAAAGATTTTTAAATTTTGCTAATACAAGATCATTTGGTGATATAGGAGCTAAAGATATTGGTATCTCTGCTGAACCTGAATTTAGTGAATTTTTAATTGGTAATTCTACAATGTTAGAAAATTATAAATTGAAAAATAAACAAATCTTATTAGATAATAAAATTAGAGATTTTGATGGTGATGAAAGTTTTATAGTTTTAGTTAGTGATGGAGTAACTAACAATTTAAGTGATCAAGAAATTGTGGATTTAATAATGTCAAATTTTAATAATAAAGGTAATAAGAATGGTAATCCATCAAATTGTGCAAAAGAAGTAATTGAATTCTTACAATATATTGGAGGTGATGATAATGCTACATGTTTAATTGTTAGATTAAGTGGTTGGGGTAGATGGCCAATTTTAGATAGAACAGGAAAATTAAGAGAAGAAAGAATGATGGGATCAACAAGGTATAAAAGATAGAATGTTAAGTTGGAAACTTAACTTTTATTTATATTGATTTCTTTAGTTAGTTATTATAAATATATATATACATGTACAAATATGAGATTTATTTTATTTATTTATTTATTTATTCTTAGTCTGAGTGTATGACCATCTCTTTCTAGTATGTGCAAATTCACCTAATTTAGATCCAACCATATTTTCAGTTATTTCAACTTGAACATAATCTCTACCATTATGAATTTGAAATTTCAATCCAACAAATTGTGGTAAAATTGTACATGATCTTGCATTAGTTCTAATTGGTGTACCTTGTTTTTTTGCATTTGCAATGGGGAGGGGCACAACAAATGGACCTTTCCATGATGATCTTCCTAGTGATATTATCGATGCCCTCATTCTAGTGTTGGTTGATTTCAAAGGAAGGAGGAATCAGAAATAAGAGATATATATCATAAATCATATATCACCATAATAAGTCGTTGAAGAAAATATTTATTTCAATTTGGTAAATTTCCACGCCGATCGACTTTTCATTTGAAGAAATCTCCATTTTGTTATATAATATAGATAGTACATACCAAGCACTGTTAGTTCACTTAAGTTGTTTAGCCAATATAATATGTTTCACCTTGGGAAGGCGATCTATGACCAGTTTTCATTATGGCCGGAATATTCCATTCTCATTTTGGGACTCGATAATGCAGGGAAAACCACATTATTAGAGGAATTGAAATCCATGTATATAAATAATTATAAAAAAATTCCATCATCTAGGATATTACCAACAGTTGGACAAAATGTTTCAACATTAACGGTTGATGATAAGATCCATTTAAAATTTTGGGATGTTGGTGGACAAGATTCATTACGTGAATTATGGGATGATTATTATGTTGATGCAAATGCAATTGTTTTCGTAATTGATTCATGTGATCCTGATAGATTAATCGAATGTAAGGATACATTATTGAAAATTATAACGGATGATAAAGTTGAAGGTTTACCAATATTGATGTTGGCAAATAAACAGGATGTTCAAATTGATAATAAATTAGAAATAGCAGAAATCAAGGAAATATTTAACAAAATTGCAGAAAATTTAAATGCCAATGATTCGATGGTTTTACCGATATCTGCAATTAATGGTGATGGTGTTAGTGATGCAATTACATGGTTAAAGAATAAAGTTATATTAAATAAGGTTAACAGACCCCCGAAATATAAAAAATAGAGAAAATGATGAATTGATAATGATAATTACAATATCAGTAGTATTTTATTCTTATTCCTTTATATATAAATATATATTATGATTGCATTTGTACTTTTAGTAAAATTGGTAAAGTTTTTTAGGTTTAGTTTAATATTTAATACGGTACTTCCTAGAGGATTTAATTGATTTTTTATTTTTTTTCAATTTTTCAATTTTTCATTTTTTGAATTTAATTTCTTTTTCTGATTTTGCCATTTGGAATTTCTATTGCATATACCATTTTACTATTAACAAACAACCATATACAATGTTTTCTAGGTTAATACAAAGATCCAAAGCTGCATATAGACCGCTTACAAGATCATTATTTATTCAAACACAGACAACACCTAATGAAAATGCTTTAAAGTTCATCCCATCAGGTACGAATATTTTACCAAACAATAAAACATCAACGATTGAAATTAATAGTATCAAAGAAGCAGTTCATAAATCTGAACTTGCATTAAAATTATTATCATTAAATGATAAGGCAATTTCATCGATTTTATTTGGATATGATTTTATAACGATTGTTAAATATCCAAATACGATTAATTCAAATGATTGGAATGTTTTAAAACCTCAAATTTTTGCAATGTTAACAGAACATATAACTATGGGACAACCGATTTTATCACCTGAATTTTATAAACGTTTAGAGAAAAGTTCAGAAGATGGGAATTTGAAGAATAATAATGAATTAGATGAAGATTTAACACCTGAGGAAGAAGTTGTTGAATTAATTAAAGAATTATTAATAACTAGAATTCAACCTGCAATTCAAGAAGATGGTGGAGATATTAAATTTATTAATTTTGATCATATAGATGGTACCGTTTATCTTAAATTAATTGGTGCCTGTAAATCATGTTCAAGTTCAGAAATTACTTTAAAATCAGGTATTGAAGATATGTTAAAATATTATATTGATGAAGTTAAATCCGTTAAACAAGTATTAGATGATGAAGAAAATCTTGTTGAAAAATCCACAAATACTCCAAAATTTGAAAAACATACAATTGATGAACTACCCCCTGCTTTATAGATTATGAAAAATTTTGTTAATGATTATGATTTTAAACGTTTTTTTTTGGACATTTTTGTTTTACCGTTAAGAAAGATTGTCGTTATATATATATACATATATATATATATATGTATAAAATTTTATAAAAGAGATAATGCAATAATGAATAGTATAAATAAATAGAGAATAAATAAAGGGTACATGAAATTTTATAATGTAAATTTGGTTTAATAATTTGGGAATTCGTTAGGATTCATTAAACTACGTGATCTAAAATGACCATTATTATTTGTATTTTTTTTCAATCCGTTTGATTCATTAGTTGTAGATGTCATATTGTTTGTTGAATTCATAAATAGATTGTAATTGTCAGTATAATTATTATTGATAGAATTACTGTGATTGGGAGGTTGTAGATTATAATCATCAATGTTATTGTTATTCGGATGATATTGATGATTGTAATTATTGTTTTGATAATATTGCGGACGATTATGATTATGATTATGATTATGAGGATAACGATGATAATGATGATGATAATAATGATTATTCTTATTCTTATCATCCTCCTTTGTGTTGATGGATGTATCATGATTAAATTCATCATCCTTTTCACCTTCATCTCTTCCTTCTTCTTCTTCTTCTTCTTCTTCTTCTTCTTCTTCTTCTTCTTCTTCTTCTTCTTCTTCCTCTTCTTCTTCTTCTTCCTCCTCCTCATCCCCATCGATACTATCTTCATCAGATAATGTGATTGTTAAATCACTATAGTTATTATAATTAGAATAATAATAATATGACGAAGATGGAGAAGAAGATCTAGAATTTGATTGATATGGATTTGTGATTTGAGGATGTAACAAAGGTGGTGGTTGATAATATCGGAATTGTTGAGAATATAATGGATAAGGAGATTGTTGAAATGGAGATTGTTGGAATGGTGATTGTTGTTGTTGTTGTTGTGATGATAATAATGAAGAAGATGAAGATGAAGGTAATAATGGATGAATTGGATATTGTAATATTGAAGATGATGATGATGATGATGATAATTGCATTTGAGATGAATGTTGGAAATCTAATGAAGAATTTGATATTGATTGTTGAAATGGTAATATTTGAATATTATTATAATTAAACCTCTTTGAATCATAATCATTATTTGCAAATTTAACATTAAGTTTATAAAAATTATCAATTATCCAACCATTCATTTTATTCATTGCCAATATTGCATCATTTAAATATTTAAAATTTATGAATGTAAAATTTTGGAAAATTTTGATAGATTTAATTATACCAAATGGTTTGAAAAGGTGAAAAATTGATTCATTTGTAAAATATGGTGGTAAATTTGAAACATATAAATTAGTTGAAGTTAATAATTCTTGAGATTGATTTCGATGATTATAAATATAGGGTACAATGGGTTGTTGATGATGATGATGTGATTGTGATTGTGATTGTGATTGTGATCTAATATGAGTATTTGAAGGAAATGATATTGATCTAGTTGGTGAAGAATTTAATTTACTAAAATGATTTTTCAATGATTGTAATTTCAAACGTTCACTTTTACGTTCAGCTGGAGTAATTGTAATTATATTATCCTTAAATGAAGTATTATTTAATTTTAACAAAGCATTATTTGCATCATTATGATATTTAAAATTAACAAAAGCATAAGGAATTTCATTATTTTTCAAAATTTCGAAATCTGAAGGTTTAAAAATTGAAGTAATTTCACCAAATTGTTTAAATAAATCATTTAATTCATCATTTGTTATATTAATTGGTAAATTTTTTATACATAAATTAGTAAATTTTTTCAATTTAATATTTAAAATTTTTAACCTTTCAAGTTTTGAAATATGGAAATTAATAAATAATTTATTACCATTTATAATTTTACCATTAATTGAATCAATTGCAGATATTGCATCTTTCCTAAATTTAAAATTTAAAAATCCAAAACCTTTTGAAATTCCATTATTATTGAAAACAATTTTACATGAAGTTATAATACCAAATTGATCGAAAATTTTATATAAATCTTCAACAGTTGTTGATAATAATAAACCTTTAATAAATAAATTACCAGGAATTTCTGTATTCATTTTAAATTCAGATAAAATTTCATAATTTAAATTATTCTTTTCAATATAATCAATAAAATTATTAAAATTTTCATTATTATTAAATATAATATAATAATTATCATAATCAGATTCTTCATTATTTAAAATTTTCAAATCATTAAAATTTAAATTTTGATATTTAAGGAAAGTATGTAAAATTGATTGAAATTTAAATTCATTATTATTTTTAATCAATTTCAATTTAACTATATCATCAATCATTATGAAATGAGATGATAATTGAAAGAAAGGTGGGATCGAAAAAAAAAATATAGAAGAAGAAGAAGAAGGAAAGAAACTTTAAGTAAGTAAAACACATCCGTCCACAATTCTTAATTGAGGTTATAAAATTTCAATTCAATTTAATTTAAATTTGTCCAATGTCCAATTTTAGTAATTTTGAGCTATAGCCATATCTAATCAGTGAAATAAATAGCAACGGAAAAAAAAAGGTGGGAAAAGAAAAAAATTGAAAGTAATAAAAATGAGTTAGAGAATGAGAAGGGGGAGTGGGAGGTTTCTTGGTTTCTGTTATTCTGATATTATCCTTGACATGTTTAATGATTGAAGATGATTATTGATTGATTGGATCTATTAGGAGATGTGTCTTAGTTTCTACATTAAATTTTTCAATTTTTTCAATTTTTCAGTTTAATAACGCGGTGTTTTGTGGAGTTTTATTATTAAGGAATAAGATTTTAGATTTTACAATAATTAGGAGTAATATACATTCAACTATGCCTAATGCCTAAATATACAATAAAAGAGAGAAAGATAGGGATAAGAAAAGAGGAGAGGAGAAGGAGGGAGATTTGGATTCTTATTTGGAAGATTTTTTAGAACCTTTCTTTGGACCTGGTTTACCCTTAACTTTAACTGGAACTTTAGTATTCTTTGTAGCCTTTTTAGGAGGAGATTTAGTAGTAATCTTTGTTGCCTTTTTAGGAGCAGCAGCAGTAGCCTTTGTAATTTTTTTAGGAGCAGATTTAGTCATCTTTTTAGTTGAAGGAGGTGAAACTTTTTTAGAAGTTTTTTTAGATGAAGAAGAAGAAGATTTTTTCGCCTTTGTAATAACAACAGGTTTTGAAATTTTTGAAGTAGATTTTGAAGATTTTGAAGATTTTGAAATATTTTTAGGTTTAGGACCAGGTTTAGATTTAACAATTGGTTTAGAATTACTAGTTGTAATTTTCAATTTTGATAATTTTAGGACACCCATTGGACCTTTTGGTTGAATTAAGATACCATCAATTACAGCTTTTTTAATTGCATTATTAAAATGGATATCAGATAATTCAGGAGATGAACTTTTAAGATGTTTTTTAATTGATTGACGAGATGAACCTTTCTTATCCTTTAATTCAAGGATTGCTTGAACGATTAAATCTGTTTTAAAAGAAATGACATGAAGTGGGGTATGTATGGAGTGGTTAGTTAATTTGATCTGAGGGTGTGGAGAGAGAGAGAGAGAGAGAAAAAAAAAATCAGGGGAGAAAGATAAGAATTAGAATGGCATACCTTTGTATGATGGTTTGATAGTTGTAGACATTGCTTGTAGAAGAAAGAGAAGAAGAGAGAAGAAAGGAAGATGTTAAGAGGAAGCAAACAAAAACAACAAAAACAACAACAACAACAAAAATAAAAACAAAAAACAACAACAAAGGCGGCTGCAGTAGTAGAGCGACCAAAACAAAAACAAAATTTAAAAAAGAAACGTCGGTCGACGCGACACGTTCCACAAACACACGTGACCACACACGTGACCTCGGCATAACTCTCCTTCCTCTTCCCCCCCCTCTTAAACCACTCCCCTCTATATGACCCACCACCACCACTACCACCACCACTACCAATACCACTATAAATTAAACAGAAACTGCCAATTCTACAAGTTAACCTACAATCTATCATACTACAATCACTACCCTATCACTACCCACAATATGTCACATAAAGCCCTAACAAACCTTTCAGAACTACTCTCTACAACCCCATCATTACAAAAACAGACCCACAAACAACTATCCTCCCTTGTTGCAATCACCGTCACTCCCAATAAAAAGTCTAATTCTACAGAAGAACAATATTGGATACTCAATGCAAAATCCCCACAAGTTACATTAACAAATACTCAATCAATACCAAATTCCCCCCCACCGGATATCTCCATAATCATCCCAGAACAATCATTAATTCAATTAATGCGTGGGAAAAGTTCTGCTCAACGATTATTTCTATCAGGTAAATTGAAAATTCGTGGGAATGTAATGAAGGCCGCACCAATTGAAAATCTTTTAAGGGCAAAATCAAAATTATAGAAAGACCGTTAACGGCGTCGTGGACGTGTCGTTTTTGTCTCTACTTTCCCAATACGGCAATCATATCCCTCGGCCTCGCCTTTCATTGGCTAGAGATTAGCGTGCTTACGTAAACACGCCGCATTTTTTCTTCATTTTTGGTAATTAGGTCATTTTTGTCTTTTCTTTTTATTTCTTTTTGTTTTTTATTTCAGTTTTTGACTATATAAACTAAGTGTATTTTCTATTTCTATTTCAGAATTCTATCTATCTAATAGATAGTTTCTTTTTCTTTTTATTTTTATCCTTCTATATAATAATTATTATTATTTATTAAAAAAAATGGTCCAACCTGAAGAACCTGAATTTCAACAAGCTTACAATGAATTACTTTCAACTTTAAAGGATTCAACACTTTTCCAACAATTCCCTGAATATGAAAAAGTTATTCCTGTTGTTTCAATTCCTGAAAGAATTATTCAATTTAGAGTTACTTGGGAAGATGATGAAGGTAAAATGCAAGTTAATAGAGGTTATAGAGTTCAATTTAATTCCGCTTTAGGTCCTTATAAAGGTGGTCTTAGATTACATCCTTCAGTTAATTTATCAATTTTAAAATTTTTAGGTTATGAACAAATTTTTAAAAATGCTTTAACTGGTTTACCAATGGGTGGTGGTAAAGGTGGTTGTGATTTTAATCCAAAGGGTAAATCTGATAATGAAATTAGAAGATTTTGTGTTGCATTTATGAGACAATTGGCAAGATATATTGGTCAATTTACTGATGTTCCAGCTGGTGATATTGGTACTGGTGGTAGAGAAATTGGTTTTATGTTTGGTGCTTTTAAACAAATGCAAAATTCTTGGGAAGGTGTATTAACTGGTAAAGGTTTATCATGGGGTGGTTCATTGATTAGACCTGAAGCAACTGGTTATGGTGTTATCTATTATGTTGAAAAAATGATTGAAATTGCTTCAAATGGTAAAGAATCTTTTGAAGGTAAAAGAGTTGCAATTTCTGGTTCTGGTAATGTTGCACAATATGCTGCTTTAAAGGCAATTGAATTAGGTTCAACTGTTGTTTCATTATCTGATTCAAAGGGTACAATTATTAATCAAAGGGGTATCTCCGTTGATCAAATTTTAGCAATTCAAGCTGCTAAATTACAATTTAAATCTTTAGATGAAATTATTACAACTCATGAATCTTTTACAACTAATTCAACTAAATGTGAATATTTACCTGATGAAAGACCTTGGAAACATGTTGGTGCAATTGATATTGCATTACCTTGTGCAACTCAAAATGAAGTCTCTGGTGATGAAGCAAAGGCTTTAGTTGCAGCTGGTTGTAAATTCATTGCTGAAGGTTCTAATATGGGTTCAACTCAAGAAGCAATTGATATTTTCGAAGCTGAAAGAAAATTATCTCCAAAATTAGGTACTTCAATTTGGTATGCTCCTGGTAAAGCTGCTAATTGTGGTGGTGTTGCAGTCTCTGGTTTAGAAATGGCTCAAAATTCTCAAAGAGAATCTTGGACAAGTGAAGAAGTTGATACTAAATTAAAGGATATTATGATTAATTGTTTCAATAACTGTTATGAAACTTCTGTTAAATTTTCTTCTGAATCAAATTCTAATTCTTTACCATCTTTAGTTATGGGTGCTAATGTTGCAGGTTTCATTAAAGTTGCTGATGCAATGAAGGACCAAGGTGATTGGTGGTAATGGTAATGGTCTTGATGATCAATCTCTCTCTATCTCTTTAAAAACCTGTATAAGAAACTTGTTTATATAGAAGAAACAAAAAAAAATGCTTTAAATTTAAGTTTTTGGTGCACAGATGTAGTTGCTGTCTGTTTTTCTCTTTTTTTCCTCTCCTTCGTTTCACTTATTTCCGTCGTATAAACAGAAACTGTACTTTCTTCAATATAATAGATATATATACAATTCTAGTTTGCTCATTCCTCCAAATCTCTAACCCATCATCCCACTCTATCATGTCAACGGCATCATGGACCTCATTCATCAAATCAATCGCTTCATATAATGGTGATCTATCATCATTAACTGCGCCACCTTTCATTCTATCCCCAACTTCATTGGTTGAATATTCCCAATATTGGTCTGAACATATCGATCTTTTATTAGAACCTGTATTTATAACTGAAGTAAACAATGAACCAATCGAATTGTTACGTATGTTGGCAGTGACAAAATGGTTTATATCAACTTTAAAATCTCAATATTGTTCAAGGGATGAAACTTTAGGTGGTGAAAAGAAACCTTTAAATCCTTTCCTTGGTGAAATCTTTGTAGGTAAATGGAATGATGATTCAATCGATTCCAAATTCGGTGAAACTTTGTTATTAAGTGAACAGGTAAGTCATCATCCTCCAATTACTGCTTATGCAATTGAAAATAAAAAAAATAATGTTATATTAGAAGGTTATAATGGTATTAGAGCTTCAATGTCAACAACTGCTTTAAATGTTAGACAATTTGGTCATGCAATGTTAGAATTTAGAAATTTAAATGAAAATTATTTGATTACTTTACCACCTTTACATATCGAAGGTATGTTAACATTTTCTCCATTTGTTGAATTAGAACAAAAATCTTATATTCAAAGTTCTGCTGGTTATTTTACAATTATTGAATATTCTGGTAAAGGTTATTTCTCTGGTAAAAAAAATTCTTTTAAGGCTAGAATTTATAAAAATTTTAAAGATTCAAAAAATAAAGAAAATGCTTTATATACAATAAATGGTCAATGGAGTGAAAAATCAAATATTGTTAAAGGTTCAAATTCTGCAACTTCAAAGGATCCAATTTTCTTTAATGCAAATGATTCTAAACCTCAACATTTGATTGTTAAACCAATCGAAGATCAACATCCTTTGGAATCTAGAAATGCTTGGAATGATGTTGCAAATGCAATACGTTTAGGTGATTTCGATTTAATTCATAATGAAAAATCAAAATTAGAGAATAAACAGAGAGAACAGAGAAAAATTGAAGAAGAAAATAATTCAAAATGGTCACGTAGATGGTTTGATGAAGTTGATTATGCCGATGAAAAAAATATCGATGAAAATAATGATATATTTATCAAATTATCTAAAATGGCAAATTTATCAATTAAAAATGTTGCATCTGGGGTAGACGCTGATAGTTCGAAAAATGATGATGTAGATAAAATGTCTCATTGGAGATTTATTCCTGAAAATTGGGATAATGAAACAGAGATTAAATTATAATTTATAATTTCCTTTTGTTTATATACATGATTACATACATAATTACATACATACATACATTTTTTATTCTTTTTTTTTTTTTGAAAGAAATTCTTTTTTAAGTAATTTCATTAATTTTACAAAAAATTTATTACACTAACTTATTCGATTATAGAATTTTCATTTAAATTTAAATTATTTGGATCACTAAATGCTTCATTTCTAATTGCTTGAATCCATGGATCTTGTAATAATTCAACTGCACTTGACCTCTTCATTGGATCAATAGTTAAACATTTAGATAAAAATGTTAACCCTTGTTTACTCAATTCATTATTATTAGGAAATTGTGGTAAATGTCCAGCTGCAATATGATACATTACAGCAAATTCATTATCTAAATTACTCCATGGTCTTCTACCAGTTGCCATCTCTAAAACACAACATCCAAGTGACCAAATATCCATTGCCCCAAATTTACCCATGTTTTCTCCCTTGATTGTCTCAGGTGACATATACATCGGTGTACCCGTTAATGCATGTGGTTTCTTTTTACTATCAATGATGGATTCAATTATCGCATCATGTGATGTACTATTGGTGGTGGTATTGGTGGTATTTATTTCATTTGGTGTAAATGGTGAAATCGATGATGTTGACATCGTTAATGATGAAAATACTTTATTTAACGTACTCGAATTGGATAAATGTGGTTGCTGTTGTTGTTGTTGTTGTTGTTGCTGTTGTTCGTAATAACTATTTGTGCTTGAAGTTGTACTCGTTGGTGATTTATATTCATTAGGAATTGGAATATCTAATGACGTTGTTGATGAAGTTTTGTTTATTTCTGCACTTATCGAAGTCTCATTATTCAATGTACTACTACTTGATCCATGTCCACTTGCATTGGATGAATTACTAGTTGCTGTACTATTTGGAATTGCAATAACTTTGGCAGATCCAAAATCAACAAATTTAATCACTCCTAAATGATCCAATAATATATTATCTGGTTTAACATCTCGATGAACAATACCAAATTGATGTAAATATGCTAATGCTTCTAACATTTGTAATGTATATAATTGAATAACAATTTCATCCTCAATTCTACCATATTCTAATAATCCACTTAATGAACCACCTGAACAATATTCCATAAATATATAAACTCGATCCCTATGAACTTCAACTCCGAAAAATTGAACAATATTTGGATGTGATAATAATTCTAAAACTGACATTTCACCCTTAATCGCTGGAACAACAGTCTTAATCGATTGTCTATCTTGAAATCTAATTTCTTTAACTGCCATTGGTCCTCCAGTATCCAAATTTATACTTGCATAAACTGATCCAAATGTACCACCTCCTAAAAATTTACCTTTTTGCCATCTAATTGAAACACTTGAAAATGATGATGCTAAATATGTTAATAATTGATTCTCCATATCTGTATCATCTAAAACTCTACCAACACTACTCTGCTCAACTTGTAAATTTCTACGTTCTTCTTCAATTTTTTTAATTTGTAACATTATATGTTGTCTTAAACTTCCCAATGATTCATCATCTAATGTATAGATATCCTTTTGAGATTTCAAATCATAACTTTGCATTCTAGTCTTTTGTAATTCCTTTGCCCTTGCACCCATTATATCAAAATGTGCAATTAATAATGACATACATCCTGCAACTTTATCCTTTAATCGATAAAATTTCTGTGAATCTAATGTTAAAATATTGAACCCCCTAGTAACATCCATTGCAAATTCTAATGCTGAAACACACCATCTAAATGTTTTAGGATCAGTTGGTGAACAATCATCAACTATAAAACTTAACCATTCAATTGCTAATTTAATCAATCTCAAAATAATTATACTTTTACTACTTCTCAATTTGAAACTTAATACAGTATTATTTCTAATCGAATCTCTACCAATATCTCTTGCAAAGAGAAATACATTATTAACTAACTCTTGACAATTCCCAACACCACGACATTGATTTCTAATTGCTGGTGTACAATCTATTGTTAAACATGAAATTCTTGAAAATAATTTCAAACCAGCTTGAAAATAACCTTCAATTTTAGGTACTGAACAACAGAGTTGACTATTTGATTTAATCGTATCAATTGTAAACGTTTCAAAAATTTCAAATGTTTCATTAACATTGATATCTGGTCCACCTTTCGTTATAAACATCCCATTACCTCTCTTCAACTCATCAATTGTAATTGAGTCGAGGTTATTAAATGGTATCACTAATCCATCCCACATTAATGCCTTTGGTGGTACAACTATAATAACATAATCTAAATTGAAATTATTTATTAAATCATTATCATTATTATTGTTGTTGTTATTATTATTGTCATTATTATTTTCATTTTGTTTATTATTGGTATCATCATTATCTCCATCTCCATCAATATATATATTGGAATTATTAAAATGATCAATAGTTGGATTATAACATTTTATTACATCTAAATGTCTTTTCGGGATTTTATTAAAATTGACTCCTAAATAGGTACCTTTTAAAATACTTTCAACATCATTAGGTCTATCAATTAAAGATTCAGAAACAAAGATATAAATCCCATCCTCTGCTATTTTCGAATTATGATAAAGTGCATGATTTGATTCCTTTAATAAGTTGAAAAATTTTTGAGTCTTTTGTGGTAAAATTTTAAAATTTATTGAATTTTGGAAATAGTTGAATAAATGTAATTCGAATCTTATGAATTTCCTTCTTAATTGTCCAAAATTTTCTATTGATGATGAATACCAACGAATTAATCTTTGACTATCTAATCGATAACCATCCGATGGTGGACCTTGGATTTGATTTTGAATAAAGGTATATAATCGGTTACTTAATTTGAGAAATAGTGAACAAATCTGAATTGAAAATTCAACTGAAAAATCATTAATATAAAATCCAATATTTTGTAAAAATTCCCATTCCTTTTCTAATTCTTCAGGTTCTTTAAAAGTTCTGAATGATTTATAACCCTTTGGGGAGAATAACAATTTTCTATTTAATAAACTCAAATAATATTTAACACAATCTTTAATTGTATTATCAAATTCGGTATCTTGATAATCAGGGAATGAAACCCAACCTTCCACAGGTGCACAATATTCCAACATACTGATTCTAATTTCAATTGCTGATTTAAGATATGTTTTAAGATCATCTAAAATTTGATCAATCATCATCATTGTTGGAGTTTTCAATTTATCAGCATATGCTAATCTTGTTTTAATAATTTCTTTCATTAACTTTGATGGAAAATTTGTCAACACAAATAAATTATCCAAATATGATGGTAATCCTAACTCATTGAAATATTGATTGTATATTAAATATGATTTCTTTGCCTTAATTGACCAGTGTGAAAATGTTGTGAATAGCCTTTTGTTAAACAGATTCTCAATATCCTTTTCTTTTAAGATTCTTTCAACGAAAGGTCTATCATCTTTAAAAATATGATTTTCTATTGCCGTTGTTGTTGTTGTAGTTGTTGTGGATGATGGGGTAGTATTCGTCGTGGTTGTTGCATTTGTTGTAGCTACAATATTTGTTGAAGATAAAGGTTCTATATTTTGAATTGTATGGGAGCTATTTGATCTTGAATTATTTGGTGATTTGGGAGATAGTATCGAGTTTGGAAATTCATTTATATTACCAGGTCTTAATATATCTAAATCATAATTACCAACCCAATTTCTTAAAACATTTAATTCCCTTTCAACAGCTTCGGTAACAGAATTCCATGCAATCAAACAACTAATTCTATCATTAAATTCAACTGTTGAACATAGAGGTTTGTCTGTTTCCATCTCCTTTTGAGTTCTCCATAATTCTTGACATCTTTCATACTTATCTAGTAAATTATTAACTTTTGTTGACGCAAATTTAACTTTTTCAATATATGATAAATCATTTTGTCCCTCTGGGAATTCTAGTTTAAAATTCATGATTTCTTCTAAAACTTCATCAACTAAACCTCTATGATACAGAACCAATCTTTTCTGTTCTTCTTCGGTTCTACCATACAATTTTGCCCTAATTCCTAACCAAAAATCCTCCTTATAACCAACTCTTAAAACATTTTCTCCCTCTAAGTCATTTAATGGTCTAACTAATTTCGTCTTTTCACCAGTCACAACATCACCCGTTAATATGGTTTGCAACATAACTTGCCATTCTAATCTTTCAAAAATCAAGCCATTCTCCTTAGTATTCTCAAATTTAATTTCATCATTTCTATTTAATAAATCCAATAAAACATTCGAATCTAACGAATATTCAGAATATGTTTCAATCTCTTTATTTAATAATTCCGATCCAATTTGTTGATTTAATGCTTTCAAGGCTTCAAATTCTCTTTCTCTATCAGTTCTTTCAACTAAATACTCAAAATCATCATCGTTGTCAGAATAGAAAATTTCAGAGTCAATGGTGTTCAGTTTATTAAAATCTGATGCTGATTCATTTGAAGGTGCAATGGCTGAATCGATATCACCATCAACACTTATTGCTTTATTATAATATTCGTCAACATTTTTATATTTATTTCTATACTTATTGATACCTGTCAAATACATTTTTTCTTGTTGTTGATATTGTTGAGAGAATTTTGTATTAAAATTACTCTTCAAAATTGATGTTTGAGGTCTAACTGGTTCAGGCAATGCCTGATATGCCAAGTTTCTTGATTTCAATTTATTTAATGGAGATCTTGGAGTATTCGATGATGTAATTGGGGTATTTGGAGATGATGATGATGGATTAGATGAAGATCCAGATGTCGTTAATCTTTGTAACTTTGTTTGTAATAGGGTAGACTTGGATTTATTCGTTGATGATGGTGAATTTTTTAAAGGAGGTGGTTGTGCATCTACTTGATTTGGTGATTTCGGAAGTGATTGCAATTCATCAGTAGTTGTTGTGATTTGTGGTAATTTATCTTTATCAAATGATGTATTACCTGAATATGTATCGTGATGAGAATTAGCATCATCGTTATTATTACTATTGTTGTTATTATTGTTATTGGTATTATTTATCATATCATCATTTTTGACCTTTGAATTACTATCATCTAATAGAGTATCAAGATAAGTTTGATTCACATCATTATTTGAGTTTGGCAAATTAATAGTTTCAAAAACTGGGAAAAAACTATCAGTTTTGGTATTTGGTGATGTGTTTGGTGTTCCTCTCGGTGATAACAAAACTGGTGTAGTTTGCATATTAAGTAAATTTGGTGTTGGATTCAGTTGAGGTTGTGATAATTGGATTTTTAACTTCATTTTTGTTTTGCTACTATCAGATATCGAAGTACTACTTGCATTTCCCGATAATTTAGCCCTCAATGTAGTTGTTGGGAGTGCATTTGATGATTGTTGTGACGGTTGCGTATTTAAATCACTATTACTCCTCGAACGGATTGAGGGAGTGGAGATTCGATGCTGGTTATTGTTGTTAGAAATCGATGGCATATCATCGGTCTCTGTCCCTGTATCATTTGACATAATTGAACACGTTGATGTAAAAGAGAAGAAGCAAAGAAAGGAATGAAGAAATAAAGTAAGAAATAAAGTACAATGTACAGTCAGATTAAGAATTAACAGTCCTCTATAATTGAAAATCAAAAATCAAATTATTCGCCGCTTGAAGAACTGTTGATAATTTTTTACTTTTTTACATGAAAGGTTAGGGAATAACTTGAATTGAACTTTTTTTAGTAGTACAATTCAAAGGAAGATAATCCAACATAATATAAAAACAGACCATTCACCATGACAATAGACACAGCACAGGTGATGGATCTTGATCAGTGTTTGGAGAAATTATACCAGGGTAAACTCCTTTCGGAACGTGTTTTGGAATGGATTGCCTTCAAGGCGAAAGAATTAATGATTAATGATAAAAACATCGTTCATATTCAATCCCCAGTTACAATGGTTGGTGATATACATGGTCAATTTTATGACCTATTAGAAATCTTTAAAATTGGTGGATATCCACCCAATACCAATTATTTGTTTCTTGGAGATTACGTTGATCGTGGATATCACTCAATTGAAACAATTTCATTATTAATCGTTCTTAAATTGAAATATCCTAATAGGATTACATTAATTCGAGGGAATCATGAATCAAGACAAATTACTACAAATTATGGGTTTTATACAGAATGTATTACAAAATATGGGAATAGTAGTAAAGTTTGGTCAATATTTACAGATTTATTTGATTTTTTGGTACTTTCTGCCATTGTTGATAATTCTTTATTTTGTATTCATGGAGGATTATCACCAAACATTCAAACAATTGATTCAATTTCTGTTATTGATAGATTTAAAGAGATACCACATGATGGACCAATGGCAGATTTAATGTGGAGTGACCCAGATTTAGAATTATTAAATTTCCGTATATCATCAAGGGGTGCAGGTTATCAATTTGGTATTAATGTTGTTAATAAATTTTTAAGGATTAATAATTTTGAAAAAATATTTAGAGCTCATCAATTATGCAATGATGGATTTCAAATATTTTGGAAGGGTAAAGTTAACACTGTTTGGTCAGCACCAAATTATTGCTATAGATGTGGGAACAAAGCATCGATTTTAGAAGTTTTCGATGATTCTAAAAATCCTGATAGTTTTAGGTTTAACGTTTTCGATGCTTCACCTGATAGTGAAAAGGAATTTATGAAAATTGAATCTAGTAATTTAATGGGTAATAATGGTTTAGATGATTTCATGGATTATGATTGTATTAATAATAATGGGGGTGATAATGATTATGATCATAAAATGAATAAAAAGGCCCCATATGTAGAATATTTTATGTAATATTTAAGTAAAAAAATGAATATGAGAATATATATAGCTAATAATGATAATATTAAGAAATGAAATGATATGATATGATATGATAAACAATTAGGCATAATACAATTCTAAATTCATACCATCATGAATTTCATAATCTTCTAAAGTGATATGATCTTTGAAAATCATATAACCTTTTTTCAATATAATTTTTTCAAATGCAGTTCCAATTTGTAATGCAAGGACTTTTTTCAAATCTTCAATAGTATCATCTTCAAGGCATTTGACTGCAACTTTGCGTCCTAATCTATCGTTACACCATACTTGTATCATTGGGTCTTGGATGATGGGGAATTATTTGAAGATTGTACAAAAATATTATTAGGAAAAATACAAACAATAAAATATCGAATTAATGAGAAAATGTTGATTTTTTCAATTTCAACCTTTCAAGTTCATTAAAATTTTGGCAAATCTATTACGTTTCATTATATTGTTCAATATGTTTTTATTTTTCATTGATATTTTATAAGTCAATTACGATTATATATATGTCATATCGATCACCGACAACATCACAAGAGGCATCTTTTTCTCCATCTGCCAAATCATATAAAAGAAGGTCACTTCAAAGTCCATATATATTGAACGATTTTTCTGGAGATTCGGATCATTTAGAATTAAACAATGACAATGATAATAATGGAACTGAAGATCCCAATGAATTCTCTGATTATAGAGATGACAGTGATAATATATTAAATTTTGATTCGGATAATCAATCAGTTAGTAATAATAGAGGTCGTAATCATCGTCGTCACCATCATAGTGGATTTATCCAACCAGCGTTCCCAGAATTTGATAATTTGATGAATCAGGAAGATTTCAAAATTAATAATAGATATTCCCTACAATCAACAAAACCGAAATCAAGTCATAAATCACATAAAAGATCAACAAGTACGGCATCTGTTAATTATACACCTAATAAAATGCCCCCACCACCATCATCATCTTCGATGAAAATCAATACACCACCAATGCAATTTGGTTCATTAAGTGGATCACTCAATGGATCACCATCAAAGCCAATGATACAACCATTTCAATTTAATTCAATGATAATGAATAATAATTCTTCAGAAAATTTATTGGTGCCACAATCACAGACAGATTCACAATCACAGGTTTTACCAAAGGCATCATATAGACGTGGACATAGATATAAACATTCATCGGTTTCAATGAATATGTTTCAAGATCCTCAACGAATTGAATCTATGTCCAAGACGCCGAATTTACCTAAAAGTTATACTATTCCAACATTTAAAGAAATTATTTCAATGATTACACGAAACCAATATAAGAAAATTGGTATTTTAACTGTTCAGATATTGATTACTTTATTAACATACGTTCAAGGTTTTAAATATGATAATAGTTGTCTATCTACATTATCCCATATTCTATTCTATGATATTATATCGAATTCTTCAATGATTATAGTAGAAATAATGAGTAATTTTGAAATTTGGAAATTATCAACATTAAAATATCCATTTGGATTAGGACGTATTGAAGTATTATTTGGATTTGCATTAAGTGTCTCCTTGTTATTCGTTGGATTAGATTTATCATCTCATATACTTGAAGAAATCTTAATCAATTCAATGGGTAAATTTGGACATTCACATCATAATTCTGAAGAAATTGAAATGAATGGAATTATTTATGAAGTTTTAATAGTTGGTATCATTTTAATATTATTTATTACATCACATGTAATCAATGAAACTGAAATTAAAAGGGAAAGAGAAAATCCATCAATTAAAAGGATAAGTTCGATTACATTGAGAGAACCATTACGTGAAAAGTTTACCAAAAGGATCAATAGAAAGTTGGGTATTCGGATCAATTCAACTATGGGATTATCATTATTTTATTCCCTATATTCATTATACTATCCATTTCTGAAATTCGAAGGATTGTATAGCCATGATACGACCGAATGGATCAACCATGTGTCTACTTTAATCATGGCGATCATCATAGACATTGTTGCATGGAGATTGATTTGGAAATTGGGTAATATTTTGTTATTGGGGAGTCCATCATTTAAAAGGGATGGTTTACAGGATGTTGAGTCTAAGGTTGTTAATAACATTATGCAATTAGAGGTATATAAGAGTGGATACAATATAGAGGAGGTGAAAATTGCGAGAGTCAACCCCCGTATCTCTATAGTTGTTGTACGTGTCAGTATGGCAGGTGCCAGCGATGACGATGAGGCCAAGCTGCGATTCTATATCATGCGTGTGGTAAGGGGCGTGATGGGAGGTGCCGGTGTCGGTAGCGGGAACGGGAATGGAAATGGAAATGGGAATGGGAATGGGGGTGTCGATGGGAATGGGAATGGGAATGGGAATGGGAATGGGGGGGATTCGGGAGAGGAACAGAGACGTTCTCTGATAGATGTGCTGAATGTCGGTATAGGAGAGGAGGAGGGTGCTAGAGAGAGGTTGGAGATTACTGTGGACATCCAGAGATTGTGATGAGTGCCTTGGAAGAGCTCTTGTACGTGTGGACGGCGACTTTGTTGGTAGCATTGGTGATGGTTCTGCTGGGAGTGTTTCCGCTGTTGTTTCCCGTGTTGGTGGTGGGTGTTTTGCTGCTGACGATGTTCTCGATGGCTTTCTTCCTGCTGTACTTGATTGTGATGCTGCCGGTGCTGTTGTGGGACAACAGGAGGGCCTGATAGCTGACTCTTGATTTAAGCCAATAGTTTTTTCCCTTTTAGGAAATGGAGCGGTGGCAGAGGCCATTTTGATGTTGAGAAATTCATGAAGGGGTTGGTTGGTTGGATTGTTAGTTGGTAGGTTGGTAGCACTTTGTGGTTTTGTTCTTTCTTTCTAGTTGTTTCTTTCTTTTGTATCTTTTGTGCAATCGCATTAACCACATTCATGTCCGTATTACCCATTCCAAAAACAAGAGTGGCAGATCAAGGTCTGGCCCGCCAATTTGCTCAGGCTTCCGATAAGGGTACCGTTGTCGTTGATGGCAGGAAGCTCAGTTTGCAGGTCTATAGAGACGACTTGGATCATGCCGTCTCTCTCGAAGAGGTGGTTATTGGGATCACAGAATTGCAAAACAAATATCGGGACTCGTTGTCTTTACACACTACGGGAAAGCAGGACAATGCCGTCTCCTTTGGGCTACTACACCAATTCTATCGTATTCTAGTGTACATTGCCAGTATCGTCACTGCACTGATTGTTCCACGTGATCTTTCCATCTCGGATTCAGATGATGTCTCAGATATGAGCAATGTATTTGTCCTGTAAGTATGGTGGATTTCCACTTTCTTTAGTGATTTTTTACTTATCTAGAAGGAGATGAGCCTCATTGTCATCACATTTTGTTTTCTCATTGTCAACTAATAAATACTAACATTATTTTCTTTTTTTCCTCCGTTTTTGACTTTTAGAAACACCCTTAGTTTGATCAAACAAACTAAACTTATTGTCATTAGATTCATTACCGTCTATCAAGACAATCCTGCCATTGTAAACGTAGGTATCTAATCTTTTTCTTTTTTACTTCATATTCAACTCTTCATCTCTATTCACAATACTAACATCCTCAATCACTCCTCTTACAGGTTTACCTCACTTTTATTGGAGTATCCACAAAATTCTACCTCCTTTTCTTGCTTACAATGACTGCTTCAACAATGAGAATCACTTCTGTTATTATGGGGATATTTTTTGTTATTGCAGGCTCAGCTTCCTTGGTTTTGTTTGCTCCATTGATTATATTGACAATTTCAACAATAATGATTATTAGTTTATCTATTTCAATTATAAATAGCGTAATTATACAGTTATCCAACTTTCTTAGTTCATATGTTTCAACGAGAGATATTCTAGTATATTTTGCTGATAGGGTTCCACCATCTGTAGGTAGAGTTGAAATTTCACATCAAAAACAACGTAAAGATTATGAAGAAATTTTGAAAATTCAAGCTTCTTCCGCAAATGGATCAACATAAATCACATTTATCTTTGCTATCCTTTATGATTGCTCTAAATGATTATTGCATATATATATATATATATATATTATTTTTTTTATTTCTTATATTTGTCCTTTAAATCCTTTAAAATTTGTCTTAATTCCACATATGATATATGTATCTTACCCATATAATGATCAACTAATCTCTTATCCGTATCGACCTTCATCATGTAAGCACCACAACATTCACAAACTTGCAACTTTTGCTGTCCTACAACATTTAATCTTTCTAAAGTTGAACTATATCGATTGTTTAAACCATCTCTTCTATTTATATATTTTTCTAAACTTTCATTTAATTCAATTAATTTATCAACACGTCTATGTTCTCTAATTAATGAAATTTCAAATTTTATGATATTTATTAATTCTGTTAAATTTTCAATTTCAATATTTAAATTAAACAATATCGATTTATCCTCTTCAGAATAATCTAATCGATCATTGGCAACCTTGATACGTAGATCACAATCTCCTATAAACTTTTCTAATTCATTCATATAATCAATCTCATAATTCTCATGTGGCATTTGAACATTATTATTCTTTGCATTTTCATAAATTAATTTATATTTTTTATTATGTATTTTATAACATTTACCAACGTTTTCTTTCGTATTTTCAAATAATTCATATGGACATTTACCTACAATATATGATTTACAAATTTTCGGATTTTCAAGGACATTTATATCATCCGTATTTGTAGTTGTGGTTGTGCTTGTTGATTTCCTATTATCATGATTAAAATCTTGTGGAAGTTGGTATAAATATTTCTTACCTAGTAATTGTTCAACCTCCTGTCTCTGTTGTTGTACTGCAGAGACATAGACCATGTTATCTTCGTTGATATGGTTAAAATTGTTTAAGGAGTTATATATGTAATTATGTATCTAATCTCCCAATATGAAATTTTTTCTAATTTTGTATACGCACAAAAACTCATGATTTACATGTGTAAAAGTTGTTGTTTCATTTATTGATATCTTTTAGTATTAAATCGTCATCAACTATCAATCATTGAATATGTCGGATACTATTTCTGTTGCATTTATCTGTTTAGGAAATATGTAAGTATGGAAATTATAGAGGCATTACTTTAAGTTATACAAATACTAACATCAAATTCTAGTTGCCGATCTCCAATGGCGGAAGCTGTATTTCATGATATTGTCAATAAGTCAAATCTGGGAAACAAGTTTGATAAAATTGATTCATTTGGTACTGCAAGTTATCATTTGGGGGAGGGACCAGATTCAAGAACTGTTAAAGTATGTCGTAATCATGATGTTCCAATTAATCATAAAGGACAAGTACTTGAATTACAACATTTCCATGAATATGATTATATCATATGTATGGATGATAACAATTTACATAATGTTAAAAGGATGAAACCGGCACAATGTAGGGCAAAAATTTCAATCTTTGGTAAATGGAAAACTGATCCATTATTGGAACAAATTATTAATGATCCTTATTATGGTTCTTCAAATGGTTTTGAAATTTGTTATCAACAATGTGTTCATTTTTCAAATGAATTTTTAAAACAAGAATTATAATAATTCTTTTTCTTCATTTATATAACATTCAAGTCCCATGAATGATGAATTCAAGGATCTTTGGAAATATTCCTCTATTTTATAACCTGATGCTAGATATTGTATATCATTTTCAATAATCTTAATAAAGAATGGATCTTTATAATTATTGATTTCAAAATTATATGGAGGTTCGATTAATTTATCACCATTAAATGGAGTAAATGGAATTTTACTCTTATTTTTATTCTTTAAATCATTTGGATTGAGATTTTTAATAATTGCTTCCTTTTGATTTAAATATTTTTCTTCTAATTTAATCAGTTGATCTTTAAATTTTTTAGTCTTCTCCAGCATTGAAATCTTAATTGTTTCAAATATTTCATTTGGATCTTTATCATCATTAATTGAATTTTGTAATTGGTTAATAACTTCAATTTTTGATAAATTTTTCAATTTTTTTTCCTCATTTATAACTTCATTATTAATTCTATTTCTTTCAGATTTATATTGTCTTTCAAGTTTTTGTAATTTGATAAATTTTTCATATTCCTGTTCTTTTCTTACATTATTTAATTCAATCGATTGTTTATTTTCAATCGAATATTGTTTTAATCTCTCTTCCGTCTCTTCTATATCCAACCTGTTTAGCAATCTATAAACGATATCTTCGATTTCCTCTAAATATTTATCATACATTTCAACAGTTTGAAAATCACCTTCCTTTTTATTGAAAATACTAATAACCCTTCTTCGTATATCACATTCCTTTTCAACAATTAAATTATCGAAAACTTGAGATTTGAACTTGTTCCTTCTTAGAATCTTATCACAATTAGGATATGGACATGGAGATGGACCTAATGCAAAAATTCTATCAACACAGGCATCACAAATTTTATGATAACATTCTGGATTTATTTTGAATTGAATCTCCGGAGATAGATACTTATCTGTTTTACACACGGGACATAAATCCTTTGGGACGTTGTTCCAATCCAACTCAACCATCTCTGTTTCAGTAGTTTATCTTCAGAAATAGCTAACCACTTACTTTAATATTAATAATTATAATTTATAATTTATAATGATCTTACTAAATATGAAATAGTTTGTAATATGGAAACATACCGACGCGTCGATAAATATGACAGATCACAACTCCACATTAAGACATTCATCAAAGTTAATCTCTGTAGATTTTGGCAAATTTCGACCCATCAACTAATTAACTATATCAGTTTCAGAGAGGATGGTTTAAAAACCCTGCAATTAGCAACTTTTACCATGCTTTCTAAAGTTCAGGCAATGTTCACCCCAGATAATGCCTATATACAAAATTTTAGGTAATGCCGACGCGTCGATATCTATTCCATACTTGGGAACGCGTTTTATTTAATGTATGATACCGTTGTTGTAGACATTGATTAGGTTGTATCTTGGTAATGGTAGTTAACTTATCATAGATGACCACCGAACAGCTGGAATACATTGGCAAACGACTTAGTGTTGACCATTTACCTGTTACCACCCCGTTTCTCTCAAAAACATGGATGATTAGTTCGAAAAGGGCATCTGAAATATTACATGAATTTTATGAAAAGTTTAAAAGCAACTCAATGTTTGAATATATTAATGTTAAATACATCGTTTGTGGAAATGAAAAATATAATGGCGAAAGAAATGCAGATATATTGGTCAAGATTGTAGATATGAATGATTTAAACAATTTGAACAACCATTTTAGTGATATCGTATCGAATTCAATTTATTCAATCAATTTAAACAAAGATGTATCTCTTTCTAATATAATTGAAAGTTGTAAAATCGTAAATTGGAATTATAGCATTGATAATATGACTTCTTGTGAATTAATCCAAACTGAAACTAGTGGAATTAGAGATCTAAAACTTGAAAATGAATTGAGAATAAATACCATCGATAATGAAACTAAATCACAAATGAAGTATGAATCCAAACCACAAATTAAATCTGAACCTAAATCAAACGAAACCCAACGTTCTGTTTATCAGTCAAGAAAATCACAATCAACTCCGACATCTGAACCTTCAACAACACCATCATTATCTATGTTTTCATCTAGATATACATCACGAAAATCAGAAAAAAGAACTCCTGAAATAATAGTGCAAAAACCAACAAAACGTTCAAAGACAATGCCAACAATTGAAAAATCAAAGATTGATCAAGAGGATAATGTGAAGAAACAAGAAAGCAAAGAATTAGAGGACTTAATGGATGTTGATTTCAGTGATGACGATGATTTTAATGATGGTGTTGTAATTAGCGGTGATGGTGAAACGGATAAAGATCCTAAAACTGAATACCAGTTTCATGATATTGATGTTGCTGAATCTGATCTTGAAGCAGATGAAATCAAACCAATCGCAGGAAATCAACTAAAAATATCCAAAGACAAAAACGATCAAAAGGATGATACATTTGATGATAGTTTTGATTTTAGTGATAACATAGAAGTTTCAAAAGATAAAAGCAAAGAACCTGAATCTGAACCACTACCTGAAGTAGAAACATATACAGATTCAGATGGATTCATAGTCAGAAAAATCAATCGAAAAGAACCTCCAAAGCCGAAACAATCGACAAGCATTACATCTTCCAAAAGGTCGTTTACTATTGATACCAAATCTAAAAATTCAGGAAGTGGTGTGAAGAAACAAGGTAATTTGATGTCCTTTTTCAAAAAGAAATAATGCTATTAGGAATTAAGCATTGAGTAATAATTTATAATCTTTAATATCTAAGTACAATATCTTAATCATAGCAATATACAAATTATTGTATGCTAACTATTAACTATTAACTATTCTTTTTTTCCAGTCCTGTCAAGTCTACTTGAAAAACTTATCAGCTCGAAAATAAATCTGCTTTGGGTCAAAATTTTACTCCAAGTTTCATCATCAATTCATTTTGAATTCGTCTTTCTCACACAATGTCTGACTCAGAAATCATTCCACCGACCCCTGGTGGGTCCTTGATGCTTGCATGGCAAGTGAAAAGTATGTTGAACAAAAATTCGAAAAGTTCGAAAGTATCCTTAATGTCATCAATAAATAGAAATACTCACACAATTTTATTATTCAACTAAATTGATTCAGATAAACATGTCTTGGTTGTGGGAGCTGGAGATGTGGCATTGTCGAGAATTGATCATTTATTAGTTGCAAATGCCAAAATCACTGTTATTAGTGGGAATGACATACATCCAAGAATTTTGAAATATGAAGAATTAGGATTATTAGAAAATTTAATACGTCGTAATTTTAAACTAAGTGATTTAAAAATGTATGAACCGAAAGATATTAGAAAAAAGATCAGTTATATATCTCAAAATGAAGAGGAAGAAGATGATGATGATGGTGATGATGATGAATTCAAACCACTAGACTCTGAAGAATTGAAACTAATTGAAGATTTTGAAAATTCAAAATTTAAAATGGTTTTAACTTGTATTAATAATTATACTTTAAGTTTAAGAATTTGGCAACAATGTAAAATACTCCAGTTAGATGTAAATTTAGCCGATAAACCCAAAAATTGTGATTTTTATTTTGGTTCAATTTATAGACAAGGTCCATTGCAAATTATGATTAGTACAAATGGAAAATCTCCAAGGTTATGTAATAGGATTAAAAATAAAATGCTTGTACCTATGTTTGAAAACTTAAATTTGGATCAAGCTGTTGAAAATTTAGGGTATTTGAGAAATAAATTAAGAATGGAAATACATCCTGGTGATAATGTTGAAACTATTAAAGAAAGGATGGAATGGAATAAAACAATTACAGACTCTTATACAATCCAAGAATGGTGTGAAATGGAAATAGAAGTAATTAACAAAATTGTAGAATCATATCCGAATTTACCTACATTGGAGAACCTTTAATTTTATTTTTTAACATATTGTATTGCATTGTATATTACACTTACTTTTATAAAAAGATATAAAAAGAAGAAACTCGAAATCATAAGAAAAATTTAGTGTCGAAAACAAAGAGAAAGGAAAAGAAGAATAAAAAAGGTAAAAGAATAAGAAAATCGATAAATAATCATAAAATAAATAAAATGACGAGAATTGAATTAATAATAAAGATAAATCACCTTTAAAATATGAAATGATAACACAAGAAAAACCCATAACCTTAGGCAAATAGTAATGATAATAATTATAACCGTAGTGACAAGTGATAATAATGTGCCATTACATCTATTCATTTGAGGTAGTATTACCTTCACTTTGATTATCATCATATCTGCTACTAGAATTTGGAGTCATTTGATTACCTGTAAACGGTTGTGGTTGAACATACATATATTGGCCATTTTGATCAATTGCGTATTGTGGAGGAATTGGATGGCCGGGGTGTAGAGGATGACCAGGATGGCCATGATGCATCCCTTCCATCATACCTGCTGATCCTCCATGGCTAATAACAGTTGGAGGCGGAGGTGGCATATTTTCACTCATATTCATGTTATTATTAAAATATGGATCATAGATAAATGGTGGTGGCATACCTGGAGGAATACCTACTAACGTAGCATGTTGACCTTGTGGTGTATTTGGATCTCCATTGCCATATGGATCAACCATCTGTTGAGGTGGTGGTGAAAGCATTTGACCATTTGTTTGATTATAATCCATCATCGGTCTTGGAATTTGTTGTTGTGATGATGGTGGTGCAGGCATTGGTTGTCCATTAAACATTGCCATATTTGGACTAACAATATTAGAATCATTAAATTTATCACTACCAGGAGGGGATACTAAATTATTATTTAAGTATTGATTATAATGATGAGGATGGATATTCAGGTTGTTATTATTAAAATTGTTTTGATGATTCTGTTGTCTCATAAAATTTTTAACACTTGGTCTACCCCAACTTAGTCTAACTCTTGAACCTCCAATTACAAAACCTTGCATTCCATCAATTGCACGCTCTGCATCAATTCTATTCAAAAACTTGACAAATCCGCAACCTTTACCTGGTGGTACTTTAATTGTTTTAATTTCACCAAATGGTTCAAATAAAGCATATAATGCATCTTCATAGAGGCCATTTGCTAAACCACCAACGAAAACCGTTGTGTTGTTTGGATCATTGTTAAAATTATTTGAATTATTTATTGATGGTTGGAAATATCCATGTTGCCTATTAGTATTATTATTATTGTTGTTATTATTATTAATATTGTTTATCATACTATTCTGATCAGATTGTGAATTGTTATCATTATAATTATTATAAATATTGTTAGGGTAATTGTGCATATTTTGATTATTGTTAATATTGTTCATTTGTTGATGTTTTGGAGATGCCAAGGCAACTCTGATTTGTCTGCCACCTAACCATTTACCATTCATATCAACCAAAGCACGCTTTCTATCGTCATCATTACTAAATCTAACAAAACCAAAGCATCTTGATAAACCAGATGAAGGATCTGTCATGACTCTGACAGTTTTAATTGAATTGAAATTAGCTTGAAATAATGATAACAAGTGAGCTTCTGTTGTAGTTGCAGATAAGTCACCAACAAATAATGAAAATTCAGGAGTTTGTGCAATTTGTGAATCCAAAGTTGCAGCCGATGCCCAATTTAATCTGAATGATTTATTATTTGTATTAGGTATAATTGTACCATTTAATGATAACGCATCAGTTGCTAATTTGGGCGAATCGAATTCAATGAAACAATAGCCTGAATGATTTACAATACCTTGACCATTAGTTTTTGCTAATTGATGAATTAATAAATTATGCTTTGGTTTAATAACTTTAACTTCGACATGTTTATCAAAACTAAGCCATAAATCAGATATGAATGATTCATCCCACCAGGCCTCTAAATCTCCCATCCATAAAGTTTTAGAGGGTACAGTATTTGCCGGATTTTCAGGTGGTTGAGGCAATGGTACTTGAGTTGTCAAGAAGTCGGTCGGTAATGATGTTGTTGATGACGATGAACAAGGTGGGTTTTCAAGTTGATTATCATCACTATCAATTGCAGTTGCACTTGATGGTGGTGGAAATGATGAGGAAACCGAATTCAATGAGTGATTATCAGATTGATCTATTGGAGGAGTATTAATATCTTCAAATGACATAATGGTTGGTTTGTATAATAAAAAAGTTGAAATGTAAACAGAAAAATTGAAGAAGCAAAATTATTTAAATATAAAATTGATTGAATGAATATACTTTCATTAATTCTATAAGATCTAAAGAATTGATAATATTAATGATTAACAAATGAAAAAAATTGTAAAACAATGGCAATCTAACTAAAATAATGAAGAAAAACAAACAAAATACAATTTAAAGGGATAACTTTGAAGATAACGGAGAAGCAAAGAAATGTAAATTTTGAAATCTGTGCCTATAAGTGGGGTAATATCGATGGTGTAATAAACAAATGGGTTTTATATACCTGATAAGGTGATATTCTGCTGCTAATGGGAGCTTGGTCGATGCTAAACAGAGATGATTTATAAAGAAAGAAAAGAAGATGGCAACAAATTGGTAAAAGCAAGAAATGAAATGATAAATGAATATAGAGATAAAAAAATAAAAAAATGAATGGAGAGCGACATGAATCTGAGTTTCCAATAATTTTATTTTTTGTATTTTGATGATGTTCTACAGGATTCTTTCAGTTAGAGATTGAGGGTGTAAAGAAAGACACAATGGATCGGAAAACAAGGAAGGAGCAGAGAATGAGAGGAAATGAAAGGAGGGAGGTTGATTTGAACGATTTGGTTTTTGATTTGCCTCCTCCAGGGTCTTTTAAAAAGCAGAAACACGTAATGAAACACGTAATGGAGGATAAAGAAGAAGAAGAAGAAAGAAGGAATGAAAGCAGTAATGAAGCTAGTAATGAAAGTAGTAATGAAAGCAGTAATGAAAGTAGTAATGAAGGTAGTGAACTTAGTGATATTGAAGAAGAAACAAAAATGCCACAATTACCATCAAGGACAACCATTTCGAATTCTGAACAACGAATCATTCAACAACATCAACAAATTGTTGATGAGAGATTAAGACAAAGAGCAAATGAACGTAAAGATGAAAGTAGAGTTCCAAAACAATATAAACCATCACTCCGAAATAAATCAATTGTTAAATCCAAATCCATTAAGATTAAATATAGACGTATACCAAATAATAAGATGAAATTGATCTATTTAGATGTTATTTCCCAAATGCTTAAAGATTATATAAAGGATAAAAACGTGTTGAATCGATATACCAATGCAGTAATGGAGTTGGAAAAGAATAAGAAGAGAAAGAAAGGTGTACGGAAAGAACCCGTTGATAGTATTAAAGGTAATTCGAAAGATATAATGATTGATTATTATAATAGAATTGATGATTATTTTAGTAGCTTAATAGATATAAAATTGTCAAATTCATTGATTAAAAATGATTTGGATAAAATAAATTTAGAAAAGAATAAATTAAGATATGAAATATTTGAAGTTCGAAAGGAAAGGAATCTAATCGCATTAGAAATGAATGAAACTAGAAATCAATTCAAAGATTTACAGAAAAAATATAAAAATGAAGAAAAAATTTATAAAGATTTGATTAATTTGAAGGAGGGCGGTGATATAAATGATGGAGTTGAAGTAATTGATAAATTAAATTATATAACCCATGGTGTTAATTCGAAGAAAGATATTTTGAAAATAATTCAAAATATTAATAATCAATTGAAGAAATTGGTAGATAAATAAATAGCTGGATGGATTGATTAATGGATTAATGGATTGATAGGTAATGGAATACACAATATATAATCTTATATACAATTATATAATTAAATTAGAAATCATCAGAGATTAACGCTGCAATCATTCTGTAAAGATAAAAGAAAAACATAAATAAGAAAAATGCTAATTTGATAAAAGATTCTCTCTTATTTTTACCTAAAGTTCTGAAGATTTCGGTTGCATCTAATAAATGTGTGTTTTTATAAATTTTATCAACATTATAAGCTAATAAAGGCAAATTCAAAAGGAAAACAAACCAATAACCATGGAGTAAAAATAATATCGATAATACACCATGTACTGCAGCCTTTGGAATAACGAACTTGTTTAATTTATTACATAATTCAATAGGATTAATGTAATCACATTCTAAATCAGAATAAGAAATTGAATAGTAGACTTCAGCAAAAAGGGATAATGCATTGATGATGACTGCAAGAATAAAAAGGAAAACTTCTCCAAACATTGTGTGTAGATATCAATAATAACGGAGGAAACAATTTCAAATCAACGTAATGTAGGTGTGTACGATATCGTTCAAACTCTTCTTCATCTTTTTGATTCTTTCGAATCTTCAAATTTTTATCAATTTCAATTCTCAATTTTCCTCTATATAGTGAGTGAGTTTTAATTTTGCGTCGATCGACTTTTTACAGAAAAAATTATCGTTTCGTTGCGGAATCCATAAATACGATTCAATGCAAACACTATTTAAGTGATTTAAGCTTTTCAACCTAATTGAATCTGGTCATAGGAACACCTAGGTAAGTTAGGGTTTGATAAGGAATATAAAGGGATGATGTCTTCGTAGGGTTGACCTATAAGTCTAGTTCTAAGAAGAACTATACAGTAATTATAGAAGATGACGAGTGGATTAAACTAGACTTATAGGTCAACCCTACTAAGGCATCATCTCTTTAGAAGGAATGTCAAGATGATTTTCGAATATTTATCTTTTTTGTTCCCCTGCATGGCTGGTATTACCGTAAACTACAGATTTGAATTGATTCATTTGTAAATCAGAAAGGCTGGCGAAGCAGTTGAGGATGGTGATTGAAATGAGTAAATCGGTGGTGGTATGATTGAAGAGGATGAGGTCGAGGATTTTGGTGGTGATTGATTGTGGGGAATATAATGACGATGATGAACAAGTTATTGTCTTTAGAATTGTGTTTGTGTTTGTGAAGAAGTAGGTAGATATGTTTGGTAATGAATTCACGTAAAGTTTGCTGAAAGCTGTCTTATTAATGGTTCAATTGCTAGATTGAAGATGGTTGGTCTATAAGTTTGATCCACTGAATCAAAAACTTATTTGAAGTTCAATAAAACAGATGAGAAGGGTGGGGTTGTTTTTTTTTTTTTTAGTTGACCTACTGACCTATGATTCTGGTGGTCTCAATATGTAGATAAATATTTCTGTTTTTAATACAAAGAATTAATCTATTGCTGATCGGCATAAGACGTTATGTGAATCTCTAGTTTATTAATCTAAATATGGAGTTTGTCAGACGAATGGGTCTAAGATCGTCTATTGATAGACGATTCGGGATTAGATTGCATTTGTCGAATTTACAATTTACTATTAAATTTTGGAATGCTTCCCAGTTGAGCTTCCACTGGTTATAAGGGATTTGGTGAAATCCCGGAGAAGAAGGACCATTGAAGCCGCACATTATTAAGTTTATCAAATATTTCAAAACTTACAAATGGTTTAATCAAAGAATTTTGCTTTTCTTCAGTGGGTTTTTGGTTAAATTAGAGCATAATTTATTGAAATTGGTTTTGTTCACTGGATTTTCAAATACTGAATTTTCAAATACTGAATTTTCAAATACTGAATTTTCAAATACTGAATTTCTTTTGCAAATAGAATTTTGAGCTTCATCTACCAGTGGATGGTCTAACTGGACAGTATTAGAATTTTTTGAATATCTGGAACGTTATCTTTGATAATTTTCAGAAATTTTTGGGGAATAATTGACAAATTGGGGGGGTCGTATGAAGTTCGAGATTTATTTGACTGAGTATTCAAACCAGGAATATGATGAAGGGCTTTTAGGAGTAACTCCTTTTGATGGTGGATCATGTTTATATGATGGCGGTAACCGAAAGAAAAATTGTTTACCCATATTGTTGGCTTGCTGGAAGCATATTTCATGAATAAAGGATTATCAGTAATGACTCTTGGGATGTTGGTAATTTGATTTTTTTTATTTTTTTTAAAGAAAGATTTATTACTAATATTATATATTTTATAAAGTTTTACATACTGGAAACTTTTTCCTCGTTAGCTATAACATTATTTATGACCTATAATGTTAAAGGGGGTAGTTGTGTTATTGACAGGTTTGATTTTAGTTCAATACACATGTGGGTGGAGCAAGATAATCGAGAAAAGGTTTTATAATGAAAATGATCTCTGGGGATTAAATTAGATGAACAGTAGAATCTGTTTAATCTATTATTTGTACCATTCATGCCAATATTAGTAGAATTTATAACTTTTCTGTTTTTGAAGAAATAGTAAATATCTGCAAAAACCTAAGTGGTGAAGTTGATGATGGAATCTTAAATGATTTTATGAAATCTGAATATACTTTTATTTATTTTTTTAATGAAAGAGTATTACATCAACAATACTATAATGCCATTTTGGATAAAAAGACCATAATGGATGATGGGATTGATTTACTGACACCAACTTTAAACTTACACGGAATTGCAACAGAAGTTTTATCACAGTTTAATAATATTGAGAAAAGCGTTAATATGTTTAATAATTTGAAACCAGATCAAATGGCTCCCCGAGTAGAAGCCGATACACATTAAGAAAAAGAGACAAAAACAAACAAACAGTATAACAAAAACAGAGGTTGAATAATCAAACCTTCCTACGCAATCAGAGCCTTTCTAAAGCAGTTCAATTGATTTTATTTCAAAAAATAAAGTCAAAACTAATTTTTACAAAGATATGTTACTGTAATACTGTATCAATAACGTTCAAATTTATATAAGCTAACGAGGAAGATTTGCTTCCGGTATGTAAAACTTTATAAATTATATAGTATAAGTAACAAAAGTCTTTCAAAAAAAATAATTTTATATCAGCTAGCGAGTAAAAATAATTCCAGTATGTAAAACTATATAAAAATTCATAATATTAGTAATAGATCTTTCAAAAAAAAAAAAGCTTCCAAAATTTTTTCCAGATGGTTTGTTAATGATCTACAAGACCATGGAAATTTCAAAAGCGTAAATGCCTGGTTAGCTCAATCGGTAGAGCGTTTGACTCTTAACAGTCGTGCAATCAAAAGGCTGCGGGTTCGAGCCCCGCATCGGGCTTTATTTTTTTCTTTCCCTCTTCCCTTCTCCCTCTCTTTAAGGTGTACTACACTACACACTCACACTAGCTGTCAAAAACTTTAAACTTTCTCCATTTTCATTAATTTTTTCATTTTTTCATTTTCCTCTCCCCACTTTAAATTATTTGTTGGTCTCAAGTAAAATTGTTGTTTGTTATTGTTTTTTTTTTTCAAACAAGCCGGACTTCTGTGATTTTCGGCGGAAATTGACGGATGATCGTGAATATTTTTCATTTTTCATTTTTCAGATTTATACATGTTTGTTTTATGCTATTTCATATATATAAAACACTCTTTTTTTTGGTAACTTTTTATTTAACATACTCTCTTTTCCTTTTAAACTCCTTCTTTCAACAATTGATTAACCATGCGTTCTATTTCAATTGCCGCTTTAACTGCCTCAATCGCTGCAGTTTCTGCATACAACCTGACATTGGATTATTCTCCATTTGAAGATACTTGTATACCATTAAATTCTTCATCGATTTATAATAAAACTACTCATGAAGGTTACATTCGTTCAAATTATCTTATCTCTGAAGATGAATATTCTTATATTGCTGCTAGAAAGGTCAATTCTACTGAAAATTTAATCAATTTCTTAGACGATTTGAATCTTCCTGATTATAATCAAACTTCTTTTGCCGATTATTTCAACTTAATTAATCAAACTGATATCAATATTGGTTTATCATTCTCTGGTGGTGGGTTCAGGGCATTACTTACAGGTGCTGGAGAATTGATGGCTATGGATTCAAGATCAAATCAAAATTCCACTTTAAAAGGTTTATTAGATTCTTCAAATTATATTACTGGTATATCGGGTGGTTCAATTCTTTTATCAACTTTGATTTTCAATAATTGGACTTCTGTCGATTCTATTGTTGATGATAATTCTACTTCAATTTGGAATATGACAGCTCCTCCAATTTCTGCTGATATATCCTTTTGGACAACTCTATTAAGTGAAGTTCAACCAAAGAAAAATTCAGGTTATCAAATTTCATTAGTTGATATCTATGGTAGAATTTTATCAAGATATATGTTTGAAAAAGGTTATGATCATTATGGTCTTTCAACTTTTTGGTCTGATATTCAATCAAGTGAACCTTTCATGAATTATGAAATGCCATTCCCAATCATTGCTGCCACTGGTGGTGTTTCAAACAATATATCTTCATTTGCTTCAAATATTTTCGAAATTAATCCTTTTGAATTTGGTTCCTTTTCTCCTTTAGTTGGTGGTTTTATTCCAATTGAAATCTTAGGTTCTCAATTAAATGCTGGTTTACCAGAATTTGATAATGATTGTACTTTTGATTTTGATAATGCTGGCTTCCTCACTGCTGCTTCTTCTAATATTTTACCAGGTTATCAAGATTTATTATTAGAATTCATTGCAGGTAATGAAACTATCTCTGAATTAATCTATGAACAAATTGGTACCAATATTAGTGTAAGTTATGTTGAATTATTATTAAACTTAGTTAATAAAAATTTGAATGATACATTATTTGCATTAATCGATAATCCATTCTATAATTCATCATTGGCATATAATCAATCCGATATTGCAGATATAGAAACTCTTAAATTGGCAGACGGTGGATTTTTTGAAGAATCAATTCCATTAGATCCAATGTTAGCACCTTCAAGACAAATTGATGTTGTTTTTGCATTCGATAATTCTGCTGCTTCAGATAATGAAAATTGGCCAAATGGTAATTCATTGTTTGCAACTGAAGAAAGATGGTTAGAATCATTCCCAGATGATGATTTCTATAAATTACCTTCATCAGTTGATGAATTTGTTGAATTAGGTTTGGATCTTACACCTTCATTCTTTGGTTGTAATGGTTCAGATTTGATTACCAATCAAGATAATCCAAATGCAACAGTTGAATTTATTGTTATGAAACCTTTATTAGTTTATATTCCAAATACTGATATTTCTTTCATGTCTAATTTCACAGGTTATCAATTATCTTATTCTGAAAGAGATGCAGCAATTCAAAATGGTTTTGATATTGTTCAAAATGATGATGATGATGATTTTGCTCAATGTATTGGTTGTGCAATTATTAGAAGATCTGAGGAAAGATCAAATATTGAAATTTCTCCATTCTGTGCAAAATGTTTTTCAAAATACTGTTTTGAACCTGAAGGCGTTAAAGAATATGATAATTCAACAATTACTGAAATTGTTCCTACTTCAGTTTATTCTTCTTCTCAATTGCCATCTCATCTTTCTTCATTCTTGGCAACTAAAAGGTCAAGAATTGCTTCTTCATTCCCAACTACGTTTACTACAACCGTTTAAATCAAGCTTATTTGATACTTTTTTTTTGATACCTTCACTCGTTTTTATTTCCAATTTTAATTTCAATATTTTATTTTTTGATCTTCTCCAATCGTTTCGTTTACAATTATTTTAAGCTTATATATGTTTTTTATATAATTTATTTAACCTTTGATGATTTTTATTTAAGTAACATGTACGATTATCAATTGTATTATTAGTATTATTATTCTTGATATTTGATCTTCCAAGAATCTAACCATTTACACCTTTTCTCATCGTTATTATTAATTTTCCTAACGAGATCAACAATTATATTAACTTCCCTTGTAAGTTCATCAGATGCATTTTTGGCACCTTCAAGATCATTGTCATAAACCATACATGCAACTAAATCATCAATATATTCATTGATCTTCAATCGCTGCTCATTAAATAAATCTATATTCTTGGAAAATTTAATTGTATATTTACTAATTGGAATCGATTTGTCTAATAGAGAAATTAGCAATTTAACTAATTGAATCTTTGTCTTCCATCTTTGAGCATATTCAATAACTTCTTCATCAGCATTTTCTTCCTCCACTTCATCTTTATCAATACTTTTATCATTATTTAATCCAAAGATATCATCCTCATCAATATCAAAATCACCTCCAATAATCGGATTTTCTAACCATTCATTCAATTCATCTAATGCATCAATAATTATTTTATTTGATTGTTTTAACTTCAACTTTAATACACCACTTGAACCAGATTTAAAAGTTTTGATCAAATTATCACATGATTCCCATACTATACCGACACCGATTAACCGATGATCCGTCGAATCAGTATCGTCAAGTGCCTCTATATCAACCTGTTTACATAATTCATTAATTAATACAATTGACGATTCAATAATTGATAAACTATCCTGAATTAATTCATTAGTGAAAAGTAAAGAATATAAATTGGATTGTTTCTTTAATTGATTCAATAAAGAAATCAATAAGATTAAATATTTGACTAATGAATCTATCTCTGTCCAACATGCATTATATGTGGAATCTTTGATGATAGGTTTGAAAACCAATCCAAGTTTCGTGACTTGTGCATTAATCAATCTTGAAAGTTTCGGTATTTCATCAAGAGGATTTGAAACATTTGATGATTGTAACTGATTCTCAACGTTTGAATCAACCGATCTAGATTCAAATGTATTATGCAATTGAGTTAATGTTTCACTTACTGAATTGATATGTTCTTTAAGTTCTTCTGAAGTTTTGCTCATGGTTTCCTTAGAGAATAAGAAAAATCATGGTATTAAAGTATAAAATTTAAAATTTGAAAATATTTTCAGTTTTCAGCTCTCATATAATTTTGTTTTTTCTATAAAAAAATTTAATGGATCCTTTACAGATTTATCTTTTCTTTAACATCAGAGACACACCAGTCTGGAATATCCTCTGATTCAAAAGTGAACTCCTCACCATCATATTTCCCCTTGGGTATCCCGCTATAAGTATATTTCAAAGAATGTAAACATATCGAATATTTATTTGATAATTCACCTTGTTTTAAAATTGATGAATCACAATGGACACACGTAGTTGAATTTTTCAATCTATGAATTTCAATATCATTGGTCCTTTGAATAATTGTATGCCAATATTCATCTGTAATTTCATCCTTTGATTTGATTATTTCTCTATATTTGCCAGATTCTCCATATAATGGATCATTTATAATTGGGTTTCCAATGTTTCTTAAATGTATTCTTATCTGGTGTGGATATCCACGATATAATTTGGCCAATATAATAGATTCATTTAATATTGGATCATATATAAGTTCCTTAAATTGAGTAGTTGAATTTCTATATTGATTGATTAAATTTCTCGTGGGATAGATATAAACCAAGTCATCATTACATTGATTGGCATTTAATTTACCTTTAATTCTAGCAATGTATAATTTTTCAACATTCCAATTTAATTTATCCTTAAATTTCGAAACTGATTCAGAATTTTTACCCCATAATAAAACTCCTGATGTTAATTTATCTAATCTATGAATTGGTAAAAGATTGGAAATTTCTATATTCAATTGATTAGATAATATCATATGTATTGTATTGTAGTAATATTTTTGTACTCCATGAACGGGTATCCCTGGTGGTTTATCAATTGCAATGATATTTGGATCTTTAGATTTCAAAATAGTTAGAGGTCTTCTTTGTAATGGTATATGGTTTTCATGAATATGTTGGTTATATGTGATTATATCAAAAGTATCTAATTTACGCTTTATAAATCTATCAATTGTTAAATCATCTTTATCATATATAGAATATTTTGATGATATTGAATTACTGAAAATTTCAATTTTTTTAAGCTTTATAAGCTTGATAATTTTTGAATTTGAGAAATTAAATCTATATGGTTTTGAATTTAACGTGTCAATTAATGATTTTTTCGGTATAGATGTCGGTTTTATGATATGCAATCTATAATATGGGTCCGGGGCATATAATTGGACTGATTTGGAGATTCGAAGTGGTAAATTTGACATATTTTAGAGGAAATGAAAGAAAATGAAAAAAAAAAAACTAAAATAAAGTTGAAACTGACAAAATACAATATTTCAATTTGTGTTAAAATTTTGTGAAATCATGAACTTGATCTCTACTTTCTCTAACTTTACAAAATCATTTCTTTTCTATATAGTACAGAGGTTACAACTACATTTAATCTCACTTACATAATCATATAGAGTTTCCCAATCGTAAATGGATCATTGCTTATCTACCAATCACCATCACTTTCATCATCAGATGCCGCAACTTTAGCCTTTCTACTAATCAAAGCAGCAGCTAAAGCATCAGCTAAACTTGCAGGTTGACCTGGAACTCCCGATCCTCCTCCAGTAGTTGATGCTGCCGATGTCGATACTGGTTCCCCTCTTGCTTCTTGCAATAAAACACTTGGTTTATCGAGTTGCTGCTTATCAACTTTCTTTAATGATCCAATACCTGCACCACGAATAGATGCAAGGAGAGCATCACGGCCTGCGTCTCCCGTTGCTTCTACAAGCGGTGGTGAATTATCAAACGTTGGCATTCCTGCAGGTGGAGGTGGTGGAGGTGGGCCAGATGAGTTAAATGATGGCATACCCGCAGCTGGTGGAGGAGGTGGCGGAGGTGGTGGTACCGCTGAATTTGTAAATGTTGGCATACCATTAGTTGGAGGTGGTGGAGGTGGAGGAGTTGAAGCAGCTTGTGGTTGTTGCTGATATGGTGATTGCGCTGGTGGAGCAGCATGTTGTGTAGGTGGTGGTGGTTGAAAGCCCCTAGGTGGCAATTGTTGTGGTGGAGTTTGCTGGCCTGGTACTGTATTATAACCAGGATGACCAGGTGGCAGAGAGGGAGGTTGTGCATGTTGTTGAAGTGGTGCTGCAGTGTGCCTTGATGGTGGAGGTGGAGGTGCAGGTCCTCTCCTTGGAGGTGGAGGACTAGGAACTGCACCATTTGATCTGCCCGGTGGAAGCGGTGGTGCATTACCACGAGCTGGTGGAGGCGGTGGTACGTTGCCTCTTGAAGGTGGTGGTGGTGGTACGTTGCCTCTTGATGGCAGATTTGGTAATGGATGTAGATTGGATGGTGGAGGAGGTGGAACTAATCTTGTAGGTAATGCGGCTGGTGGTGGTGGTGGTAGTGATCCATACGATGGTGGTGAGTCTAATGGCATTTCATCTTTTACAAGTGGTGATGAGAATTGTGAATTAGGAAATGCCATTGGAGGTGGAACATTATGAACTCGTTGGTTTGAATCTGTTGTAGGTAATTTTCTAACAGGAGTTGATATACTTGATGTAGATTCGGAATTTTCTTGATAAGAATCATTTGGCGTGTAGACATTATTATCATCATCTTCTTGAGGTGGTGGCGGTGGTGGTGGTGGGGGAGCTTTCTTTCTCCTTGTATCACTTGAATTATCGGAATTAATAGTTGTCGATCTTGACCTTGATCCTGAACTTTCCATAATTGATTTGTTCCTATTCAAAATTGAAGAATTTTGAAAACGTCTTGGAATCGGAGGTTCTAAGCCCACCAATGGACCACCTTGCTTTGAAATATAATCTTTAATAAATTCTCTGTTTTCAGCAATCATATCTTCAGTTATACCCATATTTTCTAATTCTTTGTAAAATGATATCCATTCAGGAGGTGGTTCATTGTCATAATATAGAATACCCTTTGCTCTCCTAGTTCTTTGTTCGTTATTGATTCCCAGATCCTCACCTCTATAACCTTTTGATTGTAATTGTTCAGGTTTCTTACGAGCTTCAACAGCATTACTATTTTGATTCGTCAGTTTAGAGGCATGCTTAGAACGATTTTGAACACGTTTGAAAAAATGCTGGGCATCTGATTTATCATCAAACAAAATACCAATTGAATAATCTTCAATTTCAAAACTGTGAAAGAACACTCGATCTTGAGAATATTGGAAATCAACCCAAAGTTCTTGATCCCACAATACCCCCTGATTGCCGATAATATCAACCAGTTTGAAGAAAAAAGTATGGCCAATCAAATCATCAACCAACACAATTGCACCTGCCAATCCAGTCCAATTCCATTGATCAGGATCCGGATAATTAACGTAAATTCTAGCTACTGCGGCATCGATAATCTTATTGGACGCCTTAGGAACGACCCTCTTGATTTTGTCCTTGTCCTGAGATGTAAGTGTCATTGCAGAGGGACAATTACTGTGAAAACAATGACAACCACCACCACCAGACCATGGCCATTTACAATTTCAACTTCTTTAAAGTGCTTTCCAACTGTCGCTCTGGTTTTTTTTTTAAACTCTCCATATAGTGTGTGTGGGACTCTTTTCAACCCATATTTTACTCCATTAACCATCGACAATGTCCGGAAGACAAGGAGGTAAAGCCAAACCATTAAAGAAGCCAAAGAAGGCAACCAAGGATCTCGATGATGAAGATCTTGCACATCAACAAAAATTAAAAGAACAGGAAAAACTTAAGAAAGAAATGGCCGCAAAGGCTGCTGGTAAAGGTCCTATTGTTGGTGGTGGTATCAAGAAATCCAGCAAAAAGAAATAGATTAATGATTAGATTCTTCTATTTACATATATAGTATATAGCATTGTGTCACATTTTAATTTTTAACTCTGGTATAATACATAATACATTATACACTATAAAATGTTGACTGAAATATGAAATATTATTATGCATACATAAATATTTCACAAATCTTTCAACCAGCGCACTTTTGACTAAAATTACTTGACTGCTGATTGATTTAAGGAAATCAAAAATCAATCACTTCTCTTTGGTACTACACAAACAAACATAGATCAAGTTCACACATCGATGTTAACTAAACATAAGATTGTCTTTTTGGGAGATCAAGGTGTCGGGAAGACTTCATTGATCACACGTTTCATGTATAATACATTTGATACCCATTATGCGGCAACTATTGGAATTGATTTTTTATCGAAAACTATGTATCTGGATGATCAAACAATACGACTCCAACTATGGGATACTGCAGGTCAAGAAAGATTTAGATCTCTCATTCCTTCATATATTAGAGATTCCAAAGTTGCGATGATTGTTTATGATGTTTCAAATAAGGATAGTTTTGATGATATTCCACGTTGGTGTGATTATGTCCGTACTGAAAGAGGGGATGATGTTATAATGGTTTTAATAGGGAATAAATCAGATTTACCAGCAAGGGTTATATCAACTGAAGATGGTGAAAATTTGGCCAAATCTTTAAACTTTAATTTATTTATGGAAACAAGTAGTAAAAATGGTTATGGTGTTAAAAATTTATTTAAAAAAGTTGCAAAGTTACTACCAACTTCTTCATCAAATACTGCCGAAGATATTGAAAATGCCATTGATAATAAAGATAATACACAAACTATTGATATTACCACTTCAACAAATGATCAGAAAAGTAACGATTCTTGTCAATGTTAAATTAGAATTTCTTTTATCTTCCTTCTTCTCATTTTGGTTCATCGTATATTAGTTCTCTATATAGGTTTTCTTTTTTATAATTCTAAAGTCTAATTAATAAACATATACTAATAATATAAATAAAAGTTTCAATAATTATTCGTGTCTATAAATAATTCTTCAAACCTTTTAATCTCTCAGCAGCATCGAGTAATATTGCATCATCTTTACAAACTGCAAATCTTAAACAATCTGAAATTTCATGCGCATGTTCCTTAATATAGAATTCACTTGGTGGAATTGAAACAACTCCAAATTCTTCAATCAACCAAAAGGCTAGTTTGAAATCTCTTGGCTTATTAGCAATTAATTCAGGCCAATCCAATTCTGGAATTTTAACTTTTTTGAAATTAACAAGTAAAAAATATCCACCATCTGCCTTTGTGTAAGGAATATCTAATTCATCGAAAACAGATTCTAAAATTTGATACTTCTTTTTATATTGATTTCTCATATCTTCATAATAATTATTTGCATCTGCAAATTCAATTGCCTTTGCGACTGCAACTTGCGTTGGTGCAGGAGTTGAAAAGCAAATTCTTGTATGTGCTGCCTTAACATAAGGAATCAATTCTTTACTACCTACAACCCAACCAATTCTCCAACCAGTTGCTGCAAATGTTTTACCAGCTGAGCCAACAAATAGTGTACGACGTCTAATTTCTTCATTTGATGATGATGCAATTCTTGCAAATTTATCAGTATAAAATAAATTTTCATAAACCTCATCTGATAAAATGATAAAATTATGCTTAACTGCCAATTCACCAATTTTATTTAATTCTTCCTCCGTGAAAATTTTCCCAATAGGATTGTTTGGTGTATTGATAACAATCATCTTAGTTTTAGAAGTAATTGCAGCCTCTAATTCGTTCCAATTGATACTATATTCAGATGCATCTACGATTCTTTTATCAAAATCTGCAGGTGGATGCAATTGAACATAGACAACTTTACCACCCGCCATTTCAACATTTGGAATATACTGATCAAAGAAAGGTTCAAAGACAATAACTTCATCACCCTTTTCCAAAAATCCGAAAAAGGCTGAAAGTATACCTTCATTGGCACCGGTTGTTACAACAATTTGATCATTGCCAATTTGATAACCTAATTTTTTGGAATAATGACTAGCTAATTGGTTAAGTAATTGAGGTTTACCAGCAGATGGTGCATATTGATTATCCGCTGGGTTATTATACGCATGTTGAACGGCATCAATTGCAAATTCCGGAGGTGAATATGAAAAGAAACCTTGACCTAGATTGGCAACCTTTTCACCAGAGGACACTTCCTTAGCAGCTGCCGTTTCATTGATTAAAGACCAAATATCTTTACCACCGAGGGAGAAATATGGATTATTTTTGGGAAGGGTAGACATGACGAGAGAGGCTATTGATATAGTTCTTTTGAAGGATGGATTGAGCATATGGGCAAAAGAAAAGAGATCAAGAAGAAACTCAACCAAAATATCTGATAAATCTGGAAACTTCAAGATAAGAAAAAAACGGGAAACGAATTGAGTCATTTTCAGATGCTGTGGACTGTGGCGCATGTGATGGTGGTGTACAGTTGGCATTTAATTATAATATGCAACATCACGTGCCATCATGAATCGGACAGTTTTTTTGTTGATGGAAAAAAATCATATACATTTCGTAAAAATTCCTAAGATTGGATAAGATCATGCCATGAGGAGTCCCTTTGAAACCCCTTATACGATACTTCACAACGGCACCACTGGCAGGCACACTAGGGCATTACGACCTTATATCGAGAAATTACGTCTGCAAAATACGAGCCAACCGGTATACGCAAATCCTTTCAACAGATACCTTTCCAAACATAACCATGTTCAGGAAGACACATTGGAGTATTGGATATCCTCAGATGAAGAAAACAATGGATCCGATTCTTTAAATGATTCAGAATCAGAATCTGATGCTACTTCGACCCGTCATATAGGAAAGAGAAAGAGGAAAAGAAAAAGAAAAGGAAGATCATGCCGTTCCAAAATACCTAAAACTAGAGATTCACAAATAATTACATCTGGTTCTAACACCAACTACGAATTTGATTCTAGTCAAATTAAACATTTGAAACAGCAAATGTATCTATCACTTGAATCAAGATTCAAATCAAAATCAAAATCAAAATCAGTTCTAAAATTACCATATCCATCTTCTACAAAGGATATTAATTTTGCCCTAACTTCTTTGTCTGGCTTAGAACCATCTATACCCAATGAACATTTTTTGAATGTCGATGAAGATATTGATAATATATCGTTTCTTAAATTTTCATCCAACATAATTGATAATTTATTCTTCATTTCAATTTATAAACAAAATTGGAATCTAAGTTATAAAATATTCAGGCTATTTGTAAATACATATGATTGTGATATTTTGCAAATATGGTCATTAGGTGTACATATTTTGAGTAAGTTAAATATAGAACAATTCAAAGAATCATTGAACAACGCATGGAAAGATTTACATGATGATTTGCCGTTACCAAAATTCCCATGTCAGGTTTTAGTAAATTTATCATTTTTACAAAACCCTAATTTGATTCAAAATTTTGTTAATATTAAGGATCAAGATGTACTCAAAACATTGAGAAAGATAATTGTTAAAAGGAGGCCATTCCAAGATACAATTTTCAAATTCATCAAATTATTAATGAGAACTTCCGGTGTTCAACATCCCCTAACTGGTGCTTTTCCTGAACAAAATTATGTTCCCGATGGGATCATCGAATCTGATAAATATACTGAAACTGAAGCGGAAGACGATGATGAAACTGAAGCGGGAAATAAAAGTTCAACTTCTGAGAATGAATCTGAATCAGAGGAGGTTGATAATTCGAATTTGGATTCGGATTTGGATTCAATTTCAAATTCGGATTCTGAGCATACTAGAAAAACAGAACTTGATGCATCAAGTGATTCGGAATATCCAAACACATCATCATCATCATTATCCTCCCTTTCAGATTCAAAGTCAGACACTGATTCCGAAACGGATCAAACTACAAAATCAAAAAAATCTACGTCATCATTAATTTCAATAAAATCACTTAAATCAAAATCGAAACAACGACCAATCATTATCCATAATAAAGATTTTAATCCAAACTCGGAAACAAGATTACCACATCAACAAATCTACGTGAAATCATTGCATAAGCATTCAGCACCGACGCATAGACATGGTACAAGGATTAGAACACCATCATATACATTAACATATCTTTGGTTACTTGTACGTACGGGTAAATTCAACTCAATTCAACGTGAAATTGAACCATTGTTACATATTGTTCCAACAAGTATCGATGGACGAGTTGCATTAGCTGACTTGATGAGTAGGATTTTTGATTTAGTTTCAAATACGAATGATTTAAAAAAGATTAAAACTTATGATTTTGAAAAGATTGAATTAGTTAAGCTAAAATTGGATGAGTTGATTGATAATTGGAATCGATGGAAAGATCAGTTTACAATTAGCAAGAGTAGTAGATATAAAAGAGATGTTAAACAATACATTGATTATGAATCTATTGAACAGTCGATTAAAAATATTGGAGTTATTGTTGAAAAATGCATTAATGAAAACACAATCAATAATAATATTAATGGCAATAATGATTCCGATAATTCAGAGGCTTTTGTTACGGCAGATGAAGAAGAATTAGTATTTGAAGATGAAGATGATGACGATGAAGAAACTAGAAAAGAAATGAGTAGATTATTAGGATATTCTCAGCAAAAATCCCAGGAAGAAGAGGATGATGTGTACGAAGAAGACGATGAAGTTAGACTTGAAATGGAAAGGCTTATGGGATATTCACAACAAGAAGATGAACAAATACCTGATGAATATGAAAATTTTGACCAACAGGAGGAAGAACAATTTTTCAATGAATATCAAGAAGCCAGTCAAAATAATAACGATGATGAAAATTCTGACAGTGAATAAAATTAATCTAACATTTCATAGATCCTTTATAGATTCCCTCAAAAATTATAATAAACATTCCATTGTTAATTGATCCCCTAGAGTTTGATGATAATCAAAAATCTTGAATTCCAATTTAATAATAACTCAATGATTGTTTATTTCAAACTTAGATTTAATCTTGCAGTATAATACGTTTAACCAGTTCAGATCTTGTCGTCTCGTAGATTATTCAAGTAACCTATTGGAGCAAATCCTAGTTGATTTGTCGTATATTCAATATCTCATTATATTTAATTGAATGTTTTAATAAGAACCTTTGGTGGCTTAGTTAGTTCTAATTGAACTTAAAATCTTCATGCTCAATTTTCACTTCCAACTATAAACTTGTCAAACAGCCTGCAATTAACTCTCTGTAAAATTATCAATTTAATTTTGTTCATCATCTAACTAATAAACCCAATAATCCTAATGATTATCGATAGAGTCAATGTTACAAATTATGTAAGGTGTATAAAAAATCAAACCATAACTGAGATAAATAAATTTCCTCACTAAATCAATTTCTTTTAAATCTTGTTAGAAATCTAGATGATGTGTTATTTTCTTTGTCTACTTATCAAACAAACTTGGACATAACAAACAATGGCATTCCATATTTCACACCAGAGATCCGTTTTCATTGGATATGCAATCTTTAGTCTTATTTTGACAATTGGAAAATTTCAATCATTGTATGATAAATCACCAAATTTTTATGTTTTGGGATCGAATTTTTCATCAGGAGATTCAATTATAATTTTAGCTAATATGATTGTTGTACTAATGTTAGCATTCGGTACATTATTACAAAATTTGCTATTTGGAGAACTGAGATTGATTGAAATTGAACATTTATATGAAAGATCATGGACAACAATCTTAAGTATTGTAATGTCTGCTGGAGCTTATAGACGGAGTGAAAATCCAATTTTTTTAATATTTATCGGATGTGGGTTGATATTTGCTAAACTATTCCATTCAATTTTAATTGATAGATTAGATTCATTAATTCAACAATCTTACCAAAGAGATGAAAATTCAGTAAAAAATCTGCTATTTAATAGAATTATTTTCTCATTAATATTATTCATCCGGATTGATATATCCGTCATCAAATCATGCATCGATGAATCCTCGATCAACAGATCTACATTATTATTACTAATGGCGTTTGAAGTATTCTTACTGATTATTGATTTAGTTCAAGCAACAAATAAATTTTTACTTAATACTTATGAATTGTATCATTTATCGAAATTCCCAGAAGACGAAATTTGGGCTGGGAAGGTTTGGATTGATTCAAGTGTTAAACTTATAATTGAATTAATCAAAAGCATAATGATTCCTGCATTATTCATATTTTTTTCTATGTTAGGATCAATTACATTATTTTTGCTTGTTGAATCGTTTAGATCATTTGTGGCCCTCGTTAGAGCAATTAATACATTCTACAGATTAGTTCAAAATTCAAGGAAATTAAATAATTCATTAGGCTATCCAACTGAAGAAGAATTGAATAATACAGACATCTGCATTATTTGTCGAGATGATTTGATTATTAACGGTACAGGTACAAATAGGAGTATCCCACGTAAGTTACAATGTGGTCATATTTTGCATGATGGTTGTATAAGAAGTTGGCTAGAAATGTCAAATGCTTGTCCAACCTGTAGAAAAGCTGTAATATGTGATGAAAAGAACAGAGATAGTATTGTTGCTATCAATAATAATAACGATGATAATGACAATAATAATCAAGCTCAAAATGAAAATAATGAAATTGATGAAGTGAATAATGAACGAAATATCAATAATGAGATAAATATAAATGTTGAAAATAACAATCAACAAGAAGAAACTTTTGAAGAAGGTGGAGGAAATAATACTCAAGATGATGGATTAGCCAATAGATCCACCAGTTCTCTTGCCTTTAGTCAATTCGAACATTTGGATACGGATATGAGATCAAGAAATGGAACGACAGCCTTTAACGAGAGTCTAGGATCTTCGATGATACCAATACAATCAGAACCGAATAGTTCTGTTGGTGACTATTTTGAAGTTGTAAATAATAACGATGATGAAAACGGTAATGATAATGATAATAATGATAATAGTAATGATATTAGAAAAATAAAGCGCAATGAAAGATTTTCCAAGTTTCATAATGCAGTAAATAAAGTTGGCTCATTGAATATGAATAGAAGCCAACGTTCGGATTGGCTCTCTGTAAATCAAGCAATCATGAGTTTAACGGAAGCACCCGATAAGAAGAATAATTCCATTGATGATCATGAATTTGCTCATAGACTTCCAAAAGATTCACCTCTACCAAAAGATTGGACTATATTTCAGATTGAAAGAGCAGAAGAACCTGATTTCCAATATGATTTAATTACAAATAGGGAGAATCAATCAAACAGAGCTAAAAGGTTACGTATTAATGTTGTCAAGAATGGACGTATAATAGGCAAAAACACATTTGATAGATACACTAGATAGTTAAATATGTAGGATTATCAATAAATTGGTCAATATACAAAATTATATATATTATACATAGGTAATAGTAATACTAGATGTTATTTAATCTAGAGAAGTAGTTGGAAATCAAATAAAAATGGATGGAGTAAAAAAATTAAAGATGAATATTTTTATTGAGATTAAGTTTGCTATATTTATTTAATATTCTTATTTCTTTCAACTTTTAACAATAAAGCTTTATTAATGTGAGGCAAAACACCACCATAAGCAATGGTTGCTTTAATTAAAGTATCTAATTCTTCATCACCTCTAATAGCCAATTGCAAATGCCTTGGTGTTATTCTTTTAACCTTTAAATCTTTGGCTGCATTACCAGCTAATTCTAGCACTTCGGCCGTTAAATATTCTAGAACAGCAGCTAAATAGATGGCACTCTTTGAACCAACTCTGATCTTGCTTTGTGCAGTTCTCTTCAAATATCTCTTGATTCTACCAACTGGGAATTGTAAACCCGCACGAGCACTATGGGACTGGGATTTAAGATGGCCATCCTTTGCACCTGATTTACCTTTACCACCGTGAGCTTTTCCGGACATTTTTTGCTTGGGGAGATGGGGAAACGACAAAATATAGAAAGAAACAAGTGATGTAAACAAACAAATAAAATCAAAACAAACAAAATCAAAACAGGCAAAATTAAAAATTGCGAGATAAAATTCTGAGACGATCGGCGTAGGACATTAATTTTTTTTTTTCTTTTTACTTTTTACTTTTTACCGTTCAAAAACCCGATAAACTTTAATTGAAATTGCAATTGGAATTGGTTGGTCAAGAATGCAACAGTGAGTAGGACCAAAGGGGTGCAGTAGTTAGTACCAAGCTCATATGCGGCCTGATTTATGTTAAGAGAAACTATACAATTTACTTGCTGAAGTGACAAATTTGTAGAATCTGTCACTAGAAGTTAACGGTCGAATTTTTTGCGGTCGAGAGGCCTAATACTTTGTTTAATCATGCTATATGTAGTACATAGCAAAGAATAATAATAATAGATATATAGTTTATGTGCTGCTGGTCTGTTTTAGTAACTAAAGGTTTTATTTTTTGATTGGTGAGATAGATGAACCAGTTGTTTGAGGTTGATAGGTGATTATACAAATTTACGATTGTTTTATGATTTGGTTAAACTAAGTAAATTTGGTTAAACAAAATTTTATATATTCTATATTCTATATTCTATTCATTCAACAGATTAGACAAGAGCAGCCTTTTGTCAGCTGGTGATGCATTAATCACGCTGTTCTCACTCTTTCCACTGGTTTCGTTGCCTCTGCTAGTTCCGCTGGTAGCTTCGGTACTGACACTGCCCCTAGTTGTAGCTGTAGCTGTAATTGTAGTAGTATTTGTCGTATTTGTGGAAGCGTCTTCGTTAACATCCGCTGGTTCTTTATCTTCGTCGGATATCTTTATAGATGGTTCGGGTATGCCATGCTTATTTTTGCTTTCGTCTTTATTGGAAGGATTTGTACGTTGTGGTGGTTGTACCAGCTTTGGCTGTGACGGAAACTCTGGTTGATGATGTGCTATTACTGGTATCTGTTGAGGATGTAGTATACTGTGCTTCCGGTGTGGCGGAATATTGTTGCTACTCATAAAGGAATGATTGTGAGTTGGGAGTAGATTATTAATAGGACTTAGAGGATTTACATGATTGGATTGATTTGCATATTTTACTTGAGTTTGTTGCATATGATTAATATGCATAGGGTTCAGTGGATTCATTTGATTCCCCTGACTCATTGGGTTCATAGTCATTGAATTCATTTGACTCATTTGGTTCATTGAATTCATTGGATTCATTAGAGTCATCGGATTCATTGGATTTATTTGCAAATAGTGTGCATTAGTCATGCCGAATCCTATATTTTGTGGTAGTGGAGGCTGCGATATACCTAATTGTTCATGATGTAGATGTGATGGGTGTGTTGGTGTATGGGCCTGATCCTGTAATGGTTGGTGCAATAGCTGTTGATTCGATTGTGGATATACCTTTCGTTGATAGTACATTGGTGATAAATAGGGGTTATTATTTGGATACTCAAAATTTGTTGTCGTAGGAGTTAAAATGTTTGGGTAATTACTTTGAAGTTGAGGATGTTTATGATTATTGAAATTCAAAGCATACGGCGATGAAGTCTCAGAAAATACTTGAACAGATGGAGAAACTTGTGGTGATGAAAAGTTTGAAGATGCAGAAAATAATTGTATATTTGGTGATTTTGAACGTGATTGCATTTCTCCTTGTGTTTGTGACGATATTTGAAACTGTAAAGTATTGTATTCTTGTTGTTTTATTTGACTCATTCTTGATGGTGCCGGACTTATATCAATTATTGAGCCATTATCAGTACTGGGGGTAATTAATTTGGAACTTGAAATATTTGAATTTTTCATTTGATCTAAATTTGATATTACAATTGGTACCGGTTTATTAGAAATTGACCTTATGCCGGAAAATCCTTCTGGTTTTACCAACAAATTTTGTTTACGCGGAGGTGGTAACATTGAATTTTGGATATTTTGTTGAAGATGAGGCGAAACTGATGGTGGGGGTGATGCTAATGTATGTAAGTTTTTATTAAAAGAATTATTTAAGTTGATTGCTGGAGTTTTTGGATCGTCCAAATTTAAATCTTTCAATTTATTATTGCTCTTATTAGCATCTATTTGACTAGTTAAATTGAGTGGATTTTGGTTATGAATATGATTTATGTGCTGATTTAATTGTTCGTATGTAAACTTACCAACTGAATGTCGTAAATTGTAATATTCTAATTTATTAATTTTTGACTTTATCAATGTTTTGGTATTATTAGTACTGTTGCTATTATGATTGGTGTTTTTATTATTATTATTATTATTATTATTACTATTATCACTGTTATTGATATTATTGCTATTGTTATTATTAATGTTGTCAATGCCATTGTTATTGTTATTATTATCACTGCTGGTAATGCTATTATCAAATTGATGAACAGTTTGCTTATGCTGACGCAAATTGTCCAATCTTGAAAACTTCTTCATGCAATAATCGCATTGAAATGGTCTCTCACCAGTGTGTTTCCTTATATGTCTTGCCAAATGTTCAGATCTTGTGAAAACCATTGAACAACCGGAATATCCCTCACATTGAAACAATTTGCCCTTCGACCTTTTGGGTAGGTTCAACAATGAACTAGGAGGACTTTTATCAATTTGTGATGAATAAGGGGAAGGTGATTTGTCTGGTGGCATTATCGATATTACCGATGCAAAATAAGTAAAAAAACAATTAATAAGACAAAGTGAATATAAAACAAAAAAAGAACTGAATTGAACTGAAACAAAACAAAAAAATGGATGATCTAGAAAGTAAATAATGTGAACTGAAATGAAACTAAAACAAACTAAAACAAAGCAAAATGAAACGAAATGAAATGAAATGAATCAAATTGAATTGGACCCAAATTAATTGAAATAAAGCAGAAATAAACCAAAACAATCAAAGTTGTAATGGTAGATGTATTAGCACAACACTCTCAAAGGTCCCTGACCGCACTGAGGTCACTGTAACTGTACAAGATAACCTTGATACACCAATTACCCACTCACATAAACACTAACACAACAACCATCAGGGACCTTAAATTCTAAATTCTGTTTCCACCGCGAGTCCAAAAGAGGAAATCTCTGTTTTGCGAGCATGATTTGGTTTCTCATAATTTGTAAACAATAAATACCATTGGTAGTGTACCCCAAATACGTGTATTTGGTGAGCTTATTGATAGGAATGGCATCATTATCTGAGTATATTGCTAAGCAGGACGCTTTAGAACAGCAGGCTCGTCAATGTATGCCTTACGATCCAAAAGAATGTACTTTTGCAGCAGGTCCTCTTCGACAAGAGTTATACGCATGTCAGACATGCTATAGAGATACTGGTAAATTGAATGCAATTTGTTATGCTTGTTCAATCAAATGCCATACATCGCACGATCTAGTTGAATTGTTTACAAAGAGGAATCGTACCTGTGACTGTGGAACTTCGAGAATCGTAGGTCCATGCTTAGTACGGTACCCCAATTGGTCAAATTTGTTATTGGATCCTAAAATTAAAAGTGAATTCGAATCAGATATACCAGATTCGAATAACATATATGGTCATAATTTCAAAGGATTGTTTTGTTCTTGCAACACTCCATATAACCCTTTAACTGATAGCAATATGGTTCAATGTATTTTGGGAATAGAGTGCGATGAAGATTGGTATCATGAAGAATGTATAATGGGTTTAAAACCTGGAGTTATAAATAGGAGTCCAAAGAAATCAGGCATTAATAGATTAAATGAATTATCTGAACCTGGAGTAGATGCAGCTGATGAACAAAATGATGACAACGATAATAATAGTAATAATAATAGTGATGATGATGATTATGATATACTACCATTAGATGGTTTTCCTTCTCTTGATTCTTTTGACTCGATTATTTGTTGGAAATGTGTTTCCAAGTTTCCAACAGAAATGAATGAATTACAAAAGCTATTAAATTGTGAATCTGTCGACTATATACCTGCTAATTCAATTGAAAATAGATTGAACAAATTGCACCCAAGCACGGAATCAAACAATTTCAAACGTGTAAAAAAATGCAATCCAAAGACATTATTTTTGAAGGAAAACTTTAAAACAGCTTTAAAATCATATAAGGATAGAGAACCCACCACAAAATTATCCAAATTTCTTGATAAATATAAATTTATGTATGAAGATGATCCAATATTTAGACCCCCAGAAGATGATGATGACACATCTTCGACATTTGAATTGGGTATAAAGGAGTTGAAAAATTTTCCTAGTGATAAAGCAGCTCAAGGGTTAGCTGCTTATGAAAAAATTAAGTCAAAATTAACTGAGTTTCTAAAACCGTTTGCTCAAAACGGCAAAATTGTAACCGAAGATGAGGTTAAAGCGTTTTTCAATTCTGAAATGAAAGATTAATATTTTTGTACAGTACGATTCTACATATTTGGATACGATATAATATAATATGTTCCTTAACACTTTTCTTTTTTTTTTTTAATAAATAAATAAAAATATAAAAATTACAGGATTACTAAATTAGTTTAATATGGAGTATTATTTCTACTTCCCCTAGCAATTCTTGAGCTACTATTATTATTAACTAAGTTGCTCTTTTTTTCAAGTTGGATGTTTAAGATATTAAGATATCCATTCCACATCGAACAGTTATTATCTAATTCATTGATTTTTTTATTAATAAATTGTTTCTTTTCTGATATGCTATTTAATTGAATTTCTTTAAACTTCCCCTTGGATTCTTCTTGTAGAGTTTTATTAATATCCTCTAGTTTCTTGGAAATTGCTGCTAATTCTGCTGCCTTGGATGACTTTTCTTGATATTGAAATCTAATACTATTGGATTCATTTTCAATTTCTTTAATATTCATCTTTAACGAATCTAACTTTCTTAATAATATACTAATCTCATTCTCCTTTTCTTCCATGTTGACATCTTCTGGTTTAATATTTAAATAACTTTCAAATCTTTGTTTGATACCAGTATCATCATTATTGACTAAAATATTCTCGAACTTTGAAACTTCATCATTGAGCTTCTCGTTGATTTTTTCCCTAGCTTCAAGTTTAACGCCCAATTCACGATCTTGTTTAAACAATTCACCACAATCTTCGTTTCCCTTATCAATTACAAACTGTCTTTCAGTCTCATCTAAATGAACAAATTTTAACTGCCCCTCTGTTTTCAACTGCCAAAGTTGCATTGCATTTAAGGTATCATCAATTAATTTTGTAAGATAGAATTGATATAGGGAATAGTTAAAGGCGCTAGGTACAGGATCACTATTTGGATTTAATTTAACACGTTTGCTATCATGTTTACTAACATCAACATCCTTATCATTAATATGTATATCTAATTTTGAATCGAAAAAGGTGTATTCATCAAGTTTTTTAACACCTAAAGTGTTTGCTAATTTGTATGATGAATTAAGTGTTTCAGTTACTTTATTAAACAATGAATCATCCAAAATATGTGGCAAAATATTTTCGATCGTTCTTTTAAATGGATATAAATTCTTTGTTGGATCAATCAACCAATTGATTAAATTTTCTGATATTGGTGAAATATTTGATTGTAACTTAACATTAACATTGGGAAAAGCAGCAATAGATAATAATGCTAATAATTTATTAAATTTTACCTTCTCATTACTAGCATCATCACTGTTATTATTTCGCTGTCTTTTAATCGGTTGATTGATATCATAGATTATATTATCTTTATTTTTATTCATTTCCCACTCATAATGTTCTAGGGATTCAAGTACAATTGGTTTTAAAATTGGTACTTTATGATCTAAAATATTTGATAAATCTTCAAAACTTGTGAAATTTGAATCTAATGATAAAATTAAATCACTTTTCATATCTTCAAATTGTAATAAATATTTTAATTGCGATGACAGGATAAGATAGACATTGAGTTTTTTATTCTTTTTCTCCAGTAACTTCTCACGAAATTCATTATTATTTTTTGATAATTTGGGTATATACTCTTCTCTATTTTCACGTGTTTTAGTATTTGAGTTTTGATCGCTGTCATCATTCTGGTCAAGTGATGCAACTGTCGCAGCTGAACCAGATACTTGAGCTTGCTGTTCACGGGTTCGCTTTGTGGCATTTGATTGGCGACCAACCTTTTTCTTTTTCTCAGTATTGTTATTATGATTATTATGATTATTATTAGTAGGATGGTTATTATTATTATTATTACTATTGCTAGTAGTTGAGCTATTATTTGATGTATTTCCATTTGATGGCGCATTATTTGACATTGATATTTTTTTATTCCGTACATTTCTACGCTTTTTAGCTTGGGTTTCGATATTGTTATTATTCAAGCTTGGATCTTCGAAATTTTCTGATTGGTTAGAACTATTTGTATTTTCGTTGTTGTGCGATTTCGAAACTTTATGGAAATCAAATGATCCATGGTTGTCATAATATAATGAGGAACCAGAGAATCGGTAATATTGTAAACCAGTTTTACCCAAAAGGAAAGATTCAATTAGATCCATTTCCTTGGCATTTGAAACACTAATAATGACAGTTTTTTTAACCTTTCTCTCAACTAATTTATCTAAAATCTCACTTATCTGATGATATTTATTTGATAAATTAATAATATTCTCCTTTGAGCTTAATAGTAATAAATTTCTTGGAATATAATGATCAACCAATAAAGTTGGATGATTGGTTATTTGCTTAACATTAAAAATAAATGCTTCGATCATTAAATCATCTGACATCGTACCTTTATTTGAAGTCAGCGAGTCACCCTTATCACTTTGATTATTATCAGTAGTGGTATTGCTTTTTTTATCGATATCAATGTTAGCAGTATCATTATTGTTTTCTGTGATCGTCGTTTGATCTTTAAGTCTTTGCAAATATGAGCGGAAATGAGGTTCATGTAGTTGAATCATGATATCAATTAAACATTTTTGATACACTGTTTGTTCAACTGGCAAATAGTATACGGGGGCTTTTCCTGGACCAGACATGGTTGATTTTTAAATATCTAAATGACAAAATACAAAAGAAAACGAAAGATGCATAGAAACGAAAAGTTCAAACTGAAATTATTTCACTTGATTTTTCTCGAAGGTCCTTTTTCTGACAGCCTTAAAGTTGTTGTGTGTTTGGTGTTTGGTGTTTGGTAGCAGAATTCAGAATTCAAGAAAAATAAAATGTTTTAAGTTTTAAGTTTTAAGTTTTAAGTTTTAAGTAAGATATATTTATTTTTTAAAACACAAGTGTTTAGTACAGCTATATAGTTTGGGATTTTTTTTTTATAGTTATATACTTCGAAAAATGAATGCTTATTTGATATGGTAGCGATTCCAATGACGGATGTATTCATGGAATCCATGAGTTTTGTCTCCTTTGAGAAAACAAGCATTACAATTGTCATAAGGACATTTGAATCCATACGTTTTGGACCAGCTGTTTTTCCCAAGTTTGTAGCACACAAATCCAGCACTGGGAAGTTTAGCGACGTCACCGGTTGAATTAATACCATGGGTATTGATTAAATGGCCCCTATAGCATGAATTATTTCTTTCGTAAAATAATGAATCAATCTTTTGTTGTTCTGTGACTTTACAAAATGGACATAAGGATGGATAATCTCTTTTCAGTTTTTTACCATTTGAATCGAATAAGGAAGTATCAGAATAACGCTTTACCAATGGGTCATATGCGCTGCCTGCTTCTGAACCCATGTAGATAAACTGAGGATCTGCATGCTTCTGAACATACTCTAATGTATATCCGTTTGGGGTATTGTACTCTTGATATACTTTTAAGTTTGGTAAGTTTTTGATAAGTTGTTTTGCACATCCATAAGCTTGTTTTGTAATTTTAAAGCATTCTTTGCATTTATGACGTGCTAATCCTATTTTGTGTAAATCATCGATGTCTTCAAAAACTGTTGGTAAACAATATGATAAATCTTCATTGTCCTCAAAATCGGAATAACTGCCTGTATTATAATGAGCAATACTGGCATCTGAGGTAGTGGGAAATAAGTTTCTGTCTGAATTTATATTGTCTTCAGGACCCTTAAAATCAAAATTATCCACATCTATCTTCCTATCAGCATCACTTTCTTCATTCTTAACATTTGGCATGGGTATGAAATTTGTAGTATTAAAAAATTGTGGATTTGTTGTTGAAATTAATTCAGAATTTGAAACAACATTTTGGTGGCCATTGATTCTCAAAGCTAACTGGTCATTATTAATGGATTTTCTTTTTTTAAGAATCTTATTATTATTTCCATTTGACTTCCACTGATGTGAAATTAATGGCTGGGTATTGGAGCTATCTAAAATTTCATGCTTTTGTTGAGCCTGACATTTATCAACATAATTTGATAAAATATCTTCTGGTGTAAAGAATATATTACTCGGATCAGCTGTAATTAAATTTTTTTGAACATCATCATTGTCATTGAATACACTGGTTGCATTAAATATTTTCAAAGTATTCATGACATTTTGAAATTCTGCGTCACGATTATCGTTGGTATAACATCTTGGAATTGAAACTTCCGCAAATTCTTTGGCAGGAGAAGTTTTATAAACTTCTAAGGCTGAATTTTCTCTATTTGTATCAATAGTTGTTGTGGAGGATTGATAATTTATGTTATCTAAAATAGTTGAATCAAAACTATTTGTTTGATTAGTTTCAGTTGGAGATAACAACTCCAAATTATCACTACTATTATTGACATTACTGCTCAAAATGACACCATTGGGTATTGTTGGACGTTCAAACATTTGTCCAGTACCATTGAAAACCTCAAAGAATGTTGAATTTGTATTTCCATTATTTGTAGAATGAAGGTTATCAAGATTATTTTTATCCATTTTTTAAATACTCTGTTTTGGTCAAAATAAAGGGCTAATCAGCAATGACAGGTAAAGATACCGTAGTATTGAGCTGCAATAAAAAGAAACTCTAAAGAAGTGACAAAAGAAGAAATAGATATATAAATATATATATATATAATTTTTTAAAAATAGTCTGTTCTCTACAACTGAAAAACCATCACCTAAAAAGAGGGAATTATGCAAAGTTTAGAACAGATTGCACAGAACAAAATGATTGCATACTTAATTAGGAAATCTTTTTTGATAAACCCTATCCAAAAGAATTTATCAGTTCACATTAATAAAAGCTTGATGGAGTTAAGGACCTCATACTAATCGGGAAACTTAATTTCTCTCGGGTGTATTTGAAGATTACAATCAACAGAATAATCTTACAAATATGGTAATATGTAACAAGTTCAGGTAATTCATATAGCATGAATTAATTGTTTTCTTAAAATTCTAGATCTATCTAAGAACCGATATCTTTCGACATCTCGTAATTAGTTGTAAACAGAACAGATTTACAACCTGCTGCCCCAAAACTTGCATGGAAGCAGAAACTGAAGAGGTATTCTACCAACATCTCTCAGTTTTCTGCCCTCCGTAAAAAAAAACAACCAATAAACATCGTCATTGCTCATCATTATCTGCTTATATGGGTTGGCTACATTTCCCCGGATTACCAAAGAGGTGTAAATCGGTAGGAATATAAACCATAATGCCTTGAAACCTCTACAAGGGCCCCAAAATGATCAGGCTGTGCGTCTATCGACGCAAGATTTTTACCAGACCAGGATTGTTAGCCTTTTGTCTTTTGAGTTAATCGGGAAACAGGAGGGTTCAACGTTTTTGTTACACATATATACATAATATCGATAAGTATTAATAATTTTCTCTTTCTTTTTATAGTTATATAACTATTCGATATTGGTGGTGGTGGTATAATTACAATTTTTAATTTTACAATCGTCCACTGTGTAATCTACGTCATGTTTAAACCATTCCTTTCACTATTTAAAAAATCACCGCCAAAAATTATTCCAGTTACCCCGGAGCTAATACAGAAACGATTAAAAGTTTGTTTCAATCTCAGAGATATCTATCAACGACAAATAAACATTCTTTCTGATACATTTCCTAAAGAAACCATTGATAAGATTCCAATATTGAAGTATTATACAAGTCTATTAAATCAATATAATGATCAATTGTTACAAATTAATAACGAACAGATAATAAATAACAATGATATAACAGAGGCATCATTTCAAGAATTACTCAATAGACAATTAGATTCAACAGTTTCTGAACTTGAAGAAATTAATTTAAAAATTAAATCTGATGATTTAAAGTCATTGAATGATAATTATAATGGGAAAATAGATTCATTTTTCTTCAGTTATCATATGAATAGAATTTCTGCATCATATGAATTAAAACATTATTTATATCCAAAGCCATTATTACAAATACATAATCCAAATACAATTTTAAAAGATGCAATTAAACTGACATCTAAAATGTTAACATTGAATGATTATCCAGTTCCAAAATTTGAAATATCAAAAGAAAAATCTGGCACTGATTTAAAAGTATATTGTGTTTCACCTCATATTATTCATATAATATTTGAATTATTTAAGAATGCAACTATCCCTTCAATTACACATATAAAACCAATCAATTTAAGTATATATGAAGATTTGGAGAATGACAATTTAATAGTTTTCGAAATTAAAGATAATGGAGGTGGTATGCCTGATTCAACGTTAGAAAAAATTTGGCAATTTCATTATACTACAACAAATGACTCTGATAGAGATCCAATTCATGGGTTCGGTATGGGGCTACCATTATGCAAAGTCTTTGTTAAATTCAATAATGGTTCTTTGGATTTAGTAAACAAAGAAGGTGATGGGGTTACTGTTTTTATTAAAATTCCAAAGGCCAAGGACTTTCTTTAGCTTTATTTACTCACTCATTCATACTTATTTATTTATATATTTATTTATTTTGTATCAATAAAAGAAAACTTTTATAAATATAAAATTCTTGTTCTTCTTTTGATAATTTTATCGACCTCTTTCTCCTCCTCGTAAGACTTTTCAGCTTCTTCAATTTGATAAATTAATTCTTTTGCATCAATTTCACACATAACTTCATCTCTGAAAATAAAATAATCACCTTGGACATTTAATCCACAAATAACACATTTTAAACAATCAATATGGAAAGCTTCATTAACATCATTTTGTAAACATTCACCTTCGACACCTTTATTACAGATTTGACATAAGGATCCATTTAATTCATGAAAATGGGGTTCACAATATGGTTCATCATTGAAAACATAACATGACGAACCTTTATTAAATTTAATTCCACATTTATTACATCCAAAACATGATCTATGCCATTGACCTGATAATTGGTTATCCTTTGACCAAATTTTCTTTTCTGTTGGAAGGATTTCTTTGCCACATTTACGGCATGGGCCTTCTCCTGGTTTAAAAGATGGTATATTATCAACATTAATACTATTCAATTCATTTCCAGAATTATCAATTGTTTGAAACTCTGATGACATGAATTGACTATTTGAATGAGAATGGTCATGAGGGTGTATATTATTATCATTACTATAAGTATTTTCAAAATGACGTGGTGGGATTTCGATTTTTTCAACATCTTTAAAATCATCAGAGTCAGCAATAGCATCAATTTTTGGAATTGTTGTAGGAAAATCGATATTATTACTAGAAATATCAAAACTTTCAATATTGTTGATTATTTTAGAAATTTCAGGGTTATTTGGAACAAGTGGTACAATTGGAACTGATAATGGCAATGTTTGATCATGGATTTGATTTGGTGTCGAGAAAGTGCTTGCCTTTCTCTTCGTGAAACCCCTACGAACTAAATCATCATCATCGATATCACTATGATGATCGAGAATACCCGCATAATGATTGTTGGTTTGCTTATCATCATAGGTTTCGTTATTATCAGGCAATTCGTTCTGATATTCAATATTTGCTGGATATTCGTTATGATCTTCATAATATTGATTTTCCTTTAGATGATCATTATAATATCCATCATTATTCGAATAGGCATTGTCATTGTTAAACTCTTGAGATTGGCGCCTTTGATAATTATTGAAATTTAACTCCCCTTCAATTTTATCTTTATTGGAAGCATCTGCAAGATTAGCATTGTCAATATCTGAATTATTTCTATCTGATAATATTTGATGTGATTGTATTGGATTGTTTTCATTATCATATTGTTGAACAGAAGTTAATTCAGCTTGATCATCACCATATGAGTTAAAAGGATTATCATTATGAAATGGATCAGCTTCATCATCGTCATTTTCAATAACTATATCAGGGGGGTTTATAGCATTCCGAATTTTCAAACTCGAATCAAGAACACTGGCATCACTTTTTCTATTTGAATAATCAAGTCTTGAGTCTTCAATTTCACCCTCCTGTATCATGCTCATTTCATTGGCAACGTTGTTAGCAGATTCTTGGTAATTTCCAAATCCAATACTTTCATGTTCTGAAGAATTATGATTTAAGCTTTGCAAATTGTAGATTTTCATATCATTTGTGGATAATGTGCTAATTCTCCGTTGACTTTGATCATATGGATTAGTGACTTCAGGAATTAATGGTGTTGTAGAATTATTTGTGCTTTCAAACTCCTTTGGTTTGATTATATTTTTGAATCCTGATAATCCACCTAATGAATCTTGGGATACATTATTTATTGATTTATTAAAAGAAGACTCAGGTATATGTTCAAAATCTTCATCATCTTCATCCTCGTCTGAAGATTTTTGAAGCATAAATTTTGCATCAAAGGAGCCAACTGACTGTCTCAAATCTTTGTCGTCATTGATATCTTTTGGATCTAAGATAGTTGGATTTAAAATATCTGGTTCAACTAACTGTGCACTTAATTCATTTGTACCTGTTGTTAAAATTGAAGATCTTTTAAAAATCGAATCATGAATATTATTATTGGTGTTACTGTTTATAATAACTGAATTTGCGGATAATAAATCAAGATTCCCATTATCGTCATCTGAATCTTCATCTGAAGTCAAATAAGGTTTTGGACCATGTAATTGAGTAGATAATCTATTTGGCAATTGGACAGATGATTTAAAGGGATCTTGGTCAGTCTTCTCCTCGGTATTCGAATCTATTAATTCACCAGTAATTTGTGGAATTGTGTTATTATAATTGTTATAATTAGTATAATCTTCATCATATGTATCATTATGGAAGTTAGGATCAAATTCATAACTTGTCTCATTGGTAGTAGTAGTAGTACTAGCGATTGATTTCTTCTTTATGTTGAATGTTGATTCTGCTGGACTTGAAATTTCAATATCTGGCACAATCAAAGCTGGAACCACTGGTAATGCAAATGAAGATGTGGGAGTTGGAATAATTGGTTTCGAATCTGTCGATGCTGATGCAGAATGAATATTTAATTTTTTTTTTGCATAATTAAGAATACCCTTTTTCTTCATCGGAGATTCAATTGAAGAATTTGAAGTAATTGATAAATTTGGTGCTGATATATTGTTATCATTATCCCTTGTCTTGGAATAATTAAGAGAACTATCAAATGAATCATTTGAATTATTATTTGAAGTATTCAAAGTTGGAGGTTTCCTTATTGGTAAAGACGACGTAGATCGTATTGCTGAGGTTGTATTATGAGAAAAGGATTGTATTTGGTTGGATTTTTTGGATGATAATGAACTGTTTGATGAACCTGATCTATTTGAATGATTAAAATTTTTATTTGGAGGATAAAATTTATGGTTATCAGTATTTGATAACTCACTAATAGTGGGATTTTTCATTGATACACTTCTATCTTTTTCCGGTTTATAAACATCAAAACCGGCCCTTTCCATGACACTTCTAACACGAACCTTAGTAGTTAATGGAGGGAAGGCAGAATTGAATCTAACTTGAGGATCTCTTGTTTTCATGAAATCAGGTAATGAATCTAAACTCACAGGAGGGTTTGGCTTTCTAAAACGATCAGAAGACATGGTGTTAGGCATTAATTATGAGAGATAAACAAGAGCAATAAAGAAAGAAGAAAGAAGAAAAGGGGTATAGTGTACTATAAGTAAATCTGCAATATGCACTAAATGAAATATAGTAAATTTTTGTAATCAAGCTTGGCAAATAGAACAGCAGATACAAAAGGTGAATAAATTAGGGGAAAGTAAAGCCAGCTAAATGGATAGAAGAGTAAATGAATGACTGATGGCTAAAGGTAGATGGAGAACAGAAGATTGTGCCAAGTTGTTGAGATAGACCAGATCAAATCAGATCAGATCAGAAAGACCAAGGTTGATATTGAACAAAACTCAAAATCAACACGTACAGGAGAACAAAACTTAAAAACAACCGTTATTGCGTCGACCGTCCCTCTCTGAGAGGATTCCCTCTCAACACCGCAACACTTGCTTTTCCCACACAGAAAAATGCAAACATCGCGACATACATCATCAGGAGAGAAGACAATGCCAAGAGTGTGCCACTCAACAGTGTGAGTTCCCAGAGATAGTGTACATAGCGTTGGGTGGTTTCCAGTAATAACAGTGTGTCCATGGAGAGCTCTTTCTCTTCTTGTTTTAGTTCTAATTCCAATTCTTCTTGGTCTAATTCCTCTTCTAATTCTTCTAATTCTTCTAATTCTTCTTCTTCTTCTAGGATATCCTCAAGTGTGTCTTCGATCATGTCCAAGTCGTCGTGGTCTAATTCTGCATTGAGTTCATCATCATCGTCAGTAGTATCAACCTCACGTTCCTTCGATTCTCCAGCAGAAAGACTGGTGATTCCCGTAGTAACCCCATTAACATTGACTGCAGTTATCGAAATGGATGCACTGGATACAGGAGATGATGCAATTAATGATGGCAAAATTCCATTACAACTGGTGGAAACCGAATGGATTGACCTGTTGTCTTCCATTTCCGTGTCTACCATATTGGTATTATCCTTATATATCTCTGCTTGATCCATGTTGATGCTAAGTTAAGCTGCAAAGGAAGAAGAGCAAATATGAAGATATAATATGGGAAACTAAAAATTGTAAATTAAAATTACAAAAAATTAAACTTTAAAGTATTCAGATTGTGATGAGCCTCAAAATTCAATTCAATCGCGTAGATGTTATTTTATTATATAGTGTTACAAGTTAAAGCTAAAAGAGTGGGGGTATATGTTATATACAAAAGGAAACAACTATTCATCTTCATACATGTTAATCAGTACATCATCACTTATATGATCTCTTTCTTTGACAAAAATGGAGAAAATAAACCATAATGTAATTACGATCGGGGTATAAAATACAATAATCAATTTTTCTTTAATTATTGAACATTTCCCATTGGGATTCATCAAAGATTCAATCTTGGCATTTTCATATTCTGCTTTGAAAAGTTCATATTTATTTGTTATATTTTGTGCATGCTTAACGCAGCTTGAATTTCTTAATGGTGACAAATGAAAGGGTAAAATAGTTCTAAATAGCTTAAAATTATCAATCTGATATGATATCAAACTATGAGATGAATCTATATATTCATTAGTTGGATCTCTTGATAAACTCTTGAAGTTTTCAGGCAATTTGATTTGCTGGAAATCGTCTCTATTAAAATAATCACTTAATAAAATAATACCTTCAATAAATGAGTCTGAATCCATATCTAATTGTGCAAAATTTGAATCAAATATAGATCTAATATAATCCTCATTGATTACAATCTCAGTCAATATAACTTTTGATGTTTGATAATACATTAGTTCAAAGTAGGAATGAATAATCTTAAATGATTTTAAAGTTTTCTCGAATTTGTCTCCTAATTGTTTATCATATTTGGGTAAATAATAATTAGCTATTAAGTCTAATTCATATGTTAATATTTTGAGAGATGTAAATAATGAAAAATATTGTGATTGTTTCAAAACCAATTCATTTCCCAGCAAATCCAAGATTTGTAAATCTATTATGCTGATATTCCAATAAGTATCATAATTTTCTCTTTTACCATCTGGCGGAGCTCTGTAACCATGGTAGTTATTCAGACTTAAATATGTCAGTTTTTCATTATAACATCTATTAAGAATTTGATTAATTGGTTCATATTGCGAAAAAACAATTGGTTGAATTTCTGTTTCTACTGAATAAATTTTATTAAACTCCATAGTCGTATGGGATGAATCTCTATTGCCATCTTCATAAACATCAAAGATAGAGGAGCATTCAGAACGAGTCATCTTTGTTTAATTACTGGTGGATTCTAGAATTTAAGAAAGAGCAAAGAAGAGAAAAGAAAAGGAAGCACCAGTTTCTAGTACCCCAAGATTCTGTTCTCCATGAAAAGGTAAACATTAAGTACCGAAAACCAAAAAGTAAACAAACAGAACAGAACAGAACAGAAACGCGGGAAAAAAAAAGTTATTTGAAATTTCCCACGAAACTTTGATGGGAATTCGGAATTATCAATAATTTCCCACTAAACAACTAACTCATCATCAAAACCCATATTTAAACCTTCGGAATCACTCCTTTCTCTCAATTTCACTTGCAGTCTCTTATACAATAGCATACTAAATGCTGCAAACGAAAGACCGGTGACGAGGAATAAAATAAAATCAATCATTCTTTTATGATTGCCTTCACCACCAGTACCTATTTTACGTAATTGAATACCCATAAATATTTGTACAAGGTATTTTGGAGAACATAAAACACAAGCAATGAAAAATGCCAATGGAGATAAATGAGGTACACATCCTAATCCACCATTTGTAATTGAATAAGGTAATGGACATAATTTCATTAATAAAAGTATAAAAATTTCTTCCATAAATGATGTATTTTCATCTTTAATAACCGATACAAATAATTTCAAGCTTGAATTATTGTTAATTATTTGTTTCGATATTTCCTTAAAATGATATCTAAATAAGCATAATGAGACTGTTGACATCACACTTGTCATAATTAAAATCATCCAATATCCTTGGAATCCATATACAATACCAATGATAACACACAAAGATGCCAATCCAAGCAATGGTGGGAAACTAACAAGACTTATCAATAATGAAAACATTAGTATACCTCTAAATCCAGATTCTTTAATTGAATCTGAGATTTCAATAATGTATTTTATAATGGTTGAAGAATATACAACCATAAATATTGAAAATGAAATATGAATAATTAAACCACATACGATAATGATTTTATAATATAGAGGTTGCGAGTTGAACCAGGATATGAAATTATCACGACTTGCCCTAAACTTTGATATTAGTGAATCCATTTGATGTTCAAATTAAGGAATAAGAAACCACTAATTGACTGGAAATAAAGATTATGCGGATATTAAAAATTTCAATATGTGTGCTTATGCATTAATTTAATTTCTTCGATTCCACAGTTAATATTCCAAATTCAACATTACCGATGTTGTTACGTTCATTAACTAAACGTACATCTAGAATAAAACGGATAGTTCGACGTTTGGGACTGAATAAATATTTCAACCTATTAATAAATTTTATTTTAATATACCTAACATATAAATCAATTTTAATTATATTTGAATCATACAAATATGATGATCCAATATGGTATGTTACAAGATATCATTTAAAATCAATATTTTATAAAGATCCAAATTTACAATATTTTGAACCTCAGAATTATAAACTACCTTTAGTTCATAAAGATATAAGGATTTTATTAAAACATGAAAATTTAAAAGTTTTAGAGAATTTAGATTTAGATTATGATAATTACTTTAATGATTTACAAAATCAAAAGATAAATCCAATATCATATCAAAACTCGGATGGTGATTTAAAATCATTGCAATTGATGATTGACGAATATCTTGAAATTATTGAAGAAAATTCAATTAAATTTCCCCATCCTGAACGTGAAGTTAAGAATAATGGTAAATCCGTTATTTGGGATACGATTTTCAAAGATGATTCAAATGATAAATTAACTAAAGAAAAATTAGAAAATCTAATGGAATTTAATGAAGTTTTTATAACTGATTTGAAATTAAAACATAAAAATATTCTACGATCATTACCAATTGAATCATCATGTCCATTCTATAATGATAATGGTTATGTATTTATTGGTGGTGGATCATATACATGGTATTCATTTATTTCTATTCAATCACTTAGAAAATCTGGATCTACTTTACCGATTGAATTAATGATACCTACAACGGACCAATATGATCACAAATTATGTGACTTAATATTGCCAACTTATAATACCAAATGTGTTATATTAGAAGAAAAATTCGGAAGAAAGAATTATAAACGTCTAAAACCAACAGGATATCTATTAAAAGTAATGACGCTTTTAGCATCAAGTTTTAAAAATTTAATTTATTTAGATTCTGATGTCTTCAGTGTAGAAAATCCAGATCATATATTAAATTCAGAAGTTTTTAATAAATTTGGTATGATTACATGGCCAGATTTTTGGAGACGTACAACATCACCAAAATTATACGATATAATAGATCGAGAAATTGGCGATCCAATAAGATACCTTAATGATTATTTTACACCAATTGATTATGTTTATAAAGATAAGAATGAGGATGTGAATTTTCATGATCTAAATGGGACATTACCTGATTGGAGTACAGAGAGTGGGATTTTAGTAATTAACAAATCAACACATTTCAATTCTTTATTATTAGCACTTTATTATAATATTAATGGAGAATTAGGATATTATCCATTGTTATCACAAGGTGGAGCAGGTGAAGGAGATAAAGAGACTTGGGTATTATCAACACATGTACTCAATCTTACATCCTATCAAGTTAATAAATTACCATCTAAAACATATGGTACTTGGATTAAAGATTTAAATTGGATTGTCGATTCATGTATTGTTCAAGTTAATCCAATTGATGATTGGGAAGGTATAATTGGATTAAATTATATTCATAATTATTGGAGAAATGAACAAATTGAGAGGGGCGGATATGTCTATAATTATGATTATTCATATGGATTACAAAGTTATAAATATGCCGACATAATGGGTGCAACATTAAAGAATGGAGGATTAACGTCATTTAGTGATGTCAAATCATGGATGAAATTGGATGATAATATTGACAGTTTCCCCGTACCTATTTTAACGGAACCAAGGGATATGTTTTATCATGTACATAATCCGAAATTAGATCCATGGGATTATGTACTTGATGATCTATTTACTGATATAAATGGGCATCAAATGAGAAATTTTGGTGATGAAATTTATAAGCGTTTACCAATTGATATTGAATTATGGGTATGGGAGACAATTTATAAAGATTTATGTATCCGAGGAGATATATTTGATGCATTAAAGGAATTAAAATGTTTTAAAGGTAGAGATTTTGAATCATTGTGTGGTACGAGATTAAAAGAAAGAATTCAATGGTTGAAGAAAACTAGTCATTTAGAGAAGAGATTAAATGGCTGGAAGTTAGTTGGTAATGAGCGAGAAAAGGTGTTGAAAGACATTGATTGCAAACTAATGTAGATGTGTGTATATTCGTGCATGTGTGTGTGTGTTTTTTTTTATAGATAATGAGCTTACCGTTTTCAAACATCTATTCACTTAAACATGTCGGGAAGGGGGATTGTAAGTCATGTATTGTATGTTTTAAATTGAGTGAAGTTGTTCTAATTTCATTGAATACAAAGGATTGGTTTTATGTCTGTGAACAGCACTTGAGGGATAAAAATTTTGCAAATTTGATTTATATTAACAATGGTAAGGATGTTACTGATGAATTGAATGTATTGGTTAATAAAAAGAATGAATTGTTAAAGGAAGATTTGAAAAAGAAGGTTAAAGAAAGTGAGATATCGTGGAATATATGGAAGAAAAAGGAAGATAAGAAGGAGGAAAAAAACGATGAGAAAAATGATAATCAAGTTGATTCTAAGAAAGAGGATGGTAGTAGTAATAGTGACAATAATGAATATGAAAAGGTCATTGCAGATCTTGAAGTGTATGATAAGCAATATAAGAAATACAAGTTAGATCCAGTATTTTTCAAAAATAGATTGATTAGAAATTATAAAATTGAAAGGGAAAGGGAGATTAGAAACAAATTAGAGACCGGTGAATTATTTCCTAGTTTAGAGGGATTAGAGAAGTTAAATTAATTACGGTATTTTATTTTTTGAAATATTTATGTATATAATAGAGATCGGTATTGTTGTATATTAAAATTAATTAACCGAAGAAGATAAATTTACATTAAAACTAAATCAAAAAAAAAATTCTATATAAAAATATTAATTATTTAAAGCTCTGGAGCTCCATCTTCCACCCTTTATACCTCTTACCATCAAATCCATTGTCAAAGTCTTAATACTATCACCATTTCTGACATCTGCAACACTAACGGTCTTTATATAAGTGAATCCCAATTTTTGATATATTTTCCTATTTCTTGGATGACTACTTTCAAGATAAAGTGGAGCACCAATAGGAGATTTTCGACGTTGTTGTTGATCATATTTTGATAATATATCATCTTCCTCTTTATAATACCATGAAGAATGAGTTGATTCATTATCACTAAATGAACTATATCCAGAATAATCGGTTAAATTATCATCATTCTCTAAATTAAATTTAAAATTGAAACTTTGAATTTCATCATCTAATTTGGAATCTTCATCACTTGAAGATTTTATACTTATATCAATATCTTCATCATCTGTATATTTATCGATATATTTTTGACATACATAATCAACCAACATTCTAGCTAAACCTTTACCTCTACCTCTTGGAATTGCACCAATATCACTCAGATACCAACTATTATAAAATTCATCACCTAAGACTTCTTGTCTATATTTATCCAATAATTCCCATTGTTCATCGAAAACTCGCTGTCTTGTTTCCTTATTTGCCAACCAAACAAATTTCAAATAACCTCCCTGGTACATACTCCAAAGGTATGAGAAAAGTGATCTATTTTCAGTATTTGAAGTTGATTTATCCTTATTTTTTTCAGGTTTATGGAAACATGCAACTGCTAGAAATGGAGCGTCTGGATCAGTTAATTCAGCATCCAAATCTCGTACACCAACTAATAAACCTGAAAGTATAGTCGAATAAGTAGTAGCTTCAAACAATGCCAAATCCATCTGTTGTTTGATCCTAGGATCATTTATACCGGATGTAAGATAATTGACATAGAGATCATCCTGAAATGCCACTTGTAAAGTTCTAGCTGCCTTTTTATAATCTTTAATTGTCAACACTTCGACTTTGAGATTTTCCCTCGTGTTCAGAGACTCAGATTGGGATACCACGGTGGGTTCTGTGGAAATTAGAGAACGAAACGTTTCAGAGATGGATGCAAACATGTCTCGTTGTTGGTAGATCTTTGATGTTTTGAAAGAAGTAGCACTTGCTCTTGCACTTACTACACTGGCAGAGTTTGTAGTTTATATATAAAGAGACAGCTCACTTTGATAAGCACCCGCGGTGTGTGAGGGAGAAAAGTTGAACATCGCGGATATTTTTTTTTTTTGTTTTTCGTGTGGTGCGGATAACTTTCCGTTTTGGGCAAAAGGCTTGATATTCATGTTGGAAATTGTGCAGTTGTACAATTGTAGGTATTAGGTATTAGTAATATCATTTTGTCAGTGGGATAATGCTGTTAGATACCTACGTGACACAGGACTTTGACGTTAACACAATTGAGGTGAAGGTGCCCCTCCACCACGATTCTCCAGGGGATAAAACAACCATTTCCGTTTGTGCCCGTATAGTCACTCCTCCCGAATATACAAAAACCATTCTATTTTTACAAGGTGGACCAGGGTATGCATCTCCAACACCAACATCTGCAACATCTCCTAGCTTTTTAAACCCCCTCATAAAGAGGGCATATCGTGTTGTTCTTCTGGATCAAAGAGGTACCGGATTATCAAGTCCAATTAATCCAGATACCATTTGCCTTGATGAAATCGTTGCATATCGTGCAGATTCAATTGTCAAAGATTGTGAAATTATACGTAAAAGTTTGAATATTAAAAAATGGTCTCTATTAGGACAATCCTATGGAGGCTTTATCTCAATTGCTTACGTTTCCTTGTTTGCCGAATCACTTGATGCAGTTTTAATAACTGGTGGTATGCCCCCAATATTATCCAATGTTGATGAAATTTACAGTGCCACTTTTCAAAGGCAAATTGCCAGAAATTTGGTATATTATGCAAAATTCCCCAATGATACAATATATATTTCCTATATTATTAAATATTTATCAAACAATAAAGTTATTTTACCAAATAATGGTATCTTTGATGTTCAAAGATTTAGAAGTCTTGGTTTAACTTTAGGTACTCAGGATGGTGTATTAACATTGCATCTATTGGTGTTTAAAATTTATACGGAATTGAAATTTGGTAGTTTAACATATGGTACAAAGACTCAAATTATGAATTATCTGGGGTTTGAAACAAATCCAATCTATTATTTATTACAGGAATCGATATATTTAAATAATGGTATGTCAAGTAATTGGAGTGGAGAGAGAACTCTGGAAAGACAGGATGAATTACAAAAGAGTGGTGAATTAAAATATAAAAACAAATCAATTCCTAAAGATATGTTTTTATTTACTGGTGAAATAGTTACAAAATCAGTGTTAAATTCACATCCTGAACTTAATAAACTTTCTGAATTGGCAAATAAATTACATAAATATAATTCATTTGGTAATTTATATGATTTTGAAAGATTATCATCAATTGAGTGGAAGAATTTACCGATTGTTGTTCAATTATATTATGATGATCCATATGTTGATTTTAATCATGCATTAAAATGTGTAAATACACTTGAATTCAAATACCTCGTAAGAAATGATTTATTACATAATGGTATACATATAAAACCGGAAGATGTCTTACATGGAATGTTTAAATTATTAAAAAATGGAGATTTATAATATATTCAGTCTATCCTCTATTTTCTATTATTTTCCATATTTTAAAATTTCATTCCAATTATGTTTCTTCAATCCATACATAAATTCTAATGATGAATACATGGCTTTTGGTAGATACTTTTTACCAGTTTTTTTATCCTTTCCATAATACATCATAATTAAACCCCAAATCAATCCACAACTTAACATCCATGTAATATTGCTAATTTGTTTCTTCTTATTTGTAGTGCTATTTTTCAGTATTGTCGAATTCCCTATATCTCTCGATATAGCAATAATGACCCTTGACATTGCATACATTGTAATCTGTTCAGAAATCCCCGCATCTACAAGTTCACCAAAGATTCCACCATAGACGGCCAAACCGGCAATACAACCTCCAAGAAAATGATTATAATAACTTCCAAGTTTATAAAATATTGCAAACAAACTCAATGCCTTACCATGTTGTAAGGCCAATTTAACTGATTTGACTAATCCCTTGATACCTTTACCGGCTGCAATTTGATATGCAGTGCTGTGTAGAAATCGTACTCTATAACCATAGATGAATGCGTTCTGTATACTTTGTATTATTGCTTCCATTATTTGATTATGAAAAGAAAGGAGATGAACTATCTGAATAATTAGATATTATTATATATATGTTTATTATTTATTATCTAAAAAGTGTCATGTGTGGGAAACAAAGAATTATCCCGAGAAATATCCAATTTTCAACTCCGAAAACAGAAATAGAGGAGATTTTTAGTAAACAAGGTTGTTTGTATATAGGTTAGAGCAGCGGATTAAAGTAAATATAGTATATTATCTCTTCTTAAATGACTCATATATAGTAATTATAGGATCATATATATTATAAGAAATTAAAGACCTTAAAGCTTAATGAAATTAGAATTTTTCATTTTAAATTTTTCATAGTAGGCCTCTATAAAATATACAGGCCTACAATGTATACTACTTTATACATGGTTTCAACCTGAATATCATCTGTCCTTCCTTGTTCTACTTCTACTTCTGTTGTCTCTTTATTCTACTCTGATTCAAATCAGATTAATCAGAAAGTACCACACATGAGTGAATTCTCTCAAGAGAGTTGTGGTGTCGGCCGAGTTGAATGAAATATGACATTTTAAGATTTTTCCACTTTCCGTTTGTTTGTTTATTCCGTTTTCTATATATAAGAACATCGTTGTCCAAACTTTCCTGCTACAATCAGTGCATTATGCCCTATAGGGATATTCGAGTAGGTCAATCCAACATGTCTGATACCGAAAGAACGTCCTTGTTGATCAACAATACAGTCGACAATACAAAATCGACTCCTCAAGATAGTTATACTAGTGATCAGACTTTTCATGAGGTTGTTATACCAGAAAATTTGGTTAAAGTCATTGCTACCCTATGGTTGGGATCTTTCCTTTCAGCAGCAGATACAACAATTGTTTCAACAACTGCAAATTCTATATCTTCATCAATGAATGGATCGGAAAAAATTGCTTGGATTGCAACTTCATACCTTTTAACAAATACAATTTTTCAACCTTTAGTTGGTAAATTAAGTGATGTCTTTGGACGTCGAACAGTTTTATTAATTGCACAATTTTGGTTTGCATTAGGTTGTCTATGTTGTGCATTATCCCAAAATGTCAATCAATTCATCATTTCAAGAGCTTTAGCAGGTATTGGAGGTGGAGGTATGTCTGCTCTAAGTTCAATTATAACAACAGATATTATACCTTTAAGAATGAGAGGTGTATATCAAGGTTATGCAAATTTAATGTATGGAATTGGTCAATTTACTGGTCCAATTTTAGGTTCATTTTTCCTTACAGTTAATGAAACTTCAGGTTGGAGATGGATGTTTGGTATTCAAGTTCCATTGGTTATAATTGCTGGTATTTTCGTATTCTCTAATGTTCATGAATTTAGAAATGATCAATTAAATGAAGTTTCAATATTGGAAAATAGATTTTGTTTGGAAAATTTGAAAAAAATTGATATACCCGGTTCTTTCCTCTTAAGTTGTATGATTATTTCATTATTAATGATGTTCAATGTTTCAAATGTTAATAGTTTATTGATTTGTATTGGATGCTTCATTTTGAGTTTAATAACTTTCATTCTTGTTGAAAAATATTTAATGACAGTTCATATTATACCATCATTTGCATTTAAGGGAGTTTTAAGAATAACTGCTTTAATAGTATTTTTCGGTGCTGCTTCAATTTATGCAATTAATTATATTTTACCATTATATTTCCAAATTGTTCATGATTTTACACAATTTCAATTGGGATTTTTCAATTCATTCGCAGTTTTCGGTTCTTCAATTGGTTCACTTATTGCAGGTTGGTATTTAAAACATAATGATTCAAATGTAAATCCTAAAGTTATTGTCAATCGTAGTATTTATTTATCAATTTTATGTTGCTTAGGAATAATTACTGGTGTTTTCTTATGTATGTTTGCAACTATAAATCTAAAACCTACAAATCATAATAATGAGTTAAATAATCAAATTTATTTAAAATTGTCAATTTTATTAATTGGTTCAATCTTATCTTCAATTGGTTATGGTGCATTCTTAGTTGCAATTTTAATCTTAGTAGTTGGATTGGTTGGTGTTAAAAGACAAGCCACTGTTACTGGTATGAATTATATGTTTAGATCAATGGGTCAAAGTTTGGGTGTTGGTGTAACATTAGGTTTATATAATCATAATTTACTTGGTGAATTGGCTCATTATTTTAACAAAAGGGAAGGTGGTTTGGAAATTTTAGAAAACTTGAAAAATTCATCAAGTTATATAAGAAATGGATTACCGAAAAATTATCTACATAAAGTTTTAAAAATTTATAGATCTGCAATTGGAGATTCAATGATTTTAGTTTTCTTATTAGCTTCTTGTTGTTTTATTTTGAGTTTATTATTAAAAGTTGTTCATAATAATGAACGACATTGATCGTATCTATATATATATACATAAATTCATATCCTTTATAGATTTCTAGTTATTTATTTAATGTTTTAAAAAACTCCCCCACATTATTATTGATAACGTCAAATTTCTGATCATTAAATAGTAATTTTCTACTTTCAATAATATCATGATTATTAAAAATCTTACTATCTTCACCTAAAAATGCAAGACATATTAATCCCTTATCAAGTACAGTGATTCCAGGATTATTATATCCCCAAATACTTATTGCACCAATCATACCCTTTGAAACCAAATCAATCGGTAATCCACCCCAACCAGCACCTAAACCTGGTATAATTAAACAATCAATTTCAGGATCTTGCTGTTTGGAAATGGTACATAAAATTTCCCAAACCCAATCAAAAACAAATCTAATTATTTGAATCCTGTTATTAATATCTATATCAATACGTTTAGGTATATGCATTGTAGGTATGACTAAAATAGAATCGATTTTATAATTTATCCATGCTTTTGAATTTTCAAAATTTGAAAATTTATTAAATTTGATAAGTTCACAATTACCTATGGCTTTATATCCAACCTTAACATTTTCTCTAATCCAATTTTCAACTTGGTTGTTATCATTGGTGAATAATTTACATATTGAATTATCAAATCCTCCATTCATACCAAAGATACTATTTGCAGGTGATACAATTGAACATCTAGTAATATTCTGCATTGATGGTAATGATTCCAATGATCCATGATATAGTTCAATTCCAACTGATGATTGTACATTATTCACAGACAGTAATTGTCTGGTCCATTCCTCTATTAACCCTCGATTTGTTCCTATAAGCAATATCTTCAACTTTCCCATGTGTTTATTGAAAAAAAAAAATACAAGTCATGGTGCTATTTCACTGTAGAAATTCATTTCTCAAATGATCAACAGAAGGACTTTTTATATTTCAGGAAAGAGATCAATCTTATTCAATTGTACACATTGTAAGGTAAGCATCGACAATTCAATCATGTCGTTCGATAACAACCTTGAAGGATTCAACGCATGTCAAAAAATGTGGTATTATTTTTGGAATCCAGCCCTAGAATGTTTTACATCTAGAGTACCCTGCCATGAAGCTCATGGAAATAATTTTTCATGTTATGCACAGGCAGTTGCACTTCATGCAATTGCAGATTCAACATTGAAATATCAAGATTTAACTATTCCAATTGTTGATAAGGCAATCAAATCAACTTTAAAGTATAGAAATCCCAAATACGGGGCTTATTCGGTCGATTTTCATGGTGGTATAAATTCAGGAGATGAAGATATTAATTATGATGACAATGGACATTTATTAAGGGCATTGATTGAATTATATGAAGCAACTAATAATCCAAATTATTTAAAAATGTGTAAAGAAATTCAAAATTTTATGTTTACTGGAATTTGTGATCATAAAATTTGGCATATACAGGGTCTATTATGGCATATTTCAAAACCTTATATGTCAACAATTTCAAATTCTGTTGGTGCAATGGCTGCAATGAGAATGATAAAATATGCTGATAATAGAAATGAAATTGATAAATTATATGAATTTTCTAAAATTTGTATTAATTTTATAATAGAAAAAATGCTGGATAGAGATGATTATGTTATCATGGATGGTGTTGGTAATGATAATACAACTATTAACCAAACCAAATATAGTTATAATCAAGGTACCACTATTAGTGCAGTTTGTTTATTATATCAATTTGATAAAGATCCCAAATGGAAAGATTTAGCCATTAAATTAATTGATGGTGGGATTAATTCTAACAAGACATTATTTGATCGTGACTATCCAGATCATAGTAAAAGATTTATGCATGGTGTCAGTTATTTTAATCAATTATTAATTGAAGGTATTGTTGATTTTATTTTAACATTTGAAAATGAGTTGGGTAAGGACAATGAAATAATTAAAAATTGTAAATTTCAACTCCAAAGACATTTATCATATTTTAGAAAATATTGTTTTGATAATAATGATGGAATGTATTTTATGTCATTTGATATTTACAAGCTTGATAGAAATGTTTATAAAAGATATTTGAATGAATTTGGTGGCAATAAAGCCTATGACCCTGATTTAAGGGAAAGAGTTTGTGGAAATTGCGATCATTTACCAGTTGATCAAAGACCTATTGCTAGAAGTTTAATTGGGCAAGGTGCTGCGGCACATATATTCTTTCAAGGTGCAAGAATATTTCCAAAAATGGATCCAAATGTTTAAATTAATTCAATTGCTATATCATTTCTCTTTTGTAATTTGTAGATCTTATTGTGCATTAAAAAGTGTTTATACATATATAGGAATATTACAAAAGAATTTAATCTATACTTTTAATTAAATTGAATACTTATTTAATTTAAATGCTGGTGGATTTGGAATATCTTCAAGATGTCTTTCAACAACAATCAATTCAGAATCATTTATTTTATCCGCATATAAAATATCATTATAATTTTTAGTTAAAAAGAAACATTTGTTTTCATCATTGTTAGAAGTAGTATTGTTCTTTATTGGAGACTCATTTATAGCACTACCATTTCTTGAACGTTTTTTATTATTATCAATTGATTTAGAAACACTAGTTGGTAAATCATAATTTGTGTCAAAGAAACATAACCAATTTGAACCATAGATTCCAATTCTACCTAAATTCTCAAATATACCAAATGCATTACCTTGAAGGGAGAGAAATTGGGGTGGCATTGAGTTTGAATTTTTAATTGACCAACTTGAATAAATTTGACCATTTTTTTTATTATTCAAAACATTAAATTCATGAAGTTTATGATCCAATGTGACAACTAATAAGTTTCCATTCTTTGATGATGAGAATTTCATACATGTCGAAATTGATGAAAGTTTAATCAATTTGGATATTTCATTTGTCTTTAAATTGAGTATATCAATTACACCATTATTCTTCGATAAGGCCACTAATGAATTAGTTTCATCAATTTCAATATTTGAATAATATGATAAATATTCAAAACTTGATGGTGATATAATGTCTTCTGGTAATTCATATTCAACCGGATCTTGCAAATCATCTAATGGTGAGAGATCTGATGACTGATCAAATTTATAACTTATCAATTCATTTTCCAATGTGTATACTAGAATTAATTCATTGCCTTTGATATTTATAAATTTGGATTGTTTTGCACCAAAGCTTGATAATAAATCAGAGGTTACCTTTTTAATTGATATTTTTTTATCATTTTCTTCATAGTTTAACTTAAATAATTTAACAATTGATAATCTTGAAACTAATAAATATTTACCATTCAAACTTATATCAACATTTGTTATATTTTCGGGATCTGATAATGTCAATTTTGAGACTAATTTTTTTGTATGGTCTAAATTTAATTTCCATATTTTAACTTCATTTTTTTGCCACATAATAATCAACCTTCTCTCATTATGAATTATTATATTTTTTAATAATGGATTAATTGGTAGTTTGATTGACACTGAATTTTGAAAATTAATTGATGAGTTGATATGCATTATTCTTTCAATACCACCACTTACTAAGAAATCTAAATTTTTAGATTCATAACAACACATAGTTCTAACATCATTACCATGTAGTAACCTATTAGAGGTATTAATCCATTTTGAATTGTTTTTGGAAATTTTGGTTAAACTAAAATTGTAAATTTTTCTATCCACTCCTGAACTGAAAAATTTCTCACCACTGGCATCTTTTGCCAAACATAGAACATCAGCTTCATGAATTTGGAAAGATTGTTGTAAAACTAAATGTTTCAAATCCCAAATTTTAATTGAACCGGTTGAATCACCTGAGACAAATTGATTTGATTTTGGTAAATATAATAAACACCAAATTAAACTTGGTTCACTCTTAGCCTTATCTATTCTTAAAGTTTGAATTAACCTACCCTTACTTTCTGTATCATCCTCATAGGACCAATATCTAATTCTACCATCTGCGCAACCACCTAAAATAGCTTTGTTTTCAATCCAACAAAGCGATAAAACTCTATACTTTTGTCTTTGTAAAATTAATTCATGTTCAATAACACCTGGGCCACCATTTATATCAACAATTACAACAGATCCATCATCGCAACCTAAGGCAATTTTATCATGTTGTGAATTAATTGAAATTGACCAAATAACACCTGCATTACAATCAAAATTTTTCAATGGTATACCAGTATTTAAATCCCATTCAGTTAAAATTGTTGAACCACCAATTGAAAATAATCTCGGAGGTGATGATGGATCATTATTTGAAGACCAAATCAAACCCTCAATTGATGTACCCTTTGAACCAGGTATAACGTTTTCAAGAAGCCATTTGGATCTTGAATTATGTGGATTCCAAATTTCAATTGTACCATCACTTCTGCCAATTGCCAATCTGAAATTTTTTGGTGTTATTTCATTTAGATTGGATTCATGTGTAAAGGCACAAGATGTAATAGACTCTGGGGTGTAATCCAGAAACGAACAACGATGGATATCCATGGCTGATAGTGTTAGTTTGGTGATATGTGGTGAAAAATGTTCTTAAACTAAGAGTAAAAATATTTAAAAAAAAAATTATTGAAAAATTTCTATAATTTTCATGATGAAAATTTAAAATTAATATAATTCAGGGAAACTTTAAAATTTAAAACAAAAAAAATTCAGACACATTAAACTTTTAATAAGGGGTCAACTGGGAATTGAACCCAGGGCCTCTCGCACCCAAAGCGAGAATCATACCACTAGACCATTAACCCTAAAAGATTAAATTGTGTATGAATGTATTTCCCTCCTTCCGGGATCGAACCAGAGACCTAAAGATGTCTTGTTAGCAATTACAGTCTTTCGCTCTTCCAACTGAGCTAAAGAGGGATTTACATTTTTGTAATTTTGCGTGATTTCTACTATGAGTGTATATCACGTGATAATTTTTTTTGAATGTCAAGTTATTCTTTTTCAAATCATCACTTCATCACCAACATTTACACTATCCCCTCCACAATTAGTAGGCACTCTTTTAAGCGCTAATGAATATGTTCAAGGGAATAAAATCATTAAATTGTTAATTTTTCTTTCAAGGAAGTTATACGGCCTAAGAGTCTTTTTTTTTTTTTTTTTTTATATCGAAAGATCTATTACTAATATTATAAATTTTTATATAGTTTTACATACTGGAATTAATTTTCCTCGTTAGCTGATATAAAATAGCATTATAGTATTATTGGTGTAATCTTCTTTCACTAAAAATATTATCTAATCAGATTGCATATTAAAAATCATTTATATTTTCATATTTAAATAACATATGAATCTGTTTTTTTTTTTTTAAGAAAGATTTTTGTTACTTATACCGTATAATTTATAAAGTTTTACAGTGTGTACTGGAAGCAAATCTTCCTCGTTATCTTATATAAATTTGAACGTTATCGATACAGTATTACAGTAACATATCTTTGTAAAAATTAGTTTTGACTTTATTTTTTGAAATAAAATCAATTGAACTGCTTTAGAAAGGCTCTGATTGCGTAGGAAGCTTTGATTATTCAACCTCAGTTTTTGTTATACTGTTTGTTTGTTTTTGTCTCTTTTTTTTTAATGTGTATCTGATACCTAGTCTATGGCTTCTACTCGAGGAGCCAGTTGATCTGGTTTCAAATTATTAAGCATATTAACGCTTTTCTCAATATTATTAAACTGTGATAAAACTTCTGTTGCAACTCCGTGTAAGTCTAAAGTTGGCGTAGGTAAATCAATTCCATTATCCATTATGTTCTTTTTTCCATTAAACGGAGGTTCTTCAATTTTTGACCTTTTATTGATTTCAGGCTGAATTTGTGTTAGTGGAGCAAAAAGGGTTTTTTTTGTTGCATTTGAAATTGTCTGTTGCTTTTGATAAATTCCAGTTTCTATAGTGGAGTCTGGCCTTCTCTTTTTAGGAGATCCAGTGCTTCTTTGGGGACTTGTTGCTCGTGTTAATGATACCAAATGTGATGAATCCATAAAAGATTTCATCCAATAAGGATAGTTCCTTCTTGGATTTAGTTCAGAAATTTTCTTTGCGCTTTTGTTGGAACTGAATGAAAAGCTGCAATTTTAACTGGATCTTCAACACTCTTACATGTAACAAATCTATGGTTTCTAAGAGAACATTTGGAACACCCTAAAGAAATTGGACATAATTTTTTTGTGTGTTTGGTGGATCTGCAAACTGGACAAAATTTTAGTGGAGATAAAATCTTCGTTTTGAAATGGAAAGATGTTGCTTTGTTTATTCCATCATAAAAATCAATTTGATCTGTTGATGGGGGGAGTTCAGTTGTTCTTAATCTAACTAAACTAAAAATTGACATAGGTTGAATTTTAGTATTCAGGCTAATTTTGTTACCATTTGATGAAGTTTCAAATGTTAATACGTCCACATAATTTGAGTATGCTTGTTTCAAGAATTTTGCGGATTCATGTAATTTAAAGTAATCAGGGAGTTGTGTTTCCATTATAATGTATGAATCTGTTTGGCTTGAAGTACACAATTTTGCAGTAAGCGATGAATTTTCAAATGAAGAAATGAATAATGAGTTTAACTTGGCCAAGTATGGCTGTTGAGAGTAGATACCTGGAAAGTTAATTTTAATAATGGTAGCTTCACCGGGGGTAAACAGATGTTTTGTGATTTCTGTCTTTTTTGTTTCAGCATTCTGTGAATCAATTTCAAATCTTGTATGAATGAAATGGAACATCTCTGCTAAGCTTTTTAATTCTTTGTCGTCCCTGATTTTATTTTCAAAAATGTCAAAAATTTTGTTGAAAATGTCGAATTTGAATATACAAATCAATAATGTTGAATTCAATAATAATGATGTTATCATTCCCAATCTTATTCTACAATATACTTATGAGAACTAAAAACATGATGGGTTCCCCCTCTATTTCCACAAAAATGACATGGAATTTATCAAAAACAACAGACAACTTCAAATGCAGCTAAAAAACCTCTTTTGCTGCAATCACACAAACTCAGCCGGAAATCAATGAAAGGTCAAAAATGGAAAAACCTCCATTTAATGATAACACATCTGGTTTTTATATTTACGGCCATTTTTTTACTCTTTTTTGCGCGTTGGAGCGTTCAATTTTTGATGGGGATGCTTTCATATTTCCTATTTGGGATTGATGAAAATGGCTGCATAAATGCGACACATCATTGATAATATTAAATATTATATTGCATTTATGTTTACACATTACTGGAAGGGGATGTATACACTGTCAACTTAAACATGCCAACATGGACTCCACTATACTGGAGAATTTTGACAACCTATTGATTGATTTCCAAGAATATTATAAAGATGGTGAGGTTTTAATCCCAGAAAGACTGACAATTGAATCATTAATGGATAATAATAAATTTGAACAACTTCTTGACTTTTATGCATCTGATCATAAACAATGTTATCAAGACCAAAGATTGATTGATTTTTATTCACATTTCCATTTTAAAGAAGCTGATTTGATTAGATTATTACTGACTCTATACTATCGTAAATTACCAATTTTCTGCAAATTTTCCAATGATTTGCTCATTGGTAACCTACCATATTATTTTCATACACATAATTTCTTCAATCCATCAGATTTGATAATAAATAATCATTTAACACCAGGTGTTACATTGGGAAATCACAAATATGTATCCAGAAAAAATCGATTAGATGATTTTAATTATGTTGCATATGAAAAAGATATTAAATCTCTATTTTATATTGATGCTTCACCCCAATCTGTTTAGAGGTGTTGAAGAGTTAGACGCAGCCAGCAACTACTTACCTGATTTTCCATTTTATAAAAGGAAGAGTGAGTTATTAATGATAAGTGAACCAGGTCAATATTTCGATATCATTCGAAAGTCGGAATTTATATATGATCGGGAAATGTTTGATTTTTGTTATGATAGAGCACTTCAAATAGAGAATGGAGGGTCATTTTGTTTTACATTTGGCCAGTTTGCACTTGTTTTTCCATTTTTAAAAAGTTTTAAGTTTAGTTCATCTGGTAATAAAACATTTAACAAGAAGAAAGGAGGTAAATATGCTGATTCTATTCAGTATGGTAACTTTGTTTGTTCAAGTAATTTTTCTGCACGTCAAATGGTAAGTAGAAAAAGAAGTAAACCATCAAATAAAGAAAGAAATAGATCGAAAATGTTAGACGTTTTTTGTGAAGTGGAATATATTATTTGGATTGACTTCAGACATATGATTATTTTAATTAAATCAATGGGTTATCATTCTGATACATGTATGCATTATCAAAAATATAGTGGTTATACAATAATGAAAAAGTTGATGCTTGCATCCCCACGTATAGAAGAATCAAAAAATAGAATGAATGAACTTTTTACGAATCAGACTTTGATGGATCTGGGGAGAGATGTAATTAGCGTTAGAAATTTGACAAGAACCAAAGATGCTTCTCCCTAAAAAGACCACAATGAATGATGGGATTGATTTACTTACACCAACTTTAGACTTACACGGAGTTGCAGCAGCAGTTTTATCCCAGTTTAATAATATTGAGAAAAGCGTTAATATGTTTAATAATTTGAAACCAAATCAGAAAGCTCCTCAAGTAGAAGCCGTAGACTAGGTATCAGATGCACATTAAAAAAAAGAAAGAAAAAACAAACAAACAATATAACAAAACAGAGGTTGAATAATCAAACCTTCCTACGCAATTACAATATATGATTTTCAGAGTATATAAGAAGAGTACTTTGTTCTCCTTTTCTTTTACAAATTATCTAGTATGTTATAAATTATTTAATAACCGATTTATCTAATCATGATGGACGCTTCTAACAGGATTCTTATATTACAACATGTCAAGCATTTCATTTCAAACTTTTAAACAAAATTAGACAAAAAGACTTTACAAATATTGAACAGTATATCTACACCAGAAGTTAAAAACAAAAGAGATTTTACGTGAAACAAAGTCATCTCTGGATTTAGTCCTACGTGAATATCCTGTTAATCATGGCAGTCTACTACCAAATACAACATCAACCTTGATCCAACGCTAAAATATACTTTTAATAAATATGCTTAAATCAACCAATCAATCAAATGTCAATCAAAAAATCTGACAATTACAAGAAGCATTGAATCACGCATCTGAAATTAGGTCAAATTCTTTTAACCATTAGTCAAGACCGATTCCCCTATGTCAGTTCCTTAGATATAGCAAGTTCATATTGTAATGAGAAAACGCAAAGAGCGTTGTAACATAACTATCCTATTTAAAGTGTCCATGATGATTAGATAAATCGGTGATTAAAATAACTTAAAAATATTTTGTAAAAGAAAAGGACAAAGCAATCCTCTTTTATACTAAGAGCATCAAGACGAGTGGATGCACTAATTATAAACGAATAACTTGCCGCCATATGCGGGTACCAATTAAGTTAGTTATCCCTTATTGCCTTATTGTGGACAATCAGTACTATCTTGCTCTTATATTCATCCAGTTCAACACCTATAACAACCACTGGGAACACATCCATAATCTTAAATGAAATCAATGAACTACAAGTAGGATCTTGGATAAATTTTTTATTATTTTGTCAAAGATGAAGAAGACCAGCAAGCAAGAATCTGCCAACAATTTAAAGAAGTTTCATAGTGAAAATGAATAAATGGCATTTGTACTCTAAAGATATTCCATAATATTATACTTTATATAAGCAATTTTCTTGGAGTATTTCCAGTATGTAATTCATAGCATTAGTAAATTAAGCTTACACTAAAAGAATTTGAGTAGATGATTTTTGAAAGTTTCACTTTCTTTAGGAATTTGGAATTTATAATTTGATAAATTAATCAATTTGACTAAATTATAGAAATTACATTCAAAATTTTGAAGACCAAAAACATTCGGAGTTCCCAAAATAGTCCCGAACCGCATCGCAGTTGGCGAAATACGAAATACGAAATATACACCTTACATATATAATACAATAAACAATAAACCGCTAACCATATTCCACGACAATATCCGTAATCTGCCGATGAAACTTCGACAATTGACAATTGGTAAGTCCGCGCTCTCGGATGTTTTAACTTTTTTCTTTTTTCTTTTTTACTCGCAATTGACGACTTCCAAAGAGTAAACGGAAGAAAAAATAGAAAATAGGGTCTAAGGTCTAAGTGAATTGTATAGTATAGATAGACCATCAACCTAAAATATTTAGTTGATTGATTTAACTTTCCAAGCGATAAAAAAGTTGAATATTGTCACTTATTAAGCTATCAGCCAATACCGATTACCATTAAGAATAATATTTAATAAATAAATACTCATATAAGCATCTAAGTTTCGGAGATGCCGATTAGCTTTTGTTCAATTTCAAAAATAAATCTTCTTTTCAGGATATAAATATCAATGCATGTAATTCCAAATTTTATTATTAAAAATTTAAATTTAAATAGGTTTAATTTAACAAATGTCAATAAATAAGAAAGTTATTATAGTTACTGGATCATCCCGTGGTATGGGATTAACGATTTCTCAAATATTAATTAAAAGTTCATCAGATGTTAAGATTGTATTGATTGCAAGATCTGAGGATAGATTAATTGAAATTGCTGAAAATTTGAATGATAAAGACAAGGAGAGGGTTCATTATATTGCAGGGGATTTAACCGATTCTAAATCATTAGATAGATTAATCAATGAAACAATTACTAAATTTGGCAAAATAAACTCAGTTATTTTCAATGCAGGTATTTTAGAACCTATTCAGCATATTGATAAACTTGATTTAATTTTAACTAAGAGATTATTCGAAGTTAATTTTTTTTCAATTTTAGAATTAACACAAAAATTAATACCATATTTGAAAAAATCAGCAATTGAAGATGGTAATCCATCATCATGTATATATGTTTCATCAAGTGCAAGTGAAACCTGTTATGATGGTTGGTTAGCATATGGTGCAAGTAAGGCATCACTTAATCAATTGGCAATGCACTTGAATAATGAAGAAAATGAATTCATTAGATCAATTAGTATTGATCCAGGTATTGTTGATACTTCTATGCAAGTTAATATTAGAGAAAATTTAGGTAAAGGTATGAAAGATGAAGCATTTCAACAATTTATTGAATTTCATGAAAATGGTCAATTGTTGAAACCTGAAATCCCTGGTGGGGTTTGTGCAAATCTAGCATTGAATGGTATTCCACAAGATTTAAGTGGTAAATACTTAGAATATTGTGATAAATCATTAGCTGAATATCAATATAGTTTATAAAATATTCTGTATTTTGTTATAATTTATGTAGACTATATTAACTTATGGACCAACTCTGTTAGGATCCTATCTCGTTCGTTTTTTATCTACAACATGGTCGCTTTAGTAAACTAAAATTTTTAACATACTTGGCATATCCTAAACAATCCATTGATATCCAAGAATTTCTCTAGTAATGAGATACTGGCTTAAAAGGGGTAATCTATGAGATCAGTTGAATTTAGTTAAAAGGAACTATACAGTAAATATAAAGGGGGTGGTTGATCACTCGACAGACGATAGTCGCATAAGCTAATATATCGTTGATATGCGATAGAAAACACGTCAATATGAATTTAATTTTCCAAATTTGATATGTATAATATTGGTTATTCACTTTTTCTTCTATCAGAAATTGGCAATGTCAAATTTCAACGGAAAGACAGTGATTATCACTGGTGCATCTCAAGGATTAGGCAAATGTATAGCATTGAACATCCTTGTAAATTATACAGATTCTAAAGTTGTAATCATTGGAAGAAATGAACAATTATTAAAAGAATTAGAAATTGAATTAAATAGATTATATAAAGATAGATTTTTGATAATTATTGGAGATTTAACCAATTCGAAAACAATTGAAAGAACAATCAATGAAAGTTTAGAGAAATTTGGTAAAATTGATGGAGTTGTCTTTAATGCAGGTATAATTGAACCAATTGGACATTTAAATGAGGAAGGTTACGATATTCTTCAAATGAAGAATTTATTTGATGTGAATTTTTTCAGTATTGTTGAATTTTTAAATAAATTATTACCGAATATTGAAAGGAGAGGAGATAAGATAAATATTATATTTGTTTCATCAGGTGCAAGTAAGAGAGGTATTGATGGATGGTTAGCATATGGAAGTTCGAAAGCGGCCGTTAATTTATTATGTAAACAAATTCATGATGAAATGAAAGAATGGGTGAATTGTATAAGTATTGCACCAGGAGTTGTAAATACGGATATGCAACGTCAAATCAGAGATAAATTTAAGGATAAAATGAATGAGGAAAGTTATGAAAGATTTAAGAAATTATATGAAGAAGGGGCGTTATTAGATCCTATGGTTGTTGGGGAGGTATATTCCCGATTAGTAGTTGATGGTATTCCAACTGAAATACGAGGTGAATATATGAGATGGAATGAGATTACTAAAAGCGGCAAGTGAGAAGATAACGAGCAATTTTCAAGTTGAAAGAAATTTGCTCTGTTTAAGGTTAAACTGTAGTGGTTATAAAGGCTGAAGGAAAGGTATAAATAGGGATGAATATCTTGTATTGTCTTATATGTAGATGTAGTTAGTTAATTATTTTAGTTAATCAATTAATCAAACCTTTAAACAACGATGGAATCATATAAAGGAATATTAAAGGACAAATTAGATGCATTATATCTCATTGAAGCTGCGAGAAAGGACATGATTCCTGTAGTGAATGAACGATTTTCACGTATGCAATGTCAACAATATATCAAAAGTGGTAATGTATTTATTTGGAATGAAGGTAAATGTAAAATTAAGAGATGGACCGATGGTAGGAAATGGTCAGCATCTCGAGTTAAAGGTACATTTTTATCATATCGAGAGATGAAACGGAGTAAGAGAGATTGTTATGCCGTTGAAGAGGAAGATGGTGGTTTGATGAAACAAGCCTTTAGTTACTGTGTTGATGGAGAAAAGTACCATGTTGTCTGTTACGTGGGGGAGAAGAGAGAGGGGAAGAGACCATCGGAGGATGTCCGATTCCAGGAGTTGAGTATATGTGTATGATAGATAGAGGAGTAGAATGTGTATATAACTTTCTATACTATGTTATATAAACTACATGTCGAAATAATAAGTTGATTAAATAATACATTTAATACATATATGTAGTAACTAATAATTAATAATTAACATACAAAATCTCACAGTTTAAGTCTAATAAGGGATAATAGATTGTGTTGGTGTACGGTAGTTGTCGGTCCGACACCTGTGGTGCACGGAAGTATATATATATATATATATATAGTGTGTTTAGGCTATTACTTGTCCAGTCCGTAGTTTTGTGCCATCACACTACACCGGTATGGAATTAAGAGGAATTTTCTATTTGTCTTTGATATGAGCCGCCTGTAGTGGATTGTTTATAAAAGAATGAGAGATGCCATGGGAATGGTAATGAGGTCTGGGAGGTGTCTCCTCTATTCACTTCATCAACTCCCTCATCATAATCAACAACAACACTAACAGAATAATGTTTGCAGGCAAATCTACTATCATCACTGGTGCTAACAAAAACTTGGGTATGCAAACCGCAATTGCGTTTGCAAGTGAAGGTTCTAACATCCTTCTCCATTACCATTCCGCTTCCTCAGAGAAAGAAACTAATGCTTTGGCAGATAAATTGGTCAAAGATTATGGTGTTAGAGTAGTTACTTACAAGGGTGATCTCTCTACAGAAAAGGCATCTATTGAATTATTCGATACTGCCATTCTTGCCTTTGGTAGCGTCGATTATGCAATTAACAACGTTGGTATGGTTTTGAGAAAAAATCTATCTGAAATTACCCTTGATGAATATAACAAAATGATCTCTGTCAATGTTACCGCTTCTTTCCTCTTTTTGAGAGAGGCAGAAAGAAAATTAGAGGAAGATGGTTCCGTTGTCATGTTAACAACTTCTTTATTAGGTGCATATACTGATGGTTATTCTGTTTATCAAGCTGCCAAATCCGCAGTTTATTGGATGTGTAAGACTGCTTCAAAGGAAACAACAAAGAGAATCAACTACAATTGTATCTCTCCTGGTCCAATGGATACTCCATTCCTTTATGGTCAAGAAAACGAACAAAGAGTTGAATTTTTCAAATCTCAAGCTATCGGAAAGAGATTAACTGAAGTTTCTGACATTGTTCCAATCATCAAGTTCATTGTCAAAGATGGTAGATGGATGACTGGTCAAAACTTATACGCTAATAATGGATTCACTGCCCCATCTGCTTGATTGTTTAATAATTTACTGTTCTTTTTTTTTCATTTATTCCTTTATACTTTATAGTACTAAGTAAGTATAGTTAGCTTCTCTCAATATCTAGTATGATTTGTTGTGTATCAGATCATCAACTTTAAATCCGCACCCGTCGTTACATGAACATTGAACAAATTTTCGATTCTCAAATCTTCAAATTTCAATCTAAGTGCATTAATAGATCTACATATGCTTCTTTTATCTTCTTCTCTTACAATAGTAATGGTCTAAAAATAATGGATTTTGTCTATGATGTAGATACTTTTAATGATGTAAAGGAGACATCTTCATCGATGTTGAAACTTTCTTCATTATCAACTTCCGATTTTACCAAAAAATTACAATCACTATCATTACTTGGTTCATCATCGACAAAACCAATTGAATTAGAGGTAATCAATGGAAATTCAATCAATCGTGCAAAAGCTTCAATTGAATTATTAGATTCTTTAGGTTTGGATTATAATCCAATCAATGAATCAAATGAAAGTTTCGATTGTAATTTATTATTGTCTAAATTAAACAAAATATTAGAATCTTCTGATGGTTATGATTCATCAATTAAAAATTCTTTAACGATATTAGAAAATAAAATTGAAAATGCTAATGGTGAAAATAATAATAATAATGATTTATCTAATTTAACATCAATTGATCAACATGGAGATTTATCAAGGAGAAATTTAAGAAGTTTAATTGAAAATGATTTAATAATTGAAAATTCTAAAAAATTGAAAAATTTTAATAAAATTATAAAACTTATTGAATCCATTTATCCAAATATAGAAAATCTTACAAATGAATATAATTATTTAACTGATGAAATATCCAAATCAATTAATAATTTGTCAAGTATCAAAATCAAAATTGATAATCTTAATAATGATAAAAATTCAATTAATTTAAAGAAAAATATCCTATTATCATTTAAATCTTCATTTACTTTATCAACTTATGAAGATCATTTAATTAAATTTGCAAATTTAAATGATGATTTAACTATAGAATCGGAATTTTTTCAAACTATTGATAAAATTAAACAAATTCAAAATAATTGTGATATTTTATTAGGTATGGAAAATGAAAAATTAGGTTTGAAAATTTTGCAAAATATGAATAATTTATTATTATTAGTTAATGAAAAAATTAATTCATATGTTTTATCAAATATTGATAATGTATATTCTGGTCAAACAATAGGTATAAATTTGAAAATATTTCAAAAATGTTTAATCTATTTATTTTTCAATAATAAATCTAATTTCGATTTAATTATTTCTAAAATAATTGAATCTAGAAGTAAATTAATATCCAATGATTTTTTATTACAATTAAAAGGTTATACAGAGGAAACTAATCAATCTACAAAATCTAATCTATTTATGTCTTCTTATGATACAGCTAAATTTATATCTGATACATTAGCTTATATCCATAATTTAATAGTTAATGAAATTGAAAATTCAACATCTTTTTTCACACTTGAATTTAAATCTATTGATGATAATTTAGAAGATTTAATCAATTATGTTGTTAATAATATAATTTCAAGTTTAAATAATTTACTAAAAAGTTCAATTGAAAATATTTTATATCAAGAAAATAAACTATTAATAATTATAAATTCTTTTGAATTAATCGATTTATATTCAAATATGTTTAAAAAATTATTATTATCAAATAATAATCTTCAAAATATTGATGATATTTCAATACTTAATACAATGAATTATTTAAAATCGGAATCTCAAGATAGGATATTTTTAATCATAAATTTAAAACTAAAAAACTTAAAAATTCAATGTAATGAAACATTAAATGATCTAGATACTGATATTATACCTGATTGGTTAATTGAATGGAATGACTTGATTAAAGAGTTATTTGAAATTTATAATTCAAATAAAAATTTAGATGATAATGAATTACATATAATTGGATTTAATGATAACCAATGGAAAAATTTGACTAATTTAATTATTGATAAACCAATTGAAATTATAAAATCATTATCAATTAATAAATTTAATAAAATGGAAAAATATATTTGGATTTTAAATTGCATCGATTATTTTAATTCAAGAATTGAAACTAATAAATATCTATTTCAATTTTCAGATAATTTGAATTTAATCATCAATGAATATTCAAATAATTTGATAAATTTACAATTCAATGAATTTTTGGAAAATTCAGGATTATATGATATTTACAATTTGATAAATATGATTTTCAAATTGGATGATTTTGAAAATGATGATGATTTTGAAGTTTCATTTTATCAACCAATTGTAGAAAATAAATTATTCAATATTGAAACTTTTAAACTTGCTAATTCAAAATTAGAAAATTTTTTATCAACTTATATTAATAACAATGAATTAAATAATTTAATATCTCCAAAAATTTATAATAAAATTTTCTTCAATTCATCATTTAAATTTATTAATTTTTATAAAAAATTATGTCTTATATTGAATGAATATTTAGTGGACAATGATGGTAATTTAATTGGAACCTTTAATTGGGATGAATGGATGATTGCTACTGTTTTAGGAGTTGAAGATGAATACCGAAGTTATATTAATGGAGGGTTTAAACTATAATAATTAATTATGTATCTAAAGTTTTATAAAATATACTTAATGTCAAAAACAGATACACAAGGAAACTTAACTAGAACTTTTTATGAAACATCTCATTCTTTTCATTACATAACTCTTAGCTACCTTCCCACTCATTTAGCATCGATAACTTTCTAAATTGGGAACTTGATCATTTCGGTCTGATGTACTTCTATGAATTTACCATGTCATGGTTTTTTAACAAGACTTGTCAACTTATCATTTCTTTGTGATCATGATGTTGATATGTAATCGTTTTATCATTATTTACAGAAACAAACAAGACGTGTTAAAAAAAAATCGGCATGGAATTACCGAATGCGGAAATACTTGCACTTTAATTACGTATTGGTCTTTCACCACGACCATATCCTTTACTTTCATAATAATCCATAGGATAGAAGTCTTCATTGAAGGGTTTATCCTCCCCTAATAAAACCATTGCTTCATAAGGTGTTAATAAAGGCTTATTAAAGGCATAACCCCAATCTATACTCAATCTTGGACATGCAACCTGTATAAATACATCAATATCATCAAACATTGCAACTTTCTGTGGGAAAATTTCACTTAATATAATTTTAACAACTGTTTTACCATTTGATTTCAATTTCTCTTCAAGTTTGGAAACTGTTGTTGGATTACCCTGTCTTCCCAATGCACCTAAAATTATACCGAATTTTTTAGAATTTTTTGCATTATCTATTGCATTTTGTCTTAATTCAACCATTTGCTTCTTATCATATCCTTCTCTTGTAAACTTTCGAGAATATGGATCATACCTAAATGCTGGAATTTTTGGATTATGAATCATTGCAGATTCTAAATGAAATCTACCATCACCGACGTAAATCATTGCATCAAATTGTTCTGAATCTAAATATGCACTAGTACATCCCAATACTTCACCCTTTGATAGAGGTTTAATCTGTGGTGTATAACAATAAATCAGTTTTTCATTATTTGAATCATCCATTAATTTTGATCTTAAACTATGAATCGATGGATTGAATTGAATTGTACCAAATAATGCAATTCTTGAACCATGATCAAAATTCAATCTAACGGTATTTAGTAAATGAGTTTCATCAATTGAAATTGTAACGAATATATACAAAACCTTAATCAATGTAATATCAATTGGAACTAAACATGAATGTGCATAATGAACTATAAAATCACAATCCAATGTCCTTGCAGTATAATCATCAATACAACAGGCACCATAACTAACATCCCCCATAATTAAAATTTCACAACTACAAGATTCACTTAAAATATCTGAAATAATGGGTGCATAAATTAATAAACCTTCAGGCATTTGTAAACAAACCCTTTTAGCATTTTTTTGTCTTATATTAAACACCGTTTTATGTATTTCAAAATTATAATTTGATGGTAATAGTTTAATTGATTCATTAAGTTGTTCATCATTTAATATTTCATCAGGAATTTGATTTATAAGTCTTGAAACGTTCTTAGATTTACGTGCACGTATAATTGAAGATGTTGAATTATTATCTGTCTCTATTGCTCTTGCACCACCAAACCTACTCCTTCTAGGTTTTATTTGACTTTCAGACATTATTTTGTATATTTGTGGCGGTTTGGTATAGGAAAATCTTTATGTAAAAATTTCCTGTATTTTGACAAAAAAGTTTTCTTTCAATATTCTTTTTTTTTTTTTTTTTTCAAAATTTTAACTTCATCAAATCATCATCATTGTTATTGTAATTTTGCTGTTATTAACTCAATTATGTTAACACCAAGATTTGAATTAAATCAAGATGACGATTTCATATATGTCAAGATATTCATCTCTAATATACGATTTTCTGCATCTGGAGTTGAAATGGTTATAAATGATAATGTTTTCGTATTTTCATTATTACCATACTATCTTCGTTTAAGGTTCCCAAAATCATTAATTGAAAATGATGATGCAAATTCAGAATTTGTGCCCAATGAAGAATGCATTAAAATAAGATTACCTAAACTGAATAAGGGAGAATTTTTCCCTGATTTGGATTTAAGTGCAAAACTTTTAGCAAGATTGAATGAACCGACGAGTAAACCACAGATCGAACAAAAAAATCAATCAATTTTAATCCAAGAAATGGATATTGATAATAATATTGATCAAGTTAAGGAAATTGAAGAAGAGGCACTTAATTATGATTGGGAAATTCCACAAACATTACCAACACCAATTACCGATTTGAAAATTCCAATTAAATATGGATTTAATAATCAATATTCTGAATATTTAACACCATCCTTAGCCAATGGTAATGATATAAATGAGCTCTCAGATCCAGATCATTTACAATCAGATGATAGAATTATGGAAAGATTAATTAAGGAGAATATCAAATTTGATATGGAATATTATGCAAATGACTATATCACTGCAAAATATTTATCAGAAGATGAATCAAACAATATAATTAATGCGATAAAATTTATTTCACCATATTGTAAACTCTTTAATGAAAATAAATCAAAGAATGATAATAAAATTGAATTTTCAAATGATGAAAACGATTTAATGAATAATTTACCAAGAAAATCTTATATAATTGATGATCCAAGATCAATTTATTATACAATTTTAAGTATCCTATTTTCATACAGTTATGAAATCAGATCATTTCAAGGAGAGACAACTATTGAATCGGCTTGGACAATAGGAAAATTAACACCTCAAATCAGTTGTTTAGATTCTCAATTAATTCAAAGTAATAATAAAACTGAAACTAATATGATTAAAATATTGATATTAACAATGTCAAGACGTGCATTAGCATTTCCATTATTTAGACATTATGATTTAGTTATAAAATCATGGTTTGATGTATATTGGATTTTAAGATGTGGTAAAAGAGGTGTTTTAAAAGTTTTATTAAAAGTTAGAGAATTGTTTAGAAAACATGATGTTTATTATATTTATTGTAAAATTTTATTTGATGATTTATGTTCTTGGGTTTTAAGAGATGATGGTTGTAATGATGTTGTTTTAAGAAATCTAGCTCATACATTAAGAAAGGAAGTTGAATTATTACAAAAGAATGATATAGTTTTTGAAAAAATTATTAAACACGAAGGTGAAGATGAAGGCGAATCTAATGAAGAAGAATTTGAATTTTTCAATTTACTTGATGTCGAAGAATTGGCGGATGAAGCGTATAAATCAAGTGTATAATAATAGAATTTGTCGTTAAGTAAAATAATAATATACTACGATATATTAAAAAGCGATATCAAATAAAATGTAAATCTAAAGCAATAAATTAGGGAGTTTTAGGTTCAAAAGCTAAAACTTTATTAGGAGTTGAAGATGAGGTGAATGTTGATAAGTTATTAGTATCAGATAAATCCGTCATTGTTGTGGTATCTTCATTGTTATTTTTAGAACCTTCATTAATTGCTACCATTTCCTTCAATGGTGAGCCTTGTAAATTTTTATCTCTTGCGGATTCTTTCGATTGAGAGGGTGTACCATTTAACAGTTTATCAACATCAATATCTATGTCGAAATTATTAGTTATTGAATGGTAATTATAACTAAAATTCGATATATTTGATAGATTTTTATTACTAATATTATTGTTGTTATCATAGTCATCAGTTTTATGGAAATTCATTGGTTTTAATTCAGGAATTGAAACAGTGGAAGGTAATGATAACGTTCTTTTATGATCTGTTCCATGTCTAAAATGCAACAAATTCACATAATTTCTAGTATTCGAATTGTTAGAAAGTCTATTTAATGAAGATGAAGAAATTGCATGTGCACCAATTCTGGACGGTGATAATTGATGCTTTGGAGGTAATAAAGTCCTTTTCTTTTGTACACCATATGATTGTTTATTGGAATTTGAGGAACCTAAACCAAATTTAAAAGTCTTTATTGAATTAAGTGAATTATTATTAGTGTTATTTAATTCAATTTCTTGTTGCTGTGTATTCGTGTTCTTATTAGTATTTAAATTTGAGTTTGATTGAAAATCGGAGACATTTGAAACTGTTTTACTTCTCGAATGATGATAATGATGGCGGTTATCAATCTTTGTTGGAGATGGTGAATTTGAAGGTGAAAATTTAGAGGAGAGTGGAGGTGTTTGTAGACGATCTTGTTCATGATGCAATGCCAATGGTTTTGAGGGTAAATTTGATTGATTAGTTCTATTATCTAGTAAAGAAGGTATTAAATGAGCAGGAATTCTAGCTCTTACAGCTAACTTTAAAATTTCTATTATTCTATTTAATTGTTCAACTTTATAAAATTCTTGCTTTGTATTTTCTTGGGAAATTCTCAATTGTAAAGCTTCATTTAGGGAAGATTCAGAATATTCCCAATTTGAAAGTTCAGCACCAAATAAAGTTTTGAATAACTGAGATGACGAATGATGGTCTTTAGTATTGGCCTGTTGATCTAGTTGATCATGTGCTGGTGGCATGTGTAGATTAATGAGATCTAAGGTGATGTATTTGAGGAGAAATAATTGAAAGTGGATGTACTCGGTGACGTCGAGGATGAATTAATGTTAATTGGAGTTATACAAATTTTAGGATATTTGGTTGAAGTGATAGATCAATAAAATAACCACAAGAGAGAAAAAAACAGAGAGGGGAAGATAAAGGTGAAACAGTCTCGGATATAACTGAACCAGTTTAGGAGATAAGACTTGAACAGAAATAAGAAATAAGAAATAAGAAATAAGAAATATAGAAAAGAGAAAGACACTTTGATTAGACATCATTTATATACACTATATCACCACTATCACCACCATATTGTTTTATTGACATCAACTGTGAAACAGGAAAAGAAAATCTTTCAAAAATTTCATTTTTTTATTGTGAAAAAAAAATTGAAAACCAAACAAGGCCAATTACCTTTCCCAAAAGGGGAATGACGTCGGTAGACGCGGTTTTTGGTTTTTTTTTCTTTTTTTGGCGTTTCTTGTTTGTTATATGTATGTATATAGAGGTTTGCTCTTTCGTGTTTTGGTTTACAAGGTTTGTTGTTCTAAGAAGGTGTTATTTGACAATGTCGATTGTCTCTTTACTCGGTATCAAGGTTCTTAACAACCCGGCAAAGTTTACTGATTCTTATGAATTTGAAATTACATTTGAATGTTTAGAACAATTGAAAGATGATCTTGAGTGGAAATTAACTTACGTTGGTTCATCTAGATCTTTGGAACACGATCAAGAATTAGATTCATTATTGGTTGGTCCAATTCCTGTAGGTATCAATAAATTCATCCTTACTGCGGATGCTCCATCCCCAGAATTGATTCCTGCAAGTGAATTAGTTAGTGTTACAGTGATTTTATTAAGTTGTTCCTATAAAGAACGAGAATTTGTTAGAGTTGGTTATTATGTTAATAATGAATATGATTCAGAAGAACTGAGAGAGAATCCACCGGCAAAAGTTCAAGTTGATCATATCGTTAGAAATATATTGGCAGAAAAACCAAGAGTTACCAGATTTAATATAGCTTGGGATAATGATGATTCGTTAAATGAATATCCACCTGAACAAAATGATGTTGACGGTGAAGAAATCGTAGGTGATGATGATGACGATGATGAAGGAGAGGAAGAAATTTTAGATGATGATGATGATGATGCTGATGATGCTGATGATGCTGATGATGCTGATGCCGATGCTGATGCTGATGAAGGGGAAGGGGAAGAAGAAGTGGAAGCGGCTGAACAAGAAGAAACTTATGAGTCAAAGATGGATATTGAGTCTGCAAAGAGACAGAATACTATAAATGATGATGATATACCCGAAATTAAGAAGAGGAAACTTGAAAGCGATGCGGATGTTGTAGCCGAAGTAGACGAAGAAGAGGAAGAAGATCTTGATGAATTAGAAGAAGCTGATGAAGAAGAGCTAGAGGACGACGATGAAGAAGAGGAATTAGAAGAGGAAGTGGAGGAGGAGGAAGGAGAGGATGATGGTGAAGAACGAGAAGAAGAAGACGAAGAAGAAGAATTGGAAGACGATGATGTTGAAGAACCTGACAACAATGAAGCAACAGGAATAACAACACCGTCTGAAATGGATGATAATAGACAACATGCAGAAACCCCTAAAATTGATGATAGTTCAGCACCAACACCAAATGAATCAACAAACTAACAAAATTATATGCTATAAACTTTATAGAATTAAAAAATATATATATCTACATATATATACTATTTTTAAATTGTTTCATAAACTTTATTAATTGTTTGAAACACATGTGTTATTTCTAATTCAATTTCTGGATACCACATATTATTACCAATAAGTAAACTCCTCATTTTGTCAGGATGCCATCGAATTCTTTCATGTTTTAATCTTGATTTTGTTTGCAAAAATTCCAAAACATTCTTTTCGTTTATCTCATTAAAATCGTCACTAAAGATAGGCAACGGTAATGTCTCAGAATTCATTCCATTCTCTATATCATTCCATAAAGACATGTAAATTTTATAATTATATTCGTCATTAGATCCATTACTATCTGTTACTTCGTCATTGTCAGATTTATACGTCTGTTCAACTTCTGATTCAGGTATCTCTCCGGCTGAAAAGGCAATAAATTTATACCCATTAACATCTGGTCCATACTCATGTACAGTTATTGGTCTTTTTGATTTAATGGATTTGGGATTTTTGAAAATACCAATTGGCTTCATGAGTATCGGTGTATTATTATTATCATGATCATCATCATTGTCAGTATTATCAGTTATAGTCTTTTTGCTAGATGTTTTGAATCTTAGTTTCCTGGATCTGTTGTATGCCATTGAGTTAGAAACCTTAACTGGCTTGGGTTTCTGAATAAGATTACCCCCAGTATTGCCCGTTTCTACTTCAATACTCTCAGGTTTCTTCCTTTTTATGAACTTAATTCCTCTTATCCATTCATGCGATTCACCATGTTCATAGTTTTTGTCATCCATACCACATCCGTTTTATATATTGAAAGAAACTTATTGGGTAATTGAATAATGATGTTTTTCAGGGCTGTGCTATTAACATGAATTTTTCAGGTTATAGACTTTCTAAAAAAAATTTCAAGTTTTATCTTTACTGTAATTTATAGCTAAGTTTCCTTTTAACTCAAATAAACCAAAGCTTATAGTTATGTTAAAGCGTGGTATTTTCTCACTCTATAAACATAGAATTTCGAATCCTCTGTTTTGTCAACAAACTATACGCTTTAATTCAACTGGAAACTATGAATATCTAAAACAAAAAGTTACCATTGAAGATCCAGATATTATTTATGATTCTAACTTCCCAATCTCTCATGAAGCAACTCAATTAAAATTTGCACATAGGGCGACAGGTGAAACCTTTGGGCAAGTAGTTAATGAAGTCCTGCATGATAGAGACCCATTACACAATACGAGGGTCATATCACAGGAAGAAGCATTAGATGGTGTTGATCCAAGATACAGAAATCCTGAAACGGGTGAATTATTGGAAGCTGCGACTTCAAGAGAGGCAAGACTAGATAAAGAAACACAATGGGGTCTTGTGAATCAAAAGCAAATTCATATCCCAGCTGAATTTTCTAAAGTTATACAAAATAATTTGTTATTCAAGTACGATCCAAAAGCACTCAAACAGTTTGTTGTTGAATGGTATACAAGTATAAATGAATCTGGTATCAGACAATTGACAACAGACGAAACATCAGCAGATGTTTCAATAGCTGCATCATTTGCTCAAGATTATGCAGTTTCTTATCAAGTTTTAGATGAATTTATCAAAAGAGTTGGAAGAGAAAACGCTGAAAATAATATCAAGAGTGTCTTAGATGCCAGTGCCGGACCTTCTGTTGGCATGCTTGCATTGAATGAAGTTATGGGAGATGATTGGAATCCTGAAAGGAAAGATTCTCTTATTTTTGGTAATTTTCATATGGCCAGAAGATCCAAAATTTTATTAAGTAGACAAGTTAACGAAAATTTTGCAAGAGATCAAAATCTTGAAACTCATCAAGAGGAAGAGAATAAGTTTGAAAACTCGAAAGGACAAGATGAACCTGAAGATGGAGAAGATGCAGAGGTTGATGATGATGATGATGATGAATTTATGGGAAGAATTAAAACGAAAAATTTAAAAATCAAGACTATTCTTTTGGATAAATTACGTCCAAAGGAAACAAAATATGATTTAATAATCGTATCTTATCAACTTTTAAGATCATTGGAAAACTTTCCATTTGAGGTAGATGCAAAATTGGAAGAATATGTTAAACGCTTGAATCCCGGTGGTCATTTAGTTTTAATTGAACGAGGTACACCGCTAGGTGCAGAAATAATTGCAAGAGCAAGACAAGTTATTTTAAGACCTGAAAATTTTGAAGGGCAAACAGAGAAATTCCCAAGACCTTTTAAAAGTTCTGCTAAAAAACTTTCTGCAAAGCAACAACTTAGATTATCAAAGTTGTCACCTGAAGAGAAAGCTCTTGCAATGAGAAATATTGAACCTGAATTATTAGAAAATTTTGATATTGTTGAAACTGAAGAAGAAGCTACTTTATTGGATAAATTAGATGAACAAATTGATTTAACCGTTATAGCACCGTGCCCACATCATGGTAAATGTCCGCTTCAATATTTTGATCCACAAGTTTATTTATATGGAGAAATTGGTAAAAAATTGAAGTTTTGCAGTTATACAGTTTCTGTTCATAGACCAAATTATTTAATGGAATTGAAAAGAGGTAAGAAATTAGCCGTCAAATGGACATCTCCAAATAGTGGTGTTGGTAAAGATGGTTTGGCGAAATCTGGTAGAGGAAGAGAGAATGGCAATGATTATGAAATGGCAAGTTTTTCATATTTAATGGTTACAAGATCAAAAGAAGATCCAGCTAAATTAGAAGAAGAGAGAATTAAGAAAACTCAAGAAATTGAAATTGCTAGACCTGTTGGTTATAGAGCCTCAAATAGGGGTGAATATCCACGTATATTAGCACAACCAATGAAAAAGAAAGGCTTTGTTATAATGGATTTATGTGCACCATCAGGTCATGTTGAAAAGTGGCATATCTCTAAATCTGTTGGCAAACAAGATTATCACGATGCAAGAAAATCAAACATGGGCGATTTATGGGCACTTGGTAATAAATCTGCAATGCAATCAAGAAAGGAGAATGTATTCTATTTTGATAAAATTGAAAAAAAGAGAGAAAATCTTCGAAGAATGAAGAAGAGAGATTCAACTAGACTCAAAAGAAACATGAAGAAAGATTATAAAGAAGCTTTAGAGGCAGATCCTACCGATTTAGAGGGAAATTTGGTGAAAATGTCTAAAATCGATGCCTATGAATTCCTTTCGAAGCCCAAGGAAGAAGAAAAGATGAAGGACAAACGCAAATATAAGTACTAGGCCAATAATTCCTCTTAAATTTTGTATATATTGTAGATTAGCATGTAAATATCAATGAGAGTGTAATTTAATTTCCCAAAACGGAAAAGTTGCAGATGCCTCCTTCTGAAACTCTTTTTTTTTGCCCCCCTAGCAGATTTTCCTTCCTCTCATTAGAGAAGGCTCTTCTCTTCCTTTATACAGGAATAACTATTGCATTTAGAACGTATTGCAGCATGCCACAAATATACACCGTCCTGTCCGGTACGAATTGACCCTAATTATCAGTCTATTTTGTAATTTTTATAGCAAATTCAGTCAATACTAACATCTCAAAATTATTCCTAATTGTTTTTCTTCTTGTTTGTAATAGTTGGCGACTCTCCGACGTGTACATTTATTGCTTGGAGGTTGGCAGTTGGGAAATGCAAAATCATTTCCGTTAATTCAAACGCCATTTCTCAAAGAGATGAAAATATTTATTGGAAATCAGACAAGTATAACGATGAAGATTATAGACCAATGACAAAATATAACCACCATTCACAACTAATTGACTGTAAGGAGAAAATTGATTTCATTTTACTTAGTGCTAATTCTACTGAAGAATTAAATGATATATCTACGTATCTTAAACCGATTATCAAAATGGATACAATTTTACTTATAGATTCATGCTTTGCAAATAATATTGATGGTTTGTTGAATGTGATATTTCCAAGTAATGTAATTTTGAGCATTATTTCAGAAGTCATTGTTAAAGCAATCAAGTATGAGACAAGAACTGTCCTCAATCAATTAGGCAATAAGGTTACCACAATGATCGGAACTACTGTTTCTAATTCCCCTAAACACATTATTGAATCATTGAAAGGCTCAAATGTCACAGGTAGAAAACTTACTGATTTAACACAAATCTTACAATCGAATGGAGTTTATCCATGTACCATATTTCAATATGGTGTTAAACCGACTATTGATAGCTTCATCTGGAAACAAATTCTGTCGTTTGTTTCCTTTAACATTTTGACAGTAATATATGGTGAATTAAGTTTAAAGGATCCTTCACAAGGACTAATTGTCAAAAAAGCATTTTATGATCTTCTAAAGTTAGCAAGCATGAATTGTGAAAATGAATTCCCTAAAGTTGGAGAAATTCAAAAATGTGAACAACTTTTCTCACAATTGCTAGATCAATTTAATCAACTGCATTCAAAATATAAAGTCGAAACTTCTAAGGGTGAAAGGACATATGCCTCTGATGAATTATTGGATATCCCATTATGCATTTACAATTTTTCCAATAATTTCAACACTTTTATCCCATTATGCTTAGAACAAATTTTGAATACTTCAACTATTATGAAAATAGAAACACCATACATAAGCTGCATCAACAGCTTCTATTTAGAAATCAAAAAACTTAGTGAACAAAGAGTCTATGATTGGATAAAAAAAAGACCTTATGAACCCGAACAGCCACCAGCATTTCCTAAAACAAAAGCAGAGAATCAAACTTTTGGTTATAATAATAACTCATTCAGTAGTCTACCACTATCAGGTACAGAAACACCACCCACACCAATGAGTAATATTGTCCCACGTGGTTCCACCTTTTACCCAGAATATAATGTTATCGTACAGCCAGGTGCTAGTCCGGATTTTTCTCAATATCAACAAATGACTACTCCGCAACCATACCAACAACATAATGGCTTTATAATTGGAGGTAGGAAGGAAACTGTTCAACATCCAAGATTCAAAAACGTTCCAAATGAAGAAGTGAACGGTAAAAAAATTTCATATCATCAAATTAAAAATTTGGTGTATCCTTCCACAAAGGGTTCAACAACTCCACAAAATCTTTCACAGGCACATAAACATATTTATCAATATGCGAATTTAAATCACACTTTTGAAAGTGTCAACAATAGATATGGTAATGTTGATTCATTAGATATATTCAAATTATCAAGTGGAATTAAAGATGAAGAGGAAGATGATGATGAACCCAATGAGGAAAGTGGTAGAAATAAAAATGAAACAGCAAAAAAAATGAATCCACCATTTGATGAATCAAAAATTAAACAAAATATTGACAGTAACCCTAAACCACAAAATAGTTCTTTGAAAAGTCAACAAGCTAGTGATAATTCCGGGAGTGATGTTGAGCTGACAGATGCAGAAGAGGAAATGGTAGATAACTAGTTCATGTACTTATGTTAAGATTCTGATGTTTTTGTGTTGAATGTGTAAAACTTAATTTTATTGTCATTATTCGTTATGTGAGTGAAATTTCACAAATGTCAAAACCGAGGAATTTTGGTTTTCTAACATGTCATTGATGTTCCTGTTCCTGATGCTTCCATTTAATGTCAGAATTTCATCTACTAGCACAGATGTCTCCTACCGAACGTGAAATTAAAATTCTTGCATTGGATAGGATATTACAGGATAGAACTCTTTACATGAGCCAACTTGTGCAATTAAAGCAGGAATTGATAAAATTGAAAGAACACACAAAAGATGAGCAAGATATAGATGAAAATGCAACAATTGATGCAGAAACCATTCTTCAAGAAACAGAGGAATTGGTCAATTTATCTGAAGGAAAGGCTAAAGAAATAGCTGATGATCTCCGAAGTATTCTTAATAACGACAGTAATGAACTTATTGATAAACTATTGTCCCAGGCTGATCAAATTAGTGAAAAGACCGATTAATGAAATTTATATAGGTATAATTGATATATTATTACAAATGTATAAACTAATGTTTAATGCTTTTAAAAAAAGACTATACTAATGACATCGATACTGAATTATTTTTATTTAGCAAAGGATTTTTTATTGTTGGATTCCCATTCTTTTAAAGCTTCTTCCCATTCAGTTTCTTCATCAAAAGGTTTCTCTTGTTCTTTATAATATTCTAACAACTCCTTATTCTTTTCAGCTTCTAATTCATCCCATTTGTCCTTTTCATCAATCCATCTTTCTTGAATATCAATGTCTTCCATAAATCCCATACCTGATTGTCGTATTGCGTCAGTCCAAATCGAATCACCACCAAGTTCATTTGACCCAAAACAATATCCATTAGCTTTATCAACTATTGAAAGTAAATTTATCATTGATGTTTTGTCTTCAATTGCTAAAACATTATATGACAATAAACTGAAATCTTCAATTAGTTCTGCAATTGATTCAGTTAATTTTGAATATTTTTCATTGAACCATTTATGAGATCGCTGATTATTTTCTGATTTTATGTAAGGTGTTAAATAATGAAGGTCTTCTACTTCAGTATAATATTGTAATTTGAATGGGAGTCCACCTTCAAAATCTTCATTATCTTCATTATCTTCATCTTTTAATCTTAAAGTTCTTTTCCTTTGTTCAATTCTATTCATTTTATCACTCTGTACATATCCGTTTAACAAATCTATCTTAGAAATAACATTAATTTGAGGTAGGTCCAATTGTAGCATTGACCTCAAGGTCAATAAAAGTGATGAAATCCAATGTGAAGGAATTGTTAAGTTCATTGAATCGACTAATGAAATAACACACAGTCTAAAATCTAAGGTTTTAATTAATTTTTGAAATATTTCTTTAAAAATTGGACTAGTAGTGAATAATTCTGTTTGTCCAGGACAATCAAAAATAACGTAAGTTGAATTACCATCCCTACTCAACTGAATTAATTCACGTATTTTATCAATGAAAAAATCAATACTTTCTTGAAAAATTTCAAGGCAATGAATTAATCCACCGTTTGGTCCCAATCGTAATGTTTCATCATCCATAATTTCCTCTAATGTAATTACATCTCGTATATCTAAAGTACAATCATAGGGTAACCTATCATTAGCAGGATCTAAATTTATTATTAATGAATTTCGTCCAATTGAATTGAGAAATTGGTTCATACCATTACAGTATGTAGATTTCCCTGAACCAGGAGGCCCAATAACAACTTGTCCATATGGTGCCATTGATTTAAACTATGATTGGTTCTTAATTATGATTTGTTTCTGAGTAAAAGGACAAGCCTTCTAAGATGATCATTAAAATTGTTCACTGTTGATTTGAAAACTTCTAGAAAAAAAATAATGTGCATGAATTTTGAAATTTTTATTTTTTTTCACATCAAATTCCAAATTTTATTTTTTATTTATCATTTATCATTTATCATCAATTTTTCACAGTTTTTATATTAAATTTTATAAGATAATCTATACCGATTCAAATAGAATGGAGAAAGAATTAACGGTTATTGATGGCATTTTAAGTAATCTAGCAGGAATTCAATCATTTTATGAATTTGAACATGCACAACTTTCAACATTTTATTCTATGCTAAAACAATTCCAAATCGAGACATTGAAGGCAACAGAGTTAGAAAATTCCAACGAAATTTTCCAAAAGGAAACTACAAAAGAGATTGAAAATATATATTCTAAATTAGCAGAACTTGAAAAAAAAATCGATAAAATTAAAAGTGATATAATATCAAGAACTGAATCAAGAAAAAAGTTAATTGATTTATTTAATACTTTGAAATCAGTTGATTCATTAGAAAGTTTAGCAGAACCAGTTAAAAATTCAGTCACTAACTTAAATAAATCTTTAAACGACGCTCTAGAGATTAAAGACGATCTTCCAATTATGGAAATTAGAGAGGAATTAGGTGATGATGATGAAATTATCAACAGTGAAATCAAGCCATACGGCTCATCGGGAGATGAGTTAAAGACTTTACTAGAAAAAAAATTAAAAGCTGGATTACAGCCTGAGGAAGTAAAGAAAATAGAATTCAAAAAAGAAACAAAGATTCAACCAAAGAAAGCTGAGTCGAAGAAACTTGAGAAGAAGTCAATGACACCATTAAATAATGAAATTTTAGAAGATTCAGATGATCCAAAAAATCCAAATTTTCGACCATTTATGATCAGAGAAGAAATTGATGAAGATGGGAATATTATCAAAAGTTCCATGTCAAGAATCCCCCAAATGGTACCAACAGAACAAGATATTAAATCAGGTAAAGTTGATGAACTTGAAAATGGGAATGAAGTTGATGAAGATCAACTTGCCGAACTTTTTGAAGATATGGGTTTCAAAGAGCTTCAAAATAATAATATTGAAGATGTTAAGCAGGAGAGGGAAAAGGACACTAATCAAGAAGTTTGTGCAGATAATAAAGAAGGTGAAATTGAAAAGGCCCCGCTAAAAGACGAATTGAAATCCTCTAAACCTCTTTCCAATATTGATACCAATGAACTGTTTACATTGGAGCTAATTGCTGACGAGTTGAATCAAGATGAGGCAGATATTTTTGAAGATGACATAGACGAAGGGGATGAACTGTTTGGTGATATTGATGAATATGATTGGCCTGTAATAGATGAAGGAAAAGAAGAGGAAGAGGAAGAGGAAGAGGAAGAGGAAGGAAATGATGAAGATGATGACGAAATACAAAAACGTACTTTATCTCATATGTTTGGATCTAAAGGCCATAATTTGTTTACTCAACAATTGAGGAATTTAAGAAGTAAAGGTTCAACAGAAGGTGAGAATGTTGGAATTGAAGAAGTTAAAGAGATTCTTGCACCTCCAAAAATTGACGAGTTGGTGGATGAGGAAAAGGTAGAGGACCAAGCGGAAGGAACTACTCTAAAAATAAACAAAGTTAAGAAAAGTGTAACTTTTAACTCAACTGTTGATATTAAGAAAGTTCCTGATATTTGGGATGATTTAAGAAAGTCTAATGCCGAAAATGAAATTAGAGCAAGAGAAGCACAATTGAAGCAATCTTTATTTAAACGATCGGTACAATCAAATCCTACAGTAATTGAAGAGAATATTGTGGAGAAGAAAGAAGAAGAAGAAGAAGAAGAAGACGCTGTTACAGATATTGTTGAACGCCAAATTGTTGAAAGGGAGCCAATTTCCTTACCAAAGAACGATGTTTTCAAAAGCTTTGATTCTACCATATTGAGAAAGCAACTTGATAATAATATGCCAAGTGTAATCGAGAAGGAAAGCATGACGAAACTATCAGGTAAGAAGTCCCCTTCAAGATTTAAAATGGCAAGAGCTGCAGAAGTTGGTAAGAAATTAAAAGAAATTCACAGACCAAATGATATCCATGATCAATTGCAATCAATTGATAATGATGTTAAACCAACAATCAAAGATTTAAAAAAAAATTTAAGATCATTGCAACCAAACAATAAATCAGTATCTATAAGTAAGTCAATTCGAATTGAAACACCAAAGGATATCAATCCATTACCAGTAAATCCATCGATAAGTGATGAAGATTATGAAATTATTAGGAATGAAGCCACTGATGATTTATTCGATGATGATGAAGATATGAATGTTGAAGAATTTCATACTTCAAATAACATGACAGAACGTACAATTAATGGTGATGAAGAAGTGAAAGACTTGAAAGTTGAGGATGAGGTAAAGGAGACTACATTTTTCCCAAAATATGAAAAGAAAAATGGGAATAAAAATGAAAATGAAGAAGTTGTTGGTACCACGTTGGATTATAAAACTCTATCTGATGATTTAGATACAATGGCAAAAGCTTATGTTTTGGGGTTATACGATGATGATATGCATACAGAAGGAGAAGTTATTGAAGAATTGAAAGATTTTGAAACTCACAATGAGATAGTTGAAAATATTGAAAAATCAAAACTCCATAATAGAGTTGAAGAAATAAATAAAAAATTTGATGATCCAAGTGGTAAAGTTGAAAAAATTTTAAATGATAACAATCCTATGATAGTTTCAAATATTATTGAAAATGATGTTGACGAAGTTTTACAGGCAAACGCAATACCCGATGATCAATTAGACATTGAACTAACTGATGAAACCTTGATAACCGAAGTTGCATTGGATTATACAAAAATGAGATCAAATATGATACATAAATATAAAGGAGGGTTTAAAGAAACTGATAAAGAAAAGGAATTTGTCCGTCCCGAAGGTTCTGAACGTATAAGTAGATTTAAGATGGCAAGATTAGGTATTTGAATTATCCGATATTATACAATTTTTATATTTTTATTCCATGTTATAAATTCGTTATTTTAAATGGATGGGTCGTTTCCTTGATATCCAGTGAGCATAGATGGATCAATTCCTGCATTTTTTAAATACTGAAACGATGCAGTTCTTTTCTTTTCATCATTATTATTATCATCATGTGCTTCTTTATGTTTTACATTCTCAAAATTTTGAATACTACCATAGCTTTTTCTACTATTTCTTGTAAATATTGTTGTATCTTTTGGTATTTCAACTAAACGTTTTACATTGGTTCCTGTTGAAGATGTAGGGGTTAAATTTATTGTTGAGAGAGAATCTGACGTTGGCGAGAAGGTTTCACGGCAATCATAATAAGCAGTTTCTGGTGTAAGTAAATATTGTGGTATAATTTTGTGTTGGGGTAACTTTGGTGGTACTGAATGATCAATAATTTTTGGATTTGAGCTATCATTATAATCCATTAGATTAAATTGATTTATAGTTTTGTTCGGATTTGGGGTTATTGGAGTTGGAATTGCAGGTAATGGTTTGTAAAAATTTTTAGTTAATAAAGGGATTTCAATATTCAAATTTGAACTTAACTCATTCATCCCATTTGATGAATTATTTGAATAGAATGATTTTTCAGCTGCTGAAAATAAATCATCTGTTTCCTCAGTTAATTTCGATGATCCAGAATATGATTTAACGGAATTTTTATGAGGAGATTCCAAGTTATCATCATCCAAATGAAACTTTGAATATGTATTCAGCAATTTAGAAACTAATGAGCCATTTGATTCATTTGGAAAATTAATATAAAGCTGGTTACCCTTTGAGTAAACTGTTTTGGTATTATCATAATCATTTTCTACATCATTACTTCTTTGTTCTATATTATCTTGTGGTTTTGGAAGAGGTACAAGATTATTATCACTTTTAAGAGTAACATAACTTGGATATTTACTAACTTTTGAATTATCTTCTAAAAAATTCATATATTCGGCATTATCAGTAACAACCGTGTCAGATAAGGAAACAGATCTTTTGAGATCATGCTTTTCCTTTTCGAAAGTTTCTAGAATACCACCTATTGTGCTAATCGTACTTATTCTTTTGCTTAATTTAGAGAATATACCAGACTTTCTTTCTCTACGTTTTGGTATAGTCAATTCACTATCGTTAGAACTTTTGTCATTCTGTAGAAAAGTATCCTTTTTTGAGATAAAAGATTCAATTCTCTTTTTAGTATGTGAAAGAGGTGGATGTTGTACTTGACTTTGTGGAGGTTGTGATTGAGATTGTTTTTGAAGAACTTTTAGATTTTTTTCTTCTTCGACTAATTTAAAATTTTGTAATTCAGTACTCAGAACTCTTGCACGTTGATTATTTGTAGTTTTATAGTTACCCAAATCATCCTTTAAAGCATGAATAGATGGTAGGGTACGAATACTTAGCTTTGACCTTGTTTCAATGGATTCGTAAAAATCGACATTTGGATCCAATTTATCGCCTTTAAACTTCCGTCCATACATGGTGAACTGATTGTTGTTCTGATTGACAGGTTAATTATTTATGATAAGATCAGATCAAAAAAAAATGACTTTAATACAGAAAAAAAAACAAAAAGAACAGAAAGAAAGAAGTAAGGAAACAATTTAAATCTCCAAAAGAGAAGGGGGAATGCTGTCTATTATATTTTGGATTTGATCATCAATTATCAATTATAATAAAACCAAGTAAAACTTGAATTAAATTAAAAGAAAATTTACGAGATGGCTGACTTTTAAAAATTTCCTAATCGGGTAATCTTCATCTCATCGAACATTATGTGGAGGAAGTAAAAGTTGAGAATAATTTATTATTAGGAACTTCCAACAAGAATTTGATTTATAGTTTATTACAACAATGTAAACATTGTTCATTGTTAGACCCTTCCAGTGTTGTAAATTTTTAATTCCGATTTGATTTTGCGTGACATGAAACAGGTTTTAATCAGAAGACAAGCCATATTTGACCATTTATGCACCATAGACAATTATATGTGTTGACTCAAAATCAGATCATAGATGATAATAGTTCATTACGAGCAAATTATATAATAACGAAGTGTCTAGATTGTCGTAGATCTAACAGCTAAACTACTGTCAATGAGCAACCTCGCCTGATGAAGGGAAAAGAAATATTTTTATTTTACATCAAAAATCAAAAATCAAAACTTAAAACGGCCAATTGAAAAATTTAGTTTCCAAATAATTTTTTTTTTTTTCACAATTTAACAAATTTATTCAATACAATATAAAATACAATATAAAATACAATATAAATATGACAACAGATTTAATAGATCAACAACAAGTAGATGAACGAGATAGAGGATCTGCGGATTCAATAAAACCATCCCTTGATTCCCGTATAGGCAGAGATGCCCCATTTGTTTTCGGACAAAGATTTTTAACTGATGATAACGACGTATTTCAACATAATGCATGGGATAATGTTGACTGGGATTCTGCACAAATATCCCAGTTTGAAAAAGATATTGCCAAACAGAAGGAAAATCCAGTTTCTAAATTTTATAAGGATGAATATAATAATAAACCTAAAAAATATTGGGATATATTTTATAAGAATAATAGGGAAAATTTTTTCAAAGATAGGAAATGGTTAGAGATTGAATTTCCAGATATTTTCAAATGTACGACACCTGAAGCTGGTGAGAAAATTATATTGGAAATTGGATGTGGTGCAGGTAATACAATGTATCCAATTTTAAATAAGAATGAAAATCCAAAATTAAAAGTTTTCGGTTGTGATTATTCTGATGTTGCAGTTGAACTTGTACGTAAGAATGAAAATTTTGAAGAATTGAATAGATCTGGTAATGCATTCAGTAGTGTCTGGGATTTAGCCAATATTGAAGGTAAAATACCGGATGATTTAGAGGAAAACAGTGTTGATATTGTTATAATGGTTTTCGTATTTAGTGCATTAAATCCAAATCAATGGGATCAAGCAATTTTAAATTTAAAGAAAGTTTTAAAACCTAATGGTATCATATTATTTAGAGATTATGGTAGATATGATCTTGCTCAAATTAGATTTAAAAAAAATAGAATTTTAGATGATAATTTTTATGTTAGAGGTGATGGTACAAGAGTTTATTTTTTCACTGAAGAGGAATTAAGGGAAATATTTTGTCAAAATGGTGGATTTATTGAAGATAAAATTGGTTCTGATAAAAGATTATTAGTTAATAGAAAGAAACAGTTGAAAATGTATAGAAATTGGTTACAAGCAGTGTTTAAAGTACCATCCAATTAAAATCAATCTATTATTAATTTATATTATATTATTCTATTTTATAATAATATGTAAAAATAGATCAAAATATTTTAATAATTTAAAAATTTTTATTATAGGAATATCCAAAGGTGGTTGAATACCATGAATTAAAATTAATTTATTTTTCAAATTTAATTTTTCTAACAACATGGATATAGTAATTTCATTAATATTAAGATTAGGGAATAATGTTAATATACTAATAAAATTTTCAACGATATTATCATTTTCTAATTTCCAAATTTTAATTGGTAAATTTTTACATTTATTATCAGATTGAAATATTTTTTTACTAATTTTTTCAAATTCAAAACCATTAAATTTAACAACTGAATTCCAAAAATTTTCTGAATTTTTTAAACTTAATGACATAATTAAATTACTTGAACCATTGAAGATATAGCATGATTCTTTAATTTTATTAATCCATTGAGTTTGGAATATTTTCAAAATTGATAAAGAATTTAATTGATGTTGAAATGATAATAATGATTGATTTATACCAATTATTAATTCAATTTCTAAAATATCATTGATATTATACAATTCATAAACAATATCAGTAATTAACATCCAATTTATTAATATTGATTTTTTAAATATTGTTATTGATGATTGATTTAATTTAGAATCTGATATTTTAAAAAATTTAAATATAATTGGAATTGATTGATATAAATAAGAATTTCGATTTATTAATAGATAATATTTTTGATTATTATAATTGACAATGCATTGGATTTGTGATTTCCATAATCTATCGATTATTTCGGACATTATTTAAGGCGTTGGTGTAAAGAAAGTGGCATATGCATGTGATATCTTTAATTTTAAATAAGAATAAAAAATAAATAAAATTGAAATATTCATGTTCGGGACGATCGACGCGGAACATAATATAATCGCAACTTGTCAATATATCATCTACAAATAGACTCTTTTTTTTTTTAATTTCATCTTAACATAAAAATAATAATAATAATAATAATATATAAATATAAATAATTTGGGGAAATGATATAAATAATTTAGATATATAAATAAAATTTAAAAAATCTTAAAATTTAAAATTTTATAAGTTTGAAATAATTGCATCAGTGAATGAAGAAGTTGAAGCAGTACCTCTTAAATCACCAGTTCTATTTTCAGGACCAGAAGCAATTGTCTTTAAAACAGCGGATTCGATTTTATCAGCATAATCATTTAAACTCATATGTCTTAACATCATACAAGAAGATAATAATAAAGCAGTTGGATTTGCTAAACCTTTACCTGCAATATCAGGAGCGGAACCATGAACTGCTTCGAAAATTGAAACTTTTTCACCCATATTACCAGATGGAGTTAAACCTAAACCACCAATTAAACCAGATGATAAATCAGATAAGATATCACCATATAAATTTGGCATAACCATAACAGATTTTGAATAAAGTGTTGGATCAGAAGCTAATTTTAATGAAGTATTATCAATTAATTCAAAACTTACCTTAATTTCAGGATAATTTTTAGAAATTTCCTTTGCACATTGAACGAATAAACCATCAGATAATTTCATAATTGAAGCTTTATGAACAACTATAACTTCATGTCTACCAGTTTCTCTTGCATGTTCAAATGCATATCTAATAACTCTTTCAGATGCCTTTTTAGTAATCAATTTGATTGATTGAACAACACCTGGAACAATTATATGTTCAATACCAGAATATTCACCTTCAGTATTTTCTCTAATAAGGACAGTATCAACATTTTCATAAGGAGTTTTATAACCAACAATTGATTTACAAGGTCTAACATTTGCAAATAAACCAAAAGTTCTTCTTAAAGTTAAATTCATTGATTGATGACCTTTACCAATTGGAGTTGCTAAAGGACCTTTAAGAGCAATTTGATTTTTATTAATTGAATCAACTGCAGGTTTTGGTATAGTTGTAACACCATTAATTAAAGATGGAGTAACATCGACAGATTCCCAATCAATTGGAACTTTTGCAGCTTCATAGATTCTAACAACTGCATCAGAAATTTCTTGACCGATACCATCACCTTTAATTAAGGTAACATCATATCTACCATTTGCATTTGGAGAACCTTGATATTGACCTGCGACTTTTGAAGCATATTGTCTTTGAGCAGACATGATGATAGATTTAGATTTGTTTAAGGAGGAGTTGATGTTTCTGAACATGATAAAAGAAGAGAGAGAGAGACACACACACACTGGTTGTAGAGAGAGGATAAAGTAAGGAAACAAAAAAAAAAGAAGAGACACCAGAGAGACCACCGGGAGAGATGAGAAGTGTTGTAATTTCTAATTTCTACATAGCAAGAGGGAAAAAGATGTCTGTTTTTAGGAAAGGGCGCTTTCAAGGGAGAGAAAACGAGAACCAGTGAGTGAAGGGCGTGTCGGGGCCGTAATGGAGGGGGGGAAGAGGGGGGGAGAGGGAGAGATTTACTGGGGGGTCTATTAGGGGGGATCACACTGGATTTACTGGGGATCATATGAGATATACTGGAAGCACCTATAATATACCCTACTTCTCTATGAAGACACCCACTACTTACTACTATATAAAAGCACCCAGCACCCACTATATAGTAGATTAGAGATTAGATAGTGGACTTCCATTGGTCCTCGGCGGGGTTACGTAAGCAGGAGACACCCGGCGAATGTTTGT
>JAJLVQ010000028.1:0-133773 GCA_030570335.1 Pichia rugopelliculosa | reverse complement strand
GGTTAATTCAATCGATAACAATTATATTATAAATGAAATAAAATAAACTAAGTTGGAGAGATCGTTGCAGGTTATTTAAAAACTGTAGTGTTCCTCATGTGTATCTTAAAGTCTTTTAATATATTAATTAGTAAGAAACAACTATACATAATACATAATATACATGCATATATATACATATATTATTATTATAAACAACTTTCAAGCACGTTCCGGATTCAACCGCTTATAAAAGTGAAAAAACTCAGCCACTAATCAGATAAAGATGAGAAAACCCGTAAATGGTAATCAAAATCCAAAATCCTCACCGATTTGATAATGGCTGTACCTTTTCTCTAACTGTTTAGATCTTTTCTTTTCTTTTCTTGTACTCCTTCCTTGTCATTTTCCTTTATCCTTCCAAGCATACCATTGCTATGGTTCCACCAATCCCACAGTTGATCTTTACAGTTTTATCTACAGCTAAAAATGGGCTTTCCTTTTCAGAGATATCATTTTTAACATTTCAAGCGGTTATTCAGGTTTTCATCATATGTTTATCCGGATTTTGGGCAGCTAATTCAAATTTGTTAAATAATGAAGGAATTAAAGTTATTTCTAGATTAAATGTAGATTTATTTACACCTGCACTTATTTTCTCGAAATTGGCATCATCGTTAAGTTTAAAGAAATTAGTTGAACTTATACTTATACCGATCTTATTTGGGATAACGACATTAGTTTCATATTTCTCATCAGTTGTAGTTTCTAAATGGTTAGAATTAACGGAACCTGAATCTAATTTTGTTACTGCAATGTCTGTGTTTGGTAATTCAAATTCTTTACCAGTTTCATTAACTTTAGCCTTGGCATATTCATTACCAAATCTTGAATGGGAAGATGTTCCTGATGATAATTCTGATAAGATTGCATCAAGGGGATTGATTTATTTATTACTTTTTCAACAATTAGGTCAAATGTTGAGATGGAGTTGGGGTTATAATAAATTATTAACTAAACAACCACATCATGTTATTTTTTATAATAATCAAATTGATGAAGAAGATATTTTCACTAATCATATCGATATTGAAGCTGATAATGGTAGTGATAATGATGATCATCAAGATGACCATTCAAATTTTGAAATTGATGATAATTCAGGGGCGGGATTAATTCAAATTGCAATTCCTGAAGAGGGTAAATATTTACAACAATCAATTATTAAAATAATTTTTAATAAATTTATTTCATTTATGAATCCACCATTATGGTCGATGCTAATAGCAATAATTGTTGCATCAGTACCATTTTTAAAGGGAGAATTTTATGAAAATAATGGATTTATACAACATACATTATCAAGTTCAATTAGACAATTAGGTAGTGTTTCAATTCCATTAATTTTGGTTGTCTTGGGAGCAAATTTAAATCCTTCAAGTGATATACCACCAGCATGTCCACATTATAAAAGAATGATTTTAGGATCATTATTAGGTAGAATGGTTTTACCATCAATTATTTTATTACCAATAATTGTATTATCAGTTAAATTTATTAGTTTAAGTATAATGGAAGATCCGATATTTTTAATTACAAGTTTTTTACTTATTACATCACCACCTGCAATTCAATTAAGTCAAATTTGTCAATTGAATGAATTATATCAAAAGGAAATGGCAGGAGTTTTATTTTATGGATATGCTATATTAACTTTACCCGTAACGATCATTGTTGTTGTTTCCAGTATCGAAGCAATGAAATGGTCGCAGGCATGAGGGTTAACAGTTCTATTATATAAAAAAAATCCATAATAATCTATATAATGTCTATATAGTATATTTTATATAGGCCAATAATCAATAATTAGCTATAACAAAGTAAGACCTAAGACCTAAGACTAATAGTAAAACCAGCAATTCGCGAGATATTTTAAATTTTAAATTTTAAATTTTATTGAGAGAGAAACTCATTCAATGCCATTCCCATTATTGTTATCTGCTTTTTGGTTCATTTCTATCATATTATAATTATTAATAACATTTTCATTTTTATTACAGGTCATAACTAAATACATAAATATACAACTACATTATGTCTACATTCACTTTTAAATGGTATGTTCGAGAATGCCCTATTGGGAGGATAGGTTAAATTACAGGAGAGACGAGACAAACAAGGGTTGTTATTTGAACTTGTGGCGTTAGCACACAATTTGCCGTAGATGTAATTTTTGTTTCTTACTTTGAAAGATCTTAAATACTAACATTAAATCATCATTCATATTACGTTATTCTTATAGGCCAGCAGATGAAAAAGTCAAAGAGGTTATAGTTACAGGTACATTTGATAATTGGTCTAAAACTTTACCATTAATTAAAACTCCAAAGGGAAACTTTGAACTTGAAGTTCCAATTAAGGCAACTGGTGATAATAATAAGATTGAATTTAAGTTTGTTATCAATGATAGCGATTGGGTTACAAGTGAAGAATATTGGACAATTGTTGATGAAACTGGAAATGTCAATAATTATATTGAATTTGGTAAAGATGGTGAATTATTAAAAGGTGATAAATTAAGTGGTGGTAAGACAGAATTAGGTAAGACAGAATTAGGTAAGACCCAAGTTGGTAAGACCATTATTCCTGAAAGTGGATTATCTGCACCAATTTTCCAAGAAAGCAAAGACGTTAAAACTACCGTCATGCCAAGTGAAGAAGGTAAACAAACTACTTTAGGAGAACCAGGTATTGTTATTCCTGAAAATCCTAGGGAATTGGGTGTCTTTGAACAAGTTAGGGATGTCGATGCAAAAGAATTAAACGCTACTATCAAGGAAGAAGAAAAAAAGAAGGAAGAAGGTATGGCAGCGGCAGCGGCAGCAGCGGCAGCAACCACCACCACCACCAAGGAAGAAGAAAAGCCTAAATATGTTAAGAAGGTTAAGAAGATGGTTCCAAAGGAGGAAGCCAAGACTGAAAAGAAGGAAAAGAAGGGATTTTTCAGTAAAATCAAGAAAGCACTGTCTTAATTTGTGTGTATTAATTATTGTAACTGTTTTTGTCTAATTTAATTTTGAAATAATAAGCTGCTTATACAGTATATACATATACATTATAACTAAACAATATGCATGCATGTCTTCTGTACGCACTTCTCTATTATATGCACAATGTAAAAGACTTACTCGATAGTTACGTGGCAGCTCAATATGGCCGACCCGAAAGAAACAGCACTCACGTGATCGTCCACACAAAAACACGTGACGCGTGTCTTTTTTCAATGCAAAATTTACGTGGAAATTCCCGGTAATTAGGAAATCGAAGGAATAAGAAGAGTAGAGTGATAATACAATACGTTATTAATAATAATAATAATAATAATAATAATAATAATAATAATGGCTATTAACCTCTAATTCCGGTTTTTCTTCGGTTTCTGGCATCAAGGAACTTCTTGGCAGTTTCTATTGGCAAATAATAACCATAAACTTTAACGATTTTTACTACTTAAATAGCCAGGAACATCCGCAATCTATGGACAATAATTATAGTTAATTTATACGGGCCCTCTTTCTATATATATATATATATTATATTTCTTTTATATATACGTGTATATATATCCTATCTATATGCCGTTATTCATCATCTGTTGATCAGTATGACTTGCCGCAAAATAGCCATTTCCACCCTTATAACACCCGAATCTTCATCAAATTCAACAACGAAAATTCATTGTAAATGGGAAGATTGCAATGAAGTTTTCAATGATGCAAAGCAACTCTATATTCATCTATGTGATTTCCATATTGGACGAAAATGTAACAAGAATTTATCATTACATTGCAAATGGGATAATTGTTCTACAGTTACTGTAAAGAGGGATCATATTACTTCACATATTAGAATCCATATTCCATTTAAACCATTTAATTGTAAATTATGTCATAAGGCTTTTAAGAGACCACAAGATTTGAAGAAACATGAAAAAACGCATATTAATAAAGAGGTTAAAAAGAAACAAAAGTTATTATATGAAAATTTAACTGAATCTATGTACAAAGGATCTAATAAAAGGACATTTGATGAAGAAGAAGAAGAAGATGAAGATGATGATGGTAATAATACAATCATTCAAGATAAGAGGAAAATGTTAAATAATTATCATCTTACACAACGACAAATATTACCTTTAACACCATCATCGAATTCTCCAACATCATCTATATCATCTATATCAACAATGAATTCAGATATTCCATATCATCATCAAAATTGGAATTACAATAATTCAGGTAATTATTATCCACAAATGTACAAACAATATCCATTATCATTACCCCTTTTAATTCCAGCACCATATTTACCATTACATCCATCATTACATAACCAACCACATCCAATTTATCCATATTCTCAATATCCACTACCACCACCACCACCACCACCAGCAGCAGCAGCAGCAGCACCAGCACCAACACCAGCTCTAGCACTAGCAGCTGCAACACTTCCTCCTCCTCCTACTCATCCTACACGTCCTCCTCATCCACAACAATATTATCCACAGTTTATACCCGAATATCAGTATATTTCAAAGCCAATTCAAATGGACAAAACAGATTCCGATCACTCTAATAGATAATAGTATTAAGTATTAACCTTCATTACTACTACTACTACTTCCAAGAGTCTATTATATGCAGCATGTATATTAATTTAAGCTTTCCCCTTTCCCTCCCCCCAATTTTATTCGCTTCGTTTTCTTTTTTCTTTTCTTGTCGTAAACAACATTTTTCGCTTGTTTCATCAATTACGCTATTGTTTCAATATATACCTGCATAATGCATAATGTCTGGTTTATGGTTTATTATATAAGCTATAATATATCTTGCATTATAAAATATCCAATGGTTTCCGTTCATTAATTTGAAAATTGTCAAATTGTATATATATAGTCTAGTCTAGTCTAGTCTAATATTAAGCTTAGCGGCCCTAACGTTTATCTAGCGGATTTCCGCCAAAATTTCAATTCCTTGCCATTTACGATCATCGGTCTAATTGTGAATTTCGATTTTTTCATTTTTCTTAATTTATTCCAATTACGAAGATGATGGAATATTGAATATTGAATATTTTAATTAGAAGATATGTAAGTTTATAGATTTAATACATTCACAGATCATACTCAATGTCCCCCGCACAGACAGACACTACTACAACAGCAGCAGCAACAACAACAACAGCATCTGCTTCGTCATCATCACAGACCATAACCATAGAAGTACCGAATGTCCCCGTATTACATCTCCGTGGGAATAGTAGTCATCAAAGTGAAGGTCAAGCAGATGTTGATAATGATGATAAATCAAAGGATAAGAAAAAGGTAAGTTGGGAAAATGATGTTATAGATAACGAATTTATGAATAAAAAGAAAAGTAAAATATGTTGTATTTTCCATCCAAATAATGAAAATGAATTTGAAATTGAGAAAAACGATGATGATAATAATGGTAGTAATAGTAGTAGTAGTAGTGATAGTGATAGTAGTGGTTCGGATTCTGAATCGGAGATAGGGAATTCAATACCTAATGCTTATGAAACACAACCAAAATATAAAAGGAAAAAAAATCAAATTTCTAATAATGAAAACCATCATGATCATAAACATCATGGATGTAGTTGTTAAAATTAAATTATGCAGTTTATATTTTTTAATAGAATAGAATTAAATTGCAAATTATAATTTTAAATAAAAGTTTTACTTATTTATGTATATATTTATATATTTATTTCTAAATTGATTAATAATGAATAAATTTCCCTTGACATTTTATAATTGATCAAACCTGCAAAAATCATTAAATTTTTAGAAATTTGTTTAAATTCATTCATTTTTTCAATATTTAAATCATTATTACCCAATAATATTAATTTTTGTAAAATTATCATTTCAATTACTATCAAATTTGGTATATTTTTCATCAAACTTTCATCTAAATTATTGAAACTTTTAATAAATGTTCTAATTTTATTCATATCATTATCAATTAAAATTGGTATTAATTTAATCTCTTTAATCATCGTTAAAATCTTGAAATAACTATCCATATTTCCATCTTCTAGCATTTCCTTTTCTGATTTCTTAAATTCTTTTAAAATTTTAAAAATTAATAACAATTTTTCACAATTTAAGATATTATTATTGGAAATCTTGGTATTTATTTTATCTGATGATTTATAAATTTTCAATATATTTTCACTTAATTTAATAATATTCAATTCATTATCATCATCATCATCTTCTTCTTCTTCACCATATTTGATTATAGTATTATTATCAATCAATGAAATTGAATTTATAAAATCTCCTAATAATTTATTGATTATCTTCAAAACAATATCATATTCTTCACTTAATTGATATAATAATATACAATTATATAATCTACCATCTTCATTTGCCCTCTGTGCTGCCTTCTCAGTAATATTATATAAAAATGATTTTTCATCCTTCAAATAAATTAGATCTTTCCTTTCTTCAATTATACCTGAAACTCTATTACCATTCTTATCAATCTTACCTAATAATAAAACAAATTCTTTGGTTTCTAAAACTAAATCTCTAATTGATTCTTGACATATTTTAATTAATTTATCATTGTTTGGTAATTGATGATTCATACAAATTAAAAATAAATATTCACTTGCAACTCTTGGATCACTAAATTTAAATTTTTTAACATAATTCCCAATCATCCTTGAAAAATTAATTGATTTAAATCCTTCAGAATTGATATTCAATAAATTCTTATCTTCTTCATCATCATTAATTCTAAGTAATCCATAATAATTTAATAAAATTGCTAAATGAATTGAATCAATCTCATTGTTAAAATATAAATATTTAATTGCATCCTCATAAAGTCCAACTAATAATAATGTTTGTAAATACATTGGATTTTTGTTCGAAATATTAAATGATTCAGGTCCAAATTCAAGTATATTGTTTTGTAAATCAATTAATCTATATCTATCATTAAATGTTGAACTCATTTCATCATTATTATTATCATCATTATCATCATCATCTTCCTTAATCAATGATAAATGTAACCACAACCAATCTTCAATACTTAATGTAATCGATGGTAGCGATTTCTTAGATAAATCACATTTTCCAATTAATTTATAACATGCATATCTAAATGGATCAATATTATTAATTGAATTTTTAAAATATTGATTAAATTCATTATTTAATTTACCTTGTAATTCATCATTTAATTTTTTTTCTTTACTCTCACAATATGATTTAAGATAAAATGGGAATGATTTTTCTAATTTTGAAAATGAATCTTCATATTTTGAAACTAATATAATTGATTCATTATAACATCCTGCCCTTAATAAATAAAATAATATTGCCCATAATGGTAACCCATTAACAAATGTTAGGTTGGAAATCTTCCATTGTTTCTGTTTGGTCTTTAATGTTAATTCAATAAAATTTATAACTTTATCAATATTTGGAATTAAAAATTTATCTTGATTATTCTCATTAACAATAGTATTGTTCATTGAATATAATTCATTAATATAATCCTTAAATTGATTTTCTAAATAAGTTCTTCCACTTAAAACTATCTTTTCTCTTACTTTAATAGATTCAAAATCATTTAACTTCGAGTATGTTGCCTTCGAAAATCTATAAGGCCTTAATTTATCATCAATATCCTCATTTAAATCTTCACAAAAATCTCGAATTATAATACATGATTCATAGAGTTGATCATTTTTATTGGATGAACCAGAAATATCTGATTTATATAAACTTGAAATTACGGTGGCTAGTTTATACCAATTATTTGCTTGTCTTGATTCATTTAATTCATAAATGACTTCTGCATTTAATTCAAATTTTTTTCTTAATGCATATGAAATATTCGGATTGACAATCGAATCTAAATTTTTATTACTTTTAACATCATTAAAATTGAAATTTGATGAAATTATACTCTGTGATTTATTTGTACCCCAAGTCAATTTATTCTCAATAATTTCCTTTTGTGATAATTTTTTCGATTTTTTAGAATCAAGGGTGGTAATTAATGAATTCGATGATTCACGTTTTATTACATTTGATAACTTTTCACGTAATTCATTTTTTTTCAAATTCCAATCTAAATTGATGTTGTTATTAACAAAATTATCAAAATCCTTTGCAGCCGTTGTTAAAGAATTCTCAATTGTTAATAAAACATCTTCATCTTTTTGACTATACATATAAGATTCTAAGTTACTCGATTTTAATTTAGAATACGTGTCCGATTTTGAGGCTATTCTTGAATTTTTATTGATTGATTTATCATTATTAGCTTTCGTCAATTTAATAATTGAATTTAAATCATTTTCAATTTCTTCAACCGTCAATCCTTTACCAATCAAAAGATAATGTGCCTTTGTATATATATTAGACTCACTGTCTTTTTTATTATACTTTCTTAAATTATAGGCCCTCTTTTGAATTTCATTCAAACTTAAATGTAATGTAGCAATATCATCTAAACGTTTTGGTAAATTTTTTGATGATGCAACTAAATCTGTCAAATTTGACGTAAGTGATCGCTTTTTGGCATCTGATCCAAAAAGTTCCCCTGATTTAACCAATGAGGATCCTGTTAACACTTGTGCCATTGTAAATCAATGAGATATTTAATCCTTGAGTTAAGTTCGCCATTCAACAACAGTTGAGTTGTATTTACTTTTTGTTTACAATTCAAAACGAATTTCAAAAATTTTCATGAAAATCTAACACGCCGGGTAACCAACACTAGTAATTATTAATTGTTAATTATTTGTTACATATTCACTATAAACAGAGTTACTCTATAATTACCTATATACATCGATTCAAAACAGTTATAAGTCCAATTTTCTCCAATATTGATTCTTATAATCACTTTGGGAGAGAAATTTAGGATTATCTCCAAGTTTGACCATATCTTGAGGTGGACAAACTTTCAAAAATGCTTGATTATTGCTTAAATGTTTTTCAACTTTAATCAATTCTGTGAAATGTAATTTATCTTCATCCTTGATACTATTTAAAACAGTTCTACCTCTTTTTGCAATGTTTTCTTTATTTAATCTATTTCCTGTCTCATCAACAACACCATGAGTTTTATACATGAATCTAAAAATGGATTCTCTAACAATTATTTTAATACCCTTTGGAACCCAAATTTGAAATAATCCATCAACATCCTTTGGTGAACTTGTTGGAGAAATTGTAATGAATCCAAAATCTTGAACCACCAAATCAATATTACCATAGAATGGTGGTATGACAAATCTTTCCAAATTTTCAATAGTATCACGTTTAACACCAAATCTGCTACCAATTTGATCTGGTCTTTCAGAATTGATATCTTTACATCTGGTCCAATTTCTGTATCTTGCTTCAAATTTTTCTTTACCCTTGCTAAATGCGGTACATCTTTTAATAATAACACCTTGAGGTGGTTGTAAATAGAAAAACCCTCCATATGAATATAATGCTTCGCCACTAAATAGTTTTGGTCCCTTGACAGCCAATTTTGAAAGTCTTCTACGATCTTCAGGTACGAAAAATGGATATTTAGGCTTTTCTCTAATTAAATAATCTGTCATATAATCATAAATCGTTGGCGATTCTTGGATAAATCCTGGTGTATCAAATATTGAAAACTTTTCTCCAATTTGAAATCTTTGAAAATCTCTGGTATATCCGGGTATATGGAAGACTCCTGGTGATTCAATATCAAAGCTATCCAAATACTTTAAATTTTTCTTTTCAATCTTTTTAACTAAAGGATTATTAATGTCAACGCCATGATATGATGCAATTATTGAGTTTATAAGTGAACTTTTACCTACATTTGCTCTACCAACAAAATACAATTTACCAGTAGGTAACTGTGACATAGTATTTTTGATATCCCAAGATTTTAAAGCTGAAACAAAAAAAACTTTTTCAGGATCTGCATCCATATATGTTTCTAAAACATCCTTAACATATTGTAAACCAGTTTTACTTATTTGTGATTCCTTACGGAAAAATAAATCTGCCTTGGTAATAATATAATAAATACTTTTAGGATCCCTACCATTTAAAATCTCTCTTGAGCATGATAATGGGAAATCAAGAATTGAAATAACATTTACAATGTGTCCATTATCAGGAATCCTTTTAACAATTTCATTTATATTCTGACTTTCAATATTGAAAACACCATGACTTTTTAATTGTTTACAACGTTGGCACGAGAAACTCATTGAATTAAGCTTCTTAAGTTCTTTCGTTTGTTTTTCTACTAACACATCATAAAGACTTACAGCTGGTTTAGATTTAACTTCGATTTCGTCATCAAAATCTTCATTTATTTCTTGATGCTTTTCCTTTAATTCAATATCTTTAACTAATTCTTCTTTGATAGCATTTGGTATACCGAAATCCTTGTCTGTTGGATTTTCAATCTTAAAAAAATTATCGTTAAAGGGTTTTAGTTTAAAATAATTTGTTAATGTAGGATCCTTAGATTGTAATGGACCAATACCACAATCTCTACATTTTAACAAATTTTTATTTTCTTGAACTTCAACGATTTTTAAATATTCCTTATACGCTGATCTTAAACTAGCCTTGTCTTTAACTTTATTAAGGAGTAAATTATAAGACTTGGATTTTGATTTTTCAAAATATTCCAAATTTGGAAGTATATCATTATGTTTTTTCTCAATTTGTTCCTCATTGTCTTTGATTGTTATAACTTCCGAATATTTTCTAATAAACGTAATTGCCCTAATCGGTCTCGAAGGTCGAAGTAGACAGGATGTAAATATAACAGGTCTCATTGTGATTTTGTATAGTTTATTTTAATTCAAAGGGTAAAAGATGGTAACATCGGTATCAAAACTGAAAAAAATAAAATGAAAAATGAAAAATTGAAAAATTCATGTTTAGAATTTTGAATCAAAAAAAAAAAAAAGTAAAAAATAAAAAATAGATGCGTTCTCATTTTTCAAAGTTCTCTTCTTTTGACTAAACTAGTTATAGTTATAAGGTCCAACCAAAACGTAATCTTTTAAAACAGATTATATTGTTATAAATGTTAAATGTTATATAAAAATTGTAATAGAGCGTAAAATCAATGTATAAAAAAAATAAAAAATCAGTATATATAAAAAAATGAAATATAATGTATGTTTGAAAAATAAACTAGAGTTATGTGTGTATAAAAATTGGAATAATCATTTTTTTTTTGAGAAATTTAATGGTATTCTTAATGGTATTAGTTATTAGTTATTAATTATTAATATTATGAAATATTATGAAATATTGCATGAATCAGCTAGAATTAATTGGCTGGTTTCTTTGCAACTAAAACTTTATCATCACCAGCCTTTGGTGCAAAGATAGTTGTATCCTTTTCATGTCTATCAACTCTAGCCTTTTCAAACCATTTTTTAAGATTGAATAAACCAGAGATCGAGAAACCTCTAACTCTGAAAATGTAGTAACCGAAACACATTGCAAAGAAATTAAAAATAATATAGATCCATGCAATACCGAAATTTCTCCAATGTTCACCGTAATGAATACCATATTGTTCAACGACTTGTTCTTGTTTAGTGTATGGACAATATTTACATTGAGATTCTTGATTTGGATTTGAAAGATAACCACCATTGTGTTCAATATAAGTAGATAAAAATTCACCACAAGTTTGACCAGCTGGAGCATCCATAATATTATATTCATCTTCAGTACAGATTAAGACTCTATCATGAACAATTGCACCAACGAAAGCTTGAACAAAATAAGTGAATGGTGATGCAACATACATGAAAGACCAGAATCTTGGTGACCATTTCTTAGGATTTAAAATACCACAGAATAATAACATCGAAGCAAATAAGTTAGAATTGATCATAGAAGCTGATGGGACATCTGGAGAGAAATATAAGACTGCTAAACCATATGAAATGAAATAAATTGGGAAAATTAAAACGTAAATGAAGAAGAAGAAACCAGCAAATGGTGCATTACCAGAATATTGGGCAGGCCAATAGTAACAGATGTAACAAACAAATTCACAAAGAATTGACCAGAAAATTTCAATTAAAGTGTGGGATAATAACAAACATGACCAATGGAAAGTATTAGAAAGAGCTTCTCTAACTTCGTATAATTCTCTTGAATCAATTGCAAAGACATGTGATTGGTTAATCATAGCTAATGAAATCAACAATAACATGAAAACGGATGAGAAAGCACCAACAGCACCAGCAATGGAATGATCAAAACCAACGAAAGATAAACCAACGAACAAAGCACAGAAAACACATTCTAAGAATTTAGCTCTAATATAAACAGGTGATCTCCAGAATTGTAAATATGTTCTCTTTAAGACAAACCAGAATTGTTGATCATAAGTAGTAGCGTATTTAGCTGTTAAATCACCAACAGATGTATTAATTGGTCTACTTGGTAATTCAGCATGTAATTTTTCAATATCAGCAGTAACTTGTGCACATTCAGGAGAATTATTCCACAATTCTGCCCAATCTTGTGCAGCAGATGCAGTTGCACCAGCACCAATACAATTTAAGATATATTCAGCAGGATTTTCAGAAATACCACATTGAACACCTGAATATCTTTGGAAATAGTCTAACATAATTGAAGAATTTGGACCAATATCACCAAAATAAACAGTTTTACCACCTTTCTTTAACAATAACAATCTATCGAATTGTTCAAATAAAGTAGCAGAAGGTTGATGAATAGTACATAAAATAGCTTGTCCAGAATCTGCAAGAGCCTTCATAAATTGAACAATGGACCATGACGATTCAGAATCTAAACCAGAAGTAGGTTCATCCAAGAATAACAATAATGAAGGTTTTGCAACTAATTCAGTAGCAATAGATAACTTCTTTCTTTGTTCAACGTTCAAACCTCTACCAATCTTACCAACCATAGCTTCAGCATATTTATCCATACCTAAACAATTAATAATCTTTTCAACATATTCATACTTTTCAGATTGTGGAACATCCTTTGGTTGTCTCAAATCAGCTGCAAATCTTAATGATTCTCTAACGGAGAATTCTGCCATATGTAAATCTTGTTGTTGGACATAACCAGTTCTTCTTTTAAATGAACCATCCAATGGTCTACCATTGACTAACATATCACCAGTAATAGTACCAAATGAAATTCTTTGAGCTAAGACATTTAATAAAGTAGTCTTACCAGCACCCGATTCACCCATTAAAGCTGTCATTGTACCTGGTTTAACAAAACCTTGAATAGAACATAATAATTGTCTAGTTGCACCTTCATATGGAATAATATAATCTAAATTCTTCCAAGAGAAAATATCAGCTTCAGAGATAATCTTTTCTAAATCAGCATCAGGACCATTAAGGGCAAGCATCATTTCTTCTCTAGTTGCAACCTTACCATCCCATTCTTCACCACCTGAAGTATCTGGCATATGTCCTCTCTTGAATAAAAGCATATCACCACCACCTTCAACATTTTTAATAAATTCAGCCATGAAAACATTTAAACCAATGAAACCTGCAGTCCAACAGATGTTAATACCCCAATATTTCCAAACATTGTGCCATCTAAAATCAAAATGAGTTAAGATATAAGCATCACCAGAAACCCAATCATTACCTGCAATTGCACCTGGTAAATCACAGACTTGATTTGCAAGTGAAATATCTTCATAACCTGGACCTGATGGAACCAATTTATAACATGACATGATTCTATTATGGAATTCATTACCCATTAAAGAATAATAACAATAGAACATTGGATTTAAATAATGAATCCATTTAATCCAATGATGCATCTTTGGTAATGGTAACATAAAACCAGCGTAGACACAAAGCATTAAAACCCATAAACCACCAACTGCATGAGCGGTAGTACCATCTTTAGTTAAAGTTGCAACTAATTTGAAAATAAATGACATACATTGTTGAATAGTTAATAAGAATAGGAAGAACATAAAGAATGCACCAGCAGTATGTTTTAAGTTTGGCATCCAATAAGATGTTAATGATAAAATAATAACAGCAATTGCCTTAGTTGGTAATTCAGTTATCATTTCTTGTAAGGCTTCAGCAGATAAATGATACATAGAATAAGATTTTTGTTTGACTAAAATCTTTCTATTTGCAAATGAATTAGCAATTTCAGCTAAAGATGTTAAAGCACAGAATAATAAACAATAGAATAACATACCACCTCTAGAATAGGCACCAACTGTGGATTTTGGAATATGATAGTACATGGAACCGACAACAAAACCTTTAGTAACGAAAGATGATAAATAAACCATAGTATAAGTAATATCACCCTTTGTTCTTTGGAAACCTCTTATAACTAAGTATTTTAATTGAGCAAAATAGTTGATAACAAAAATAGATTTATTTCTTTGACCAGTTTGCTTTCTTTGGTTAGTAGCTAATTCAAGTCTAGCCCTGGTTTCTTCAGCATTATGTTCAGCAACGAATTTATCATGTTCATTACATAAGTTTTGATATTCACGGGATGCAAGCCAGTATTGTTCAAATTCATCAGCAGAATCAGGAACTTTACCTTCATAACCTGGTCTAATTTGTCTGGAAGCAGGAGAAGTAACAGCTGTTAAAAATTCAGGTGCTGTCATTCTATTTGGTTTCATATAACCCATATTTTCAAAATATGCAACACCATCCTTTGCTGGACCCCAATAAATTTGTCTACCTTTATAAATGACAGTAACTTTATCAAACAAGTCGTAAATATTTTGACCAGCTTGATAAATAGCAACTAAAGCACCACATCTTGACATATTTGTAGCAGTTCTTAAACATTGTGTAAATTCCAAAGCAGTAGAAGCATCTAAACCTCTAGTTGCATTATCGAAACAATAGAAAGAAGCATTCATTGATAAAGCTTCGACAATGGAAACTCTCTTTCTTTCACCACCAGAAACACCTCTAACAAAATCATTACCAACTTTAGTAGAATAAGTATGTGTTAAACCGAAAACGGTACACCATAATCTTAACATGTTATCAACATATTCTTCTCTACCCATACCATCGACTCTTAAAGCAGGAGTTTTAGTTCTTAAAGCAAATTGAATAGTTTCCTTAACAGTGATGTAAGGGAAATGGAAATCCAATTCTGGGTTATAAACAATATAACCTATAATAATAAATAAATAAAGTGATAAAGTATGTTAGTAAAATTGTTAAGAAAAGTAGAATAAAATAGAAAAGAACAAAAAATCAGTTGGATATTATTAACATACCTTTATATTTCTTCATCATTTCCTGTTGATCAATACCATCATAAGAGAATTCACCTTCAACTTTGGTAAAGTTTTCAATTTCACCAGCACAAGCTTTCAAAAGTGAAGAACAACCAGCACCTGGTTTACCTAGAGCTAAAACCAATTCACCTGGTTGAACAATACCCATGAAATTTCTAATAATTTGTCTCTGTAGACGAGTATCCTTTTTAAAGAATTTTAATGGCCATTTATAGGCATCTCTCATCATTTCAGGGACAGAAGGACCATAAGCAGCAGAAGCATCAATACCCCAACAAGTCAAATCTTTGAAAGCAATACCGGAATGAGCAGATTCAATACCTTGTTCAGATTCTCTTTCATGTAAATATTTTAATAATAATTTTAAATCAAAATCATTAGGATTGACTTCAAAATGATCTAAATCAGCTTTAGTTTTCGTTGATAAAATTCTTGCTAAAGATTCAATCTTTGAGATACCTTCAGGAGTTGATAAAATTCTTGATAAATGTTGTGATAACTTTTCGTCGTTATCTTGGTTTTCAATATCATCAAGTGGGTTGAATTGTTTGACTTCACCTGGAGATGAATCTACACTATCAGTATCGTCAAAACTGTTAGATTCATTCATTTTTTTCTTAATTAGGGTGAATCAATTTAAGGAATCTACTGTAAGAATGGAAAAAAAGGAGGAAAAAAGAAGGAAAGAAAGGGAAGAAGGGAGGAAAGAAACTAATAAGGTAGTTTTAAATTCATATGCTTTGTACATTGGGGAGCATTTGAGTTTTATATATATATGTAAATTTAAAAGAAAATGAGTTGAATAAAATCCCTCGTTAAAAGATTTAAACTCAAACTAGTTAATTATTGATTTCGTGAAGTTATCGCATCTAGCATTGAATTTTGTCAGAAAACAGTGAATATTTGTTATTGTTCTTCATTTTAGGAAGGTGTTGTGAGCTGTTGTTGATTGATTGATTGATTGATTTTTCATTTTTCATTTTTCACTTCTCACGCGGAATGGAAATTTGAAAATTTGGAAATTTGTTCAGTTTTTTTTTTCTTAAGGGGTTTGAGGTTTGAGTAAGGAGGTGCAAGTATTATTCTACACACCATGAAATGAAAGTACTCTCATAGTTTTAAGTAGTTTATAATAAGTAGTAATAGTAACTAATGGAAACAAAACCAGAGATCGAATTGAGAACTGATGGAATAGAGACAAAGTGATAAATATCCAATGCATGAGTTGATTCAATTCACGCAAATTTAATTTTTGTTTTTTTGCTAATCGCTGGATATTCCTAATGCGGCGGCATATAATGATATTTGATATTTGATACAACCTTGTCATATTGTACCGATTTGTACAGTTGTTCCTGGATGAAGTACACCAACAGTAAACAAACCGACTTTTCCGGAAACAACGTCCTAGTTGAACGTATACTTGCTACTAGGATGTTCTGAGGGTTTATACTCTATACCTTTATTAGTTATTAGCCTGTTTTAAGTTTTAACGGAAGAGGAAAAGGGGAAAAAGGGCGAATTTTCATTTAATAACCGCGAGATTTAATTCAACTTGACATTTTTTATTTTTTTTATCTGGAGTTTGTGGTGTTAACAATTAACAGTCTCTTCTAAGCATTAATGTGATGATGGTGACTTCCAGTAATAATGTCTGGTCTGTACTCTAAAATATGCATTATCTGATGTAATCTTTAATTCCTAATTCCTAATTTCTAATTTCGGGTTTCTCTAACAAGTCATCTCCGAAGTCCAACCGACAAAATTGTTACCATGTCTGAGATATGTCACAATCGTTGATCTAAAAACATACATATAGTAGTTTTAACATAATCAATTGAAATTCACCCATACAATATAACAATCCAATGCTACTACAGACCATCCTACATCTAGCTGTTAATCAAATACATTTGGAAATATCCTTCTCTTTATATAAAATACAAATATCTCAAAAAGCTAGCCTTTCTCACTTCAATACAGCCTAAAAGGACGGTGTTTGTTATATTCTTCCAGCCTTTACCGACTTTTTAGTCTCTTTCCCCTGCTTTCTCTCTCCCCTTTTCCTATTTTCCTTATTACTACCAAATACCATGGTGGAAATAACTTGTTTATTCTCAACAATCCCACGTTCCCTCCCTTTAGCTTCCTCAACTTTCCGTAAATATCCACCGAAAACAACAACTTCCGCAATCAAGACAATAATTGATGCAAATATACTCAACAACAACCGTATTGCATCATTATTCCCATTTAGTCCCATACTACTACCACTCCAATACCAAACTGCATATCCTACAGATACAACTGTAATCAATACATTAAAAATTGTAGTTAATTGATGTTTAACCTCTTTAGCCATGTCACCAATACCTTGAACGTTGTTGATATCTACTCCATTTTCTGGTAAAAACGAATATTTACCAATTGCATCGATATTACTAGTATAGGTATGGATATCTTTTTTTAAAAACTTTCTATATTCCTTCTCATGTTGTTCAGTTCTTAATCTCTTCATTAATTCTTCATATTCCTTTGTCTTTGTCTTTGGTTTTCTTTTATCTTCTATTCTCTCATAAACTTCATACATCGGTATCATATCACTCAGATAATACATTATGTTATGTTTACATTTAGAGTTACTAATTGCATTTTTTAATTCATCGTATGTAATAGATTCGTTCGCAATTATGTAATCTTTTTCACTTTTTGAAATATCACAACTCTCTATCAAATGTTTCACTTTATCCCCCAATTTATATTTCATCTTAATGGATTCAATTAATCATGTAAACGGGGCCTCATATATCAAAACATGAATCTGACATGTCTTGAAGATTTCTGCAAATTCAGAATTTGATTTCTCGATAGACATGACAAAATTTTAAAATTTCAAAATCAACTTGGCGTTACATGTATGAATGTGTATAACGCGTACATAGCAATGCCTTTTATCCAAATTACATATATATATTCTCAATAGCATAAACTATATGACCTCAGATGATGTTGATTTCCATCACCCGTTTGAACATCCTTATCAAGTTCAGTTGGATTTGATGAAACAAATTTATGACACCTTAAAAAATAATGATTATAAATTAGGAATTTTTGAATCTCCTACTGGTACAGGTAAAACTTTAAGTTTAATATGTTCAACAATGACATGGCTTAGAGAATATAAAAAACAGTTGAATAATGGAATAATTGAAGATAAATTGAAGTCTGCAAATTCTCCTAATGATGATGATGACGATGATGATGAACCTGATTGGGTTAAAAAATCATTTCAAGATAAAATATTAAATGAATATCTTGGTGAGGCTAAAAAATATGAACAGCATTTACAGATGGTTCATGATCAGGGGGAAACATTACATGTTGATTCTGACAAGAATAAGGGTAATGTTAAAATATTCAAAAAACGTAAAACTGCAAAAAAAATGAGTAGTATCGAGAATGAAGATGAGATTAATATTGATGATTTAGCACCTGATGATTATGATATATCAGATGAAAATATAAAAGCATCAACTGGCTTTTCAAAGGATGTTGAAGAATTATTAACTAAAGTTGAAAGTTCTAATAATTCTTTCAAAAAAGATGCACATGCAACAGTAATAAATGAGTCAAAGATCAAGATCTTTTTCGTATCAAGAACACATTCTCAATTATCACAGTTTAGTAGTCAATTGAAATTAACAAAATTCCCATCATCAATAGATAACTTAGATTCTGAGAGAATAAAATATTTACCAATGGGATCAAGGAAACAATTATGCATAAATGAATCAGTTTATAATTTAAACGATTTACAATTAATTAATAAAGCATGTCAAAATCTACAATCTAATAAATCTGAATCTGATAAATGTAAATTTCTACCAAAACCATTTGATGATGATGATATTTCTAGAAAAGGTCATTTTAACGATTTAATCATGTCTGACATTTATGACATTGAAGATATACATAAACTTGGTGAAAAATTGAATATATGTCCTTATTATTCAACTAGAAACGATATACCTATTGCAGAAATCATTTCAATGCCATATCAATTATTGTTACAGAAAGATACAAGACAAGTTTTAGGATTGAATTTAAAAAATTCAATTGTTGTCATCGATGAGGCTCATAATTTATTGGATACAATTTCAAGAATTTATTCAAGTTCAATTTCTTTCAGTGATATAAAGTTAATAAGAAAATCTTTAAAACTTTATACGAAGAAATTCATGTTTAAAATGTCTGCAGGTAATAGAATAAATATTGCAAAATTAAACAAATTGACTAACATATTATATAAATTTATCTTGAAATCAAACGAAAATGGGAAAATTGTTTCTGGTTCAACAATTGATAGGAATGAAATATTTGGTGATGAAGTTACTGATTTATTAAACATTTTCGAACTAGAAAGTTATTTAATCAAATCAAAATTAGCATTTAAATTAGAATCTTATATGGAAAAAATTATTAAAACATCACCAGATGAATATTATAAGACATCCGGTCAACCACTTTTATTTGGATTAAAATCATTTTTATATTCATTATCCAATCCTTCAAAAAGCGGTAAATTTTTTTGGGATAAATCAGATGATGATGAAAAGATTAAAATTAAATATTTATTACTTGATCCCAGTGAAGACTTCAAGGATATAGTTGAAGAATCAAAATGTGTCATCCTTGCTGGTGGAACAATGGAACCAATATCTGAGTTTACTGATTTTCTTGTGCCTTATTTATCAAATACTAAGATAAACCACTTTTCATGTGATCATGTTATACCCGATTCAAACTTAAAAGTTTTCCCAATATCTAATTTTAATAATATTAACTTAGAATTTTCATTTCAAAAAAGAAATGATGAAAAAATCATTATTCAACTAGGTAACGCAATTTTCAAATTGTTAGAAAAGGTTCCAGATGGAGCTGTTGCTTTTTTCTCCAGCTATACTTATCTATTTACGGTGATTGAAGTTTGGAAAAGGACAGGAATTTATGAAAAGATATTTACACTAAAGACAATTTTTCAAGAAGAAAAAAATAAAACTGTTGATGAAACATTATTAGAATATAAAAAATGCATTGAGTTGAAGGAGAATAATACAGGAGGTGCATTTCTATTATCAGTTGTTGGAGGAAAAATGTCTGAAGGTATAAATTTTTCAGACGAACTTGCAAGGGCTGTGTTTATGATTGGATTGCCATATCCCAGTGCCTTCAGTAGTGAATTAATTGCAAAGAGAGAATATATAGAGCAAAAATATTTAAATCAAGGGAGTTCAAGTAGTTATGCCAAGAATAAAAGTCAAGAATATTACGAAAATTTATGTATGAAAGCCATAAACCAATCTGTTGGACGAGCTATTCGGAATATCAATGACTATGCAGTGATTTATCTTGTTGATTGTCGGTACGAAAATCCCCGAATTCAGAATAAGTTGTCCGGTTGGGTGAAGAAGAGATTGGTTGATAACAGACGTTGTGATCCCGTAGAAGAAACTGATCGATTTTTCAGCGATCGAAAATCGATGTTTTGAAGAAAATGCAATTATTGATTATTGCAAAGTTTTGCCACTGTACGTGTCTTTCTATATTTTTATAAGTTTGTGGAAACTGCTTTATAGAACAATATTAGAATGTCTGATTTAGAAGTCGATCCTACGCTTGGAGACATTGTCTCACATGAGACTTTGAAATGGGTTTTCGTTGGTGGTAAAGGTGGTGTTGGTAAAACTACATCATCATCCTCAGTTGCAATTCAACTGGCTTTGAATAATCCAACAAAGAATTATCTATTGATTTCCACTGATCCTGCACATAATTTATCTGATGCCTTTGACCAAAAATTTGGTAAAGATGCAAGAATTGTCGAAGGTTTAAATAATTTATCATGTATGGAAATTGACCCATCTTCTTCAATGGAAGAATTCAATGCGTCAAGTAAAATGGGTATGGATTCAAATGATCCATTAAACAGTGTTTTAAGTGAAGTTACAAGTTCAATTCCAGGGATTGATGAGGCGTTTTCATTTATGGAAGTTTTAAAACATATTAAGAATCAAAAAGCAAGCGCAAATGATTCATCAATTGTTAAATATGATACAATTATTTTCGACACTGCACCAACAGGTCATACTTTAAGATTTTTACAATTGCCATCTACGTTGGAAAAATTATTAAGTAAGTTCAATGAAATTACTGGTAGAATGGGTTCATTATTAAGTATGATGGGTGGTGATCAAAAGCAAGAAATGTTTAATAAATTAGGTGAAATTAAAGAACAAGTTACAGAAGTTAATAAACAATTTCAAGATCCCGAATTAACAACCTTCATTTGTGTTTGTATTTCTGAATTTTTATCATTATATGAAACTGAAAGATTAATTCAAGATTTGATGAAATATAATATGGATGTTAATACAATTATTGTCAATCAACTATTATTTGCCGATGATGATGAATGTAAGAGATGTCAAGCTAGATGGAAGATGCAAAAGAAATATTTAGACCAAATGGATGAATTATATGAAGATTATCATTTAATTAAAATGCCGTTATTAGGTAATGAAATTAGAGGTTTACCAAACTTAAAAAAATTCTCCAAATTTTTATTACAACCTTATGATCCAAAGAAGGATAAAGATTTGGTCTTCTCTATCGAAGAAAGATAAATGTGTAGACGCCATATTCTTATCCTGTATATTCACTATCTAAACTGTAAAATTCTAAGAAAGTTTAAAATTTGATGCAATCGCGTAGACGTTATTTTGCCTTTAAAGTAAGTTAAGTTTATCAAAACCTTCTTGTAAGATACAGTCAGAATACACCAATTAAGTCCCGACCACAATGACATCGGCGTATTTTTGTCGAAGCTGCAAGTTACCATTGATAATTGATGATTCATTAAAGGAATTATCTCATGCGCAACAGAATTTACTGACATTAAATTATGGTGAGAAACCGACATCAATAACAAGTATTCCAAAGTCTGGACGTTTAAATGGGGATAATATTTATAACGAATACCCTAAAATTCCAGAATCAAGGATGGCAACATTTAAAGAAGCCCTGAAATCTTCAACTAAGATATCTGATATGGCTAATACGGGGAATAAATCCAAAACCGAGAACTTATTAACGTTGAAGAAGGAGGACACAACCACCAAAGATGAGAATAACACCAATCCTATAGATACATCAGACAATAACACAATTCACGATTCAGATAATTTCCACAATTCGTTTGTTTATTTACAAGATAAAAGGCATAATGAAGAAGACGATACATATCATACAGGATCATCATCATTAAATAATGGATCAGAATCAACAGATTTAGATAGACCGCTAAAAACAGCCGAAATTAAGGATTTTATAAACAAAAAGTCGAATATAAGTGAAAGAGTTGCCAGTTTGGATGCAATATTCAACATAATATCAACAAAATATGAAATTGATTATCCTGTTTGTAGTGATTGTTCAAACAATTTAATCAGCCAAATGACATCTAGATATGATACCTTAAATAAGGAAAAAAATGTTTATATGCAATTTTTGAAAAAGCTAACTTCCCAAAATGGTCCAAATATTGAAAAGACCAAAAAGGCTTTAGAAGACATTGAAAAATTAAATCAAGAAGAGAAGGACATTTTAGAACAGCTATCAAACGAAGATAATCGACATTTAGAATTGAATGAAGAACTTGTACAATTAGAGAAAGAGCTAAAAGATTTAGAGACTGAAGAACGTGAACTGTGTATAAAAAAGAATCAATATGAAATTGAAATGGAATCTAACTTACAAGAATTAAGTATATCGAAAAACAAATACTATAGAAATATGGACTTTTTAGATAACTTAAGAAAAACCAATGTTTTCAATAATTTCTTTGATATATCTAATGATGGAACATTTGGTACGATAAACAAATTAAGATTAGGTTGTCTTGATGATATTAAAGTTACGTGGCATGAAATAAATGCAGCATTAGGCCAAGTTGTTTTACTTTTATCAACGTGTTTGAGAATATTAGATTTAAAACTGGATGGTTATAAATTAATTCCAATGGGATCTACTTCAGTTATTGAGAAATTCGAAAATGATGGTTCTACTGGTAAAGTTAGTAAGAATACAATTCAACTCTACTGTACAGGTGAATTTTCTATCGGTGGGTTCTTTTCTCATAACAATTTAGATATGGGTATGGTTTGTCTTGGTGAAGTGATACGTCAGATTGGACAATACATAGAAAGTCTGGATAGTACTTCTAAAATTCCCTACACAGTTGAACGTGATAAAATAGGTGGATTTTGTGTCCGTCCATCAAGCAGAAGTGGTTGGGTGTCATGGACTAACAGTTGCCGGTGTCTTCTCATCAACTGCAAATGGATTCTTGCTATTTCTATAGCCCATTATGAACAGCAGGAACAAAATCTCCAATAAACGTTTATCTTGAAAAGTTTGCATTCTTTCCTAATGCGGAATAGAAATTGTACTTTAATTTAACATGTTTCTTTCTTTCTTTTGCCTTCCTTTTTTTTTCACTTTTGTGACCGTGTTTTATATATCCTATAACCATCTATGACCGCAACACAGAAAGTCAAAGTGCTGCATACAAAGTCGGAAACGTCTCTGTTTGATCCGGAGTTACTAAAAAGACATTTGTTATCGCTATCAACGGATTTAGACGTCTCCAGCGATCTTATAAATATTACCGAAGTTGTTGATAAAATACATTCTGGCCTCCCTGAAGAGATAACTACAGATGAACTGACTGATTTAATTGCTGAAACTTTGGCTTCTATGACAACAAAGTATTATCAATATTCAATACTTGCTTCAAGAGTTCTTTCTAAACGTTTACAGAACCAATTGAACCCTAGGTTTTCTGAAAACTTTATATATCTATTCAACTATCCGTTTTCTAATTCTAGACCGAATAGAAAATCTTCATTATCTCAAGATGTTTATGAAGTTGTTTTAAAATATAGAGATGAAATTGATAACGCTTTATGTCACTCAAGAGATTACGACATTGATTATTTTGGATTTCGGACATTGGAAAAATCTTATTTGTATTCCCTAGAAGGAAGAATATCAGAAACCCCACAATATTTATTCATGCGTGTTGCCTTAGGGATTCATGGAGATAAAATTGATAAAGTGTTGGAAACATATGAACTTATGTCGAAGAAATATTTTATTCATGCTTCACCAACGTTATTTAATGCTGGATTGAAAATAGCTTCTTTATCATCATGTTTCCTCTTGGCAATGAAAGATGATTCAATAGATGGTATATATAAGACATTATATGAGACAGCCATGATATCTAAATCCGCTGGTGGTATTGGACTACACGTTTCAAATATCAGATCAAGTGGTTCTTATATAAATGGCTCAAATGGTATATCTTCAGGATTAGTTCCTATGCTAAATGTTTTCAATTCAACTGCCAAATATGTTGATCAAGGTGGTAATAAAAGACCTGGTGCATTTTGTATATATTTAGAACCATGGCATGGTGATATATTCGAGTTTTTGAATTTGAGAAAGAACCATGGTAAAGAAGAAATGAGAGCAAGAGATCTATTTTTGGCTTTATGGATACCCGATTTATTTATGGAAAAAGTTGAACAAAACTTAGACTGGTGTTTATTTTCTCAGGATATGTGCCCTGGACTCACCGATTGTTATGGCGAAGAATTCAATCAATTATATAATGATTATGACAAGGCTAAAAAATATATCAAGAAAGTTAATGCAAGAAAATTATGGCATGCAATCCTGGTGGCACAAACAGAAACGGGTAATCCTTTTTTGTTATATAAGGATAGATGTAATAAGCTGTCAAATCAACAGAATTTAGGAACAATCAAAAGTTCTAACTTATGTTGTGAAATTGTTGAATATTCGTCGAAGGAGGAAACTGCCGTATGTAACTTGGCATCATTGGCGTTGCCATCATTTATTGAAAATGGGAAACTCAATTTTCAAAAATTACATGATATCAGTAAAGTGGTTATTAGAAATTTAGATACAATAATTGATGTTAATACTTACCCGTTAGAAAATTGTAAACTTTCAAATAAAAAGAATAGGCCAATCGGTCTTGGTATTCAAGGTCTATCGGATGTCTTTTTTATACTTAGGATGCCATTTGGTTCGAAAGAGTCAAGATTATTAAATATTCAAATATTTGAAACCATTTATCACGCAGCTTTAGAAGAATCTTGTGAATTGGCACAAGAATTTGGGACATATAATTCATATACAGGATCCCCAATATCACAAGGATTATTTCAATTTGATCTTTGGAATGTTAAACCAACAGATTTATGGGAATGGGAAACGTTGAGAAGTAAAATTTCCAAATATGGTGTCAGAAATTCACTTTTAGTTGCATTAATGCCAACTGCATCAACGTCTCAAATATTTGGCTTCAATGAGTGTTTTGAGCCGATTACATCAAATATTTATGTTAGACGTGTATTATCTGGAGAACATCAAGTAGTTAATAAATACCTAGTTAAAGATCTATTAAAACTTGGACTTTGGAATACATCAATAAAGAACAAAATTATTTTAAATGATGGCTCAATTCAAAATATTAGTGAAATTCCTCAACATATAAAGGATTTATATAAAACAGTTTGGGAAATTTCTCAAAAGGTAATTATTGATCTGGCTGCTGACAGAGGTCCATTTGTTGATCAATCTCAAAGTATGAATTTATTTTTACAAGATGTTACATTCTCTAAATTAACTAGCATGCATTTCTATGGATGGAAAAAGGGATTGAAGACTGGGATGTATTATTTGAGAACTAAATCAGCTGCATCTGCAATTCAGTTTAGCATTGAACCTACTTTTAAAGGTATTAAGAGAGTGAGAGATGAAACAGTTGAAGAGGGTAAAGAAGAAGAGGAAATTAAAATTCCGAAATCTGTAGATAAAGAAAATTCAAAGGATAAATACGATATTTTCAATACAACTGTGCTTAGTTGTAATCTGAATGATCCTGAAAATTGTGATTCATGTTCAGCATGAATTACGTACTTAATCGTGTAAATACTGTAAAATAATATCAATTTTTTAATGTAAACTTTTATATATATATATATAGATATGTAGAAGAATAATCTTAATCAGAAATAACTTTTAAATGAAATTCAATAGGTCCATCAAAACCTGGGCTAATCGGAACCTGCTTGAATCCAGTGGGTATTCTTTCAGCACTCCATTTAGATTTACCACCAAATGTAAGCCATTGTTTTTCTTTATCATAAGAAAATTGCATTGGCGTAATACTATGACCACATATCAATGTACCCTCAGTACCAATCTTACAATATCCTTTTGATGATTTAAGGTTGTAACCACCAAATTCGGCCTTGAATAATGTGAATTTTGCACAAGTACCAGAAGAATACCAATTACCATTGCTAATAATACAACCTGGGTTATTTTCAGGTTTGAGAAAACCATGGATTGTCTTCCCGGTAGGTTGTGGATTTGAAGGATTGGTATGCGTAGGTTTAGGTGGAGAAAATCCTTTCTTTGGAATAAATTTGATACCCTCTTCAGGACATTGAGATTCCAAAATGGCAGGAATAGGCTGATATTCACCATTTACAATAGATCCACGTAAATGATGGAAGTACCAAATTTCTTGTAAAGCTTGGAATCTATTACATTTAATGAATACTGGCTGGCCGAATCTTGCACTTAAAGTATCCTCAATTTGTTTTTTGGTATATGTTTGTTCAGTTGATGGAACAATACCATTTTCAACTAACCAATTGTAAGTTGGTAATTCTTCAAAGAGTTCGACAGATTTCTTAAAGAAGTCAACAACATTTTGATTTGGTTTGGAATTTTCACTATAGCATGATTTCTTAATTGTCGTCATACAAGTACCATGTTTATTAAATTCATGAATCCATAGAGATTCATCATTACCGTTAAAATTTTTCCAAACTTTGGACATTTTGTCCAATAAGTCAGTTTCACCGTGCTCATTGAGAATTGATTTGACATTTCTAATTTCCATTGACGGATCACAGAATTGGTCGTACTGTCCATCACATCTATCAGGCCAAAGGCCATGTAAAGTGAATAAATCATCAGGACCAATTGGAGGATAGTAGTCCCAAAATTGTGTTTGTAATAAGATACCACCTGGATATTCAAAACAACAAGAATCTTCAATGATTGTATCATTGGTGCATGAAAAGGGTAAATCTATTGGACATTGTTTAATTTCTGAAGGCCAAAGGTTTGACACCTGATTAGAGATTGAATTGAGGGCAAATTGTTCAGGTAGAATAAGTCCCAGTGTTGAACCTGCAAAAATCAACGGGCGTAAAGTTTTCATTGTATAGATTCTATGTATATTTTATGATAAACGAAGGACAGATACAAAAAGAGAAAGAAAGAAAGTAAGTAAGCAAGAGAAAGATAGTCACTAAAACAACAATGGTTCCATTGGCAGTTCTCTATCAGCTTATCAGATGAGCGATGAGCGATGCACGCGTATTAAATATTAAATTGATTTTTGATTTGTATGGGGATGATATTGGATATTGGAGACATGTAATTAAGATTGTATAAAGTATAAACATATCTGATATGTGTTTGGGTTGAAGCCATCATAGACAGAGATAGATTTGTGGATAGAAAATGCTATTGGATCCTATGGTTAACGTATTGGATATATTTCTTATCAGTTTTAAATATTTAATAGATATACAGCTCTATAGATTAGACAATTAATTACTCTTCATCGACCTCTTCATCTTCTTCTTCTTCTTCTTCATCTTCTTCATCCTTTTCGATTTCGATTTCATCGTCCGAATCAAAATCGGTTCTTCTGTTCTTAGAAGCATTGGAGCTTGTTTCTAATGCCTCTCTAAGTAACTTCAATCTTTCTTCCTTGACTAATCTTTGGGTAACAACATATGCACCAAGAGGTGTCTTTTCCCAATTAACTTCCTGTAAAAATTTACTAACTGCAGCCTTATTTTTAGGTCCGTATTCAATGGTGCTTCTTTGTTTTTCAATATAAGTACTATTGGCAGTTAATTTTTCAATAAGAATATTTAATTGTCTATTAAATTTGGCATTGTTTTTTGCTGCATTATTCTTTTTGATGAATCGTCTCAAGAAAATCAATGGAGGTGTAGTTAATTCCGGGAATGCAACAGATTTACAGTATAAGACAAAAAATTCCCCAATTAATTCGACTAATTCTTCACATACTCCATCAAGGAAAACACGAGTATTTAAATATGCTTTATTGACCTTAATATTACACTCAAAATCAATAGCTGGGAGATTTTCACGTTTCGGGAATCTTGTAAACATACTTGCATGAAGAGTTTCACTTAACAATGGGAATATTGGAATATAGACACCAGTGTTTTGGGATAATCTTATTAATGCTCTAATGAGATAAAATCTTAATGGGAAAAATTGTGCAGTTGGGATAAGTTTTATAGTACCAATCGTAACTTGGACTAATGGATAGATTAATTGTTTTAACGGATTTTCAGTTGTCTCGTCTGTACCTTCAAATTTTGATTGGACTGAAATAACTCTTGACCAAAAATCAAGACCATGACAAAACTTCCAATTATAGATTGCTTTATAACTATCCTTTGTTGGATTATTAACACTACCTCTTAAGTGAACTGCCAATTGTCTAACGAATTCAAAACCAATTTGATAACCTAAAGTTGGATTTAAGCCAAACAATTCAGCTGCCGAATTTTTTTGAAAATTAAGTAAAGGAGTTGTATGAACGTTGGTTTTACCACAATTTTTGAGGAAGTTTGAGTATGTTGATCTTAAAACAATTTCTAGAACAGACTTTGGATATTCTTTGCATGCATTATTCATCCAAGCAAATGCAGAAATTTGTGTTTCAAGTGATGTAGATGAACTCCAAATATTGACAATTGCATTAACAATTGTCTTTAACAATTTTCTAAACGAAATTAAATATGGTAATAATTCTTGAACAGATTGTAAAACTAATGCAGAAGTTTCAGTATTCGATGAATCCTCAAGAAGTGTGATCAATGAAGGAGCATGGACTTTTATAATAGTTGATACTTGTGCAACTTTCTTCTTATTACCATTGATGTTTCTGATACCATTTGAAGAAACCTTAAAAGGTGTCACTTTTTGAACAGCCAATGGGAAATCTTGTAAAACAACAAGCATGAGTGCTTTGAAAACCTTCTCTTCAGTAACTGCATATTTAAAATTTTCATTTGAATCGGTATTAATAGCAGACTTATATGCAATGACAACGTTCTTTAAAGTTTTGATTGATGGAGAATCTGATCTTAAATCATCTGTCCATTTTTTAACAAGTTTTGAATCTACAGTAATACTGTTAGATTTTTTTTCAGTATCAACATCCATTTTGTCATTATCATCAGCGACTTCTTCTTCGTCTTCTTCTCCTTCCTCCTCATCACTAATAGCATCCAATGGATTAATTGGGTTAAAATCTAACAAATCTTTATCATTGTTTTTTAAATATTTATAAAACTCAGGATCATCCTTTGCTAATGCATCCATATCAAGGTCTTTCTCATCTTCTTCATCTGAGGATGCATCATCTGAATTTGCTTCAGCTGCAGCAATAGCTGCTTCTTTCTTTGATTTCTTATTCATTTCTGGAAGTTTATCATCTTTTTCAAAATACTCTTCAACATCCACATCATTGAAAACTTCAGCATTTTTTTGGTTCTTATCAATTACAGGAGCTGGACCATTTGAACCCTTTTTATTTCCCTTTCTCATTGACATTTTCTTATTATGTTCTTGCACCTTCTTTCTTTGTTTGATGGCATCTTTCAAGTGTTTCGATTGAAACTTCTTTGTTGATTTTCCTACCTTAGCCATTTCAATATATTACTGGTGTCTTTTTCTGGAAGAATAGTATGGACGGAGAGGGAGAAGTAGAACAAAAGTGTAGAACTTAATTAAAATCATTTCAAGTGAAAAAAAAAATTTAACAAAAAAATTATTTCAAAAGGAAAATGAAAATTTTTGAAATCTGAAGCTAATTGTAACGACGCGTCGCCCATTTGAGAGAATAGCTTAAGCTTTGATTGTTTTGCACTTTCTAGATAAAGATCAGATCAATAATATTGGGGTAATTTACACATTTGAATCCAAGACTGTAAATCCTTCTACAGAAAAACACAATCCGGATATTCAATATGGATACATCTATTAACTTGACAATTGATGACTCTACAGTTGACCTTACAGATGTCTTTTCAGAATCAAACAAATCAATATTAGGTGATGAGCAATCATTTACTGGACAGCAAGATTTGTATGGATGTATTAGGCCTTCTCCAATAAAACAAGTCAATTCCAAACAATTGTTACCAAAGTTAGAATGTGAATTGGTATTGCCAAAACAGAGAAAAAGATCAAACTCATATTCAAAAATACACGATCTAAATTCTGCTAAATTTGATAACCATAAAATGAAAAGGCCATCAACATGTGGTAAAGGAGGAATACGAAATTTTAGTACTCCACTACCGTTAAAGATAAAATCTCTTGAAGAGACATCAATTCCATTTTTAACTCCGGAAGGTTTTTCATTTAATGATGACGACGATACCACAATTAATCACTCAATAGATTTATCCACAACTATAGAGACTCCGATGTTATTAAATAAGGTCAAACTTACATCTCCTTTATCAGTTCGAAGTTTTTCAACTCCATTGGTCGATGTAAGATCCAAATCTGATGCTAAGACTGCAGTCCAAATTAAACTCAATCAATTATCATCAAAAGAATATTATGAAGAAACAGAAAGACAGCTAAAACGTGATATTCTAAAATATGAAAAGGAAATTGATACCATGAAAAAGATTAAAAGATATAGAGATTCAAAAGAATTTGAAAAGCTAGATGCATTGATTGATAAATGGCGATCAATTGCGGAAATGGCCTCAAATTACATGTTCAATGAGGCAAGAATCAAAATCAATAGAATGGGTGGATTGCAAAAATTTAAGGAAAAACAGAAAAAATCAAAAATAAAGAGACTGAAGTTTGAATTCGATGAAAACCTGTTATATAAAATTGAGGAGTATATTGAAACTGAAGAATTCAAAAATTTAGATAACTATGAAAAGGAAGAAGTTCTTTCGAAGAAAAGGGAGCTTGAAGAAATGAGTGAAAAACTTGAGAGAGGTGAATACCCTAATAGTGAGGAAGATGATGAAAAGGATGATGATAGTAATACTACTAGCAGTGACGAATTTACAATGAAGGAATTGTATAAGCAACTAGGATTGGATTATAAATTGGTTTATCAATCATCTTAAGATATAAAGTTTGCACCATTACTAATAATCGTTATTTTTTTTTAAGAAAGTCTATATAGTATTTATACCTTAATTATTTTAAAACCTGCAAAAAAAATTGGCCTTTCCAGAGTATTTAACTTAGAAAACATCACCAAGTTTTAGACGTGGAGCAATATTCATGGAAATTAATTCTTGGAATAATAATTTTGCAGCATATGGAATTGTCATTTTGATTATTGTTTCACTTGTTTTACAAGTTGGGCACCAACCATTGTAACCCATTAAACCACAAACATTACAAACATCAACATCAAATGCATCGGAACTTAACATTAGTCTTTCCAATAATAATTGTGATGCACCATATGCGATGACACAATCTCTTTCCATCTCTCCTAATCTTAAACCACCATCTCTTGATCTACCTTCAGTTGGTTGTCTTGTCAACACAGCCCTTGGACCTCTTGCTCTCGCATGCATTTTATCTAAAACCATATGTTTCAATTTTTGATAATAAATTGGTCCAAAGAAAATATAAGCCTGTAAACATTCACCAGTAATACCACTATAAAGCATATCTTTACCACTATAGTTGAAACCCTTATCAACTAGAATCTTTGACATATCTTCAAGTTTAGAACCACCAAAACATGTACCATATTGTAAGCTACCATCAAGAACACCAGCTTTACCTGAAACTAATTCAAGCATCTTACCCACTGTCATACGAGATGGGAAACCATGAGGATTCATAATAATATCAGGACAAACACCTTGATCATTGAATGGTAAATCTTCTTGTTGGACAATTATACCACAAACACCCTTTTGACCATGTCTGGATGAGAACTTATCCCCTAATTCAGGACGTCGGGTTTGTCTTAATAACACTTTAATTAATGCTTGGTCATTATCGCTAACCGACATCATAACTTGATCAATATAACTTGGTTCTGGAGCTCGATAAATCATTGGTTGATCTCTATGTGTTTGTTGTTGTGCTTGTGGCTGTTGTGGAGCACCCGATGTGCCACCCAAGACACTTTCTGAGGCATTGGTTGGAACACATTTGTTAACATAAATTTGACCACTTTGAACTCTCATTCCAACTTCACCTAAACCATCAGGTCCAAGAGCTGTATGTTGCCAGATTGGTTCACCATTCTCATTAACACGCATACCCGCTAAAATATCCTTAGAATGATTTGGATATCTTTTCAGAATGGCAGTATTTTTTCTGAACACTTGACATCTACCAAAACCTCTATCAATCGATGATTTATTTAAAACTAGAGCATCTTCAATATCATATCCTGAGTAGGACATAACGGCAACAGTAGCATTTTGACCAGCAGGTAATTTATCATATTGGATCAATTCAATAGTTTTGGATTTAACCATTGGCTGTTGTGGATAGCACATTAAATATAACAACGTATCAATTCTTCTAAATTGATTATAAGCAATTGCACCAATAGCTTGTTTACCCATGGCACATTGATAGGTATTTCTAGGGGATTGATTATGATGTGGGTATGGAATCAAGCCGGCAACTGCTCCTAAAACTGTAAATGGTTCAATTTCCAAATGTGTAGTTGGCTTTATAATATCTCTTTCATATAAAGCAATTAAAGAATCATTTTCTTCATTGACATCCAAATATTCAACTAATCCATTAACTAAAAAGTCATCAAATTTCCATTCTCCAGTTTTAAGTTTGAGTAAATGATCTGCAGTAACTCTTGAAATACCGTTCTCAATAATAATCAAAGGTCTACAGATACGGCCACCATCCGCTGCAATATGAACAGCACTCTGATGAACATTTATATAGATTGAAACAAATGCAGAAACTTTACCTGTTCGTCTTAAAAATCTGAATGTTGTAACAAATTTATTTGGAAATCTTGTAGTCGCAATTAATGTACCATTCAAATAAACACCAAATGTACCATTTGTATGTAAAGTTGAACTATCAGCAATATTGATATTTTCTGCACCAAGAATATAACATAATTTTCTAATTGGAGTTTCTTCATCATCTGTCGTAATATGTGTCATTAAAGCCAAATTTTTAACCAAACCACAAGCCTCACCTTCTGGAGTATCAGAGGTACATAGCATACCGAATTGAGATGGTTGTAAAGCTCTTGGACCTGAAACTTTTCTAGATTTTTCAAACTGTGATGAAATTCTTGTCATCATACCCAATGCAGAAATATATGATAATCTACTTAAGACATGTGTAACACCAGCTCTTTCCATCTTGAATCTCTTTAATGACCAATTACCCGTTGAAATTGCTCTATTTAAACCCGTCGTAATGTTATTTGAATGGATATTAATATGTAATAAGGCATCAAATTCTGAAGCCCTACTTGGCTTTTTCAGAATTTTATCAAGATTCATTTTAAAATCATTATTAAATTTTTTAAATAAATCTTCAAATAAAAGTGACATTAATTGACCTGCCAATTCCAAACGTTTATTACCAACATAATCTCTATCATCAACTAACTTTGGATTATGCATTGTCATAACAACTCTTCGTGTCATTATTGCAATATATAGTGCCTTTTCACGAAAATCTAAGTTTTCAACTGATAAATGTGCAATAAGAGTGGATGCAATTGCTTCAATACCCTCTTGAATTATTGTTAATTTAGGTGCATTTAATCTCCTAATAGTTTTAACCTTTCTACCTATATATTCTAAAGCTTCCCTTTGAGTATAGACACCCAACTTAGCAGCTTCTTCAAAATTAACGGCAAAGATATCTTGATAAACTGAATCATCACCACAAACAAGTTGTAAAACTTCTAAATCAGAGACGATACCTGCTGCTTTCAAAACAATAACGATTGGAACTTCCTCACTGATCGAATTATGCTTCAAATAAATTTTATCATTCTTTGTAACAACATACGTTTTAGATTTTCTTTCATGTGTTGAAGATGTGACTGAAGCTTGAACAATACTTTTCTTTTCATCGGCTTCAACAATAATTCTATTTTTACTCAATTGTTCTTGAACTAAAATAACTTTTTCTGTACCATTAACAATAAAATATCCACCTGGATCTAAAGGGCATTCGTTCAAGTAAGCCATCTCATTTTCTGTTCTTCCATTAAGAACACATTTATTTGATCTTAACATAATTGGCATTCTTCCAATCTCTAAATCTCTATGAATAATAATTTTTCTACCTCTAGTATATTCGACATCAACATAAATTGGAGCACTATAAGTCATATCTCTCAATCTACATTCATGAGGCGGATATAGAACTTCAATTTGTTTTGGATCTGCTTTACTTTTGTAGCCGACTCTAATATCTAAATACTTTAAATAAAAATCAGGATCAACATCACTTAAAACTTTCTCATTGGCCTGTATAATCTTCTTTAAATCGACATCAACAAAATAATTATAAGAGTCTAAATGTTGTTTAACTAAACCTTTAACTTTTAAAAACGCTGGAAGTAAATTCCATTTATCTTCTGCTGTATTAATAGGATCTGTCAAAGCTTTCCCCTTATAAATGGGGTTGAGCAATTCATCAAAAACATCTGAAGACTCCTCTTTCACTACTGCTGTGGCCATTGGCGTACTTTTGAGTTGGAAAATGGTATAGTGTTCACAATGATTAGTAATTTTTCAAACTAATGTCAGATTCAATAAAAATATCAAAAAAAAATCACTTTAAATCAAAATTAAAAAAATTTTCCAGCTCATTTGAAATTTGAATTCACCAAGAGAATCCCAAAAGGGAAGCCATGAGAATTTCAACATGAATTCAATTCATATTATAACATTTCCTAGGTATAGATTGCTTGTTTGTTTTGCATTCAAATTTAACGAAACAGAGATGTCCACTCCACAGCCACCAGGAAGTGCCTCTACAGATCAACAAGAAGCGTCTACTGATTTTTTTAAATCCACAATTAATGAATATCTTGACAATTTACCGGAATCAGTTCATCAACAATTATTTCAATCAAGGGAAACATGTCTAGCTATCTTTAGATTGCTTCCAGCATTGTCTAAATTTTACATCATGACATTACTATTTCATGAGACTAGTGTTCCATACTCGGATTTAAGTAGATGGGTTAAATCTAATAAATCAACAGATTTAAAAGGATATCAAAACCCAACAAAAATTTACCAAAATGATTCCATTAAGAGACTTAAATCACTACATATTTTAAAAGAAATTAAAAGACAGATGATTCATCCAATTACCAAACAACCAACAATTATTATTTTTGTTCAATTAAATGAAATATTCAGACAATCTTTTAGAGATGCATTAACAGGATTTTTGCCTAATAGTAAGCAAAATCAGAGTACAATTACGCTAGCTTCGGATGGATTGACAAATGATCAAAAGGGCTCAAATGACTTGGAAGAGATGTTTAATAATGATGTTGAAGATAAAATTACAATTGAATATCTTGATCATTATTGTTTAAATAAATGGGAGAATATTTTACATTTTATGGTGGGTACAGATGTCAAAGAAATTCCTTCGGTTGGAGTACTTAGATTGTTAAGATTTTCACAGTTGATGGAGCTACCATCTGATAGAGAACGTAGAGATGTTTTGAATGGTATGATTGATGATAATGTTGATAATGATTATGGAGATAATGACGAAAAGCCACTTCATGTTTTGAAACAATTACTAATTACCAAAAATGGGTTTCAATTCTTATTACAAGAAATTAGTTCCCAAATTTGGACTTTACTTATTCAATATTTAATTATGGCGGAAAAATCAGAAATGAATCCCGTGGATGTTCTTAATTTCATTTTTCTTTTAGGAAGTTTGGAATTGGGTCAAGGTTATGCAATTAGTATGCTTTCAAAAACTCAATTAATTATGTTGGATGATTTACAAGACTATGGTTTAATCTATCATCAAAAGGATTCATCAATATTTTATCCGACAAGATTAGCGACTTCACTTACATCTGAAAGCTCAAGTTTTAAGAATGCATCCACTGTTATCGATCAAGAGATTTCTCAACCACGTAACAATAAAGTTTCAAATACAGGATCAATTATCATTGAAACAAATTTTAAGATTTATTGCTATACATCATCACCATTGCAAATTGCAATTTTAAATTTGTTTGTTCATTTAAGAGCAAGATTTTCCAATCTAGTTACTGGTGTTGTGACAAGAGAATCTGTTAGAGCTGCCCTAAGGAACGGTATTACCTCAACACAGATTATCAATTATCTTGAATCGCATGCGCATACGGGGATGATTGAATTAGCAGAAGCAGAATATAACAAAAAATATGAATTTGAAAGTTCGATTGGTAATACAGGTGCTATTGAGCAGTTAAAGTTAGAAATTCTGCCACCAACTGTGGTTGACCAGATTAAATTATGGCAATTAGAAATGGATAGAGTCCAATCATTCAAAGGATATTTATATAAAGACTTTAATAATGATTTCGAATTTGAAAAATTATTATCTTATGGTGAAGATATTGGTGTTATTGTTTGGAAGGATAAAATAAAGAGAAAGTTTTTTGTAAGTCAGGAAGGTAATTCACAATTAATTGAGTATGCAAATAAGATTATTCGTAATAGCTCAAATACACCAAGGGCTAATACTCCTGCATAATAATGATAAAGACAATCACATACACACAATTCACATTTCAACTTTTCTACGCAACTACATATGTTTATATATATATAAATTATATTTTTCTTTTTCAAAAAGTTACAACTACATAATTAAAATATTTATAAAAACGATAAAATAAACCTATTAAAATTTATAATAATCAAGGATAAGAAAAGTTTATACACAATGACAAGTGAAACATTTTATGTAAATTATTTTGTTTCTTCTTCTTCATCTTCTTCAGTTTCTGTATCAGTATCCAGATCAGTCCACACCTCTTCGTCATCCTTATCTTCATCTTCATCTTCATCTTCACTACTTTCATATTCATTCTCAAATTCAATCTTCTTGACAGCTTCGCCTCTAATTTGAGCCATTGCACCAGCAAGTGAATCTTCATCAGGATCCTCAATACCATAAACATCGGAATCTGATTTTTCAATTGGTTTATCTTCAACCTTCATTTGTAATGGAATGTCTAAGTCACTACCGAAATAAATCAAATTTCTAATAACTAACCTAAAATGATAATCACCAATTTCAGCAGGTGTTGGTCCTTGAAGTTGAATTTTAAAAGTGGAAATATTACAATCAGATTTTAAATATTCATCCTGTGATAATTTCAAATTTGATGAATCAACTCTGTTGATTAATCTTGGGATATCGATAATCTTATTATCTCTTTGAGAAACTAAAAATGCAACCCATCCACAATTTGATTTAATGTATTCTTCATCTGGGAAAAATGGTGGTAAATTATCTAACCTAAAGATTGGCTGTTCATCTATGACTCTTAATGGGTTTTTCAAATTTTCCATTGATTCTTCCTCTTTATATTGATTTTCAATTACATCTTTTGAAAAATCGGTTAATGATGGTTTTGATTTATGACTAGGAGATTTGATAATAAATTTCAAACTAACATGAGCAACTGAAGATGGCGGAACAAAATCTTCACTTGGCACTTTGAATTTACAATCTAATGGTTCAATTAATGGAATTGATTTTGCATAATCTAAAATTTTATCAGTTGTCTTATTATCGGTACCTAAAAATTTAGATGGTTCAATAGTTGGCTTTTTCAATAATTTACCTAAGGTAAGGATATTTTGTTTATAATCAACTGTGTTTGAATCAGTACTTGGTAATTGTAAAATTTCTCTAAATTTATAATGTTTAGCATCTTTCTCGATGTTCAAAGCCTGAATTATTGATCTATGAGCATCAACAATTTTTAAACAATAATCTGTATTTTTAAAAGAAGCAGCAATTTCAATAAACGAAGTTAATAATTTTGGAGTGATTGAAACAATCTTTAATCTTATGCTTTCATCATCAGATTTTTCTCTATTGATATAAGATTTCAATAATAAATGAATTTTTGAAGGTGACAAATTTGAATCAATTTCTAAATACTCAATTGAATGTGAAATAATCTCCAAAACATCGTCAATTGTGAGTAATTTAGCAGGACTTGCATTAATCATAATTTTCATTAAATAATCAGCAGTATTAACATTAATACCTTGTTTTGTATGACTTTTAACACCATTCCACCAATTACTAACTAACAAAGGTAAAATAACGGCAATTAATAAAACATAAATCAAAACCAAGAATGGAGATGATGGACCATCGATTAAAAATTTAGGTAACGCAATACCATGTTTAATTTCATTTGGACCATCTGGATTACCATATTTAAGAAAGTTTTCTTTAATAGTTTCATCAGTTAATGCTTTATATGCTTTATTGATTAAAACGTAAGCTTCGTCAACTGCTTCAATTTCTGCTGGTGACATTGATTTTGTGTCAACCTTATCTGGATGAAATTTTAATGACAATTTTCTATATGCAGATTTAATAATTTTTTCACTTGCAGATTCAGAAATTTCCAAAATTCTCCATGGATCAAAATTTGTTTCAGAAACAACAATCTCTGTATTTTTAATTTTGAAAAATAATAAACCAACGATTAACCAACCTATTATCAATGAAAAATTATATTTGTTGAATAATTTTGACTTTGTCTGTGATGATTTAAAAGATTGAATATCCTTTTCATTATATGGTTTAAACCAATTTTTGATTGATTTAAAAGTATTTGAATTTGAATCATCAGATGTACTGGAAATCAGTTTATATACAGATGAAATCGTTGCTGGAATCAAAGGAACCAATACCGTAGTCAGTACAAAGTACGGCCATGTTTCTGAGTTCTCATCATAATCATAACGAGATTGAGATGACATATCTGGATGGTATTTTCCTCCAAGAATTAAGTGAAATAAAATTACGTGTTTTTAAACTTATAGGATAAAATTGAATTTGTAAGTTTGATGGACTTTTCACTTTTCAAAGCTCGATTTCTTCGAGACCAAAACGTGTTCAATTTTTGTGGTGCACAGGGGTCTATCTACTTGAGGCAATTTTTTACTGCATTAACGTACTTTACGTTAAGTTCAAATGAGGTTATTTGGTATCGTTGAATAGAGGTAGATTGAGGCTTAATAATGATATGCATCATGCTTAGGAACCTTGTATCTGACGAAAAATAAATGTGGATCATCTTCCACAACAAGTCTTGTGAGTTCTCAATTTGGAAATTAAATTTTGAATTTTATAACACGTACAATGTACGTACTTTGATCATGTCAGACATTCTATACAGTTCTTTTTTGAATAGGCAAATAAATAATACACATATAGGAAATGAAAATCAGATTCGTATCATTGATATCTCAGGATAGTCGACCATTGTATATCCAGACATTTACACCAAAATTAAATGATAACGATCAAGAAATAAATGAATTACTAAAATATAATTTCTTATCACATATGTCATTGGATGTATTTGAATCTCCATTTTGTCCACCTGCTGCATTATCTACACAGGGTAAACCATCATTATTGTTTATACAGGATGGGATATTGGTATATGGATCAGAAACGCAAATTGGATTGAAAATAATCATTGGTTGTAGTCGTATGAAAGATGAAAATAATGATGATTCATTAGGAAATTTAGATGGATATGCAGAGGCTGATAATGTTGAAGTTTCCGAACTTACAATTATAAAATCATCTATAATGAAAGAATATTTAAGGTATTGTTGCAATCCATTTTTAGATGTTAAGAGAGGTAATAATGAAATTAAAAGTGAAAAATTTGATAACAACATTAAACGTATAGTTGAAGAATTTAATTCTAAAAAAGTATAATTAAAAATATATAGATAAGATATATGTATAAATTTATTTCAATATCACATTGGCACCACGTAATGAAAGATATTGTTGATCAACACCTGAAGGCATTGCCTTAACTATTTCATAACATTCTTTATTATAATATCTAATTTGATTATGAGGACTTTTATAATTTGTTGGTAAACCTGTTATATCACAATAAGTTTTTATAGGTTTGAGAGAAGGTGGAGCAGCAACGGAGAAATATGTTACCCTATCCTTTAATGGTTTATCAGGATTCTCAATCTTTTCTTGTTCTTGTAATGCACTTATACGTCTCTGTTCTTCATTCATAACTAATCTTGCACCTTTGTAACGTGTTTTTTTGATTGATCTATTTGGGTTTTTGAATTTTTCTGCATGGGCATAAACATCTATATATTTCTCTAAGGTAAGGGGGGTATCTTTGGTCATTGTCGTTATTGTGTTAAAGAAGGTTGAGTGTACATACAGTTAAAGAAAAAAAATGGAATTTCATGCTAAGTGCGCAAAGTGCAAAGTACAATAATACCAAGTTAATTAGAGGTATATTAAGTGTTTAGTATATTAAGTATTAAATTTTAAGTTTTAAAGGGAAATCTATAAAGTCAAACGAGAAAATAAAAGAATGAATAGTTAAAATAAGGGAGGTTACTTACAAACATTGGTAACCACCATCAACAACGATATTCTCACCTGTGGTGTAAGAAGAAGCAGAATTTGAAAGCAAATAAAGAACTGTACCACTAAATTCAGATGGATCAGACATTCTTTGCATTGGAATCATAGATAACCATCTATTATACATATCTGAATTACCATTAATGACATTTTTGGTAAGTGGAGTAGCAATATAACCAGGAGATAGGGTGTTTACCCTAATACCATATTTAGCCCATTCAACACCCAGTGATTTAACCATATGAATAACACCTGCCTTGGACATATTATAAGCAATTTGAGGTTGAGGATCATTAACAATTACACCTGACATAGAACCAACCATTACGATTGAACCACCTCTAATTTTATTTTCAATTAAAGGTTTTGCAAATGATTGTGCAATATATAACGAACCTAAAAGGTTAACCTTGATTAAATTTTCAGCATTTGCAGATGGATAATCCTCTGCAGGGAAATTTTCACAATAACCTGCAGTATTCACTAAATGTAATGGATAAACACCAAAGTCATTATAAACAGTTTGACATGCAAGGTCAACTTCGTTTGAATCTGCGATATTGCAGGCATAACATTCCATCCTTGGAATATTTTCAGACTTTAATTGTAATTCATCTAAACAGTATTGGATCATTTCTTCTTTGGTTCTTTGAAGAGCATCCAAATTTCTATCAAACAAAGCTAAGGGAGCTTCATATGCTAACAAAGTATGAATAAGTGAATGTGATAAACCACCACAAGCACCAGTAATTATAGTTAACTCGTTGGTAAGTTTGAAATTAGGGATACTGGCCATGTCTCTTACAATGAAGTTTGATTTCGAAAGAAAGGGAAAAAAAAGGACAATTTAGAAAAGTACAATATACACTATATCGAAGCCACTCTCTATGGGTGGAAAGTGAGTGGATTTAAATAGAAAATGGGTGAAACAACAAGGGTAAACAGCAAAAGAAACGACTAAAAAAAGAAAGGAAAAAAAAACACGGAATTCCGTCATTGCTATTACTAATTTATAGAGAACAATAGGAAATGAGAAATAAGGAAAGCTCCTTCAGGGGATCTGTTACTATTTTCAGCTGTTTGATACCGTTGTTCTGGTCTAGTATCAATGTACGTTGGTCTCTGTTGTGTTGGTGGATGTTGGTAGATGTCTGTGGGTGTTGAAGGGTGTCTGTTGGACTCAAACCCTATTTTTCGGAGTCGTGGAGAACTTTCCCTCACAATGTACCACTTTGTTACAAAACCTAGTCATCACCCACAATATGGTCATACAAATAGAAGGTCATCCACAATACCAACATCAACATCAACATCTCCCTGCTATATATAGATGATACATGTGCTTCCCCATTTCGGAATATCTTCCATCTTCCGGGATCGTTCATCCTATATACATACTGTATACTGTATATACTGCATATAATTTGGTTAGAGCGAGGATTAAATTGGATTGTTTCCAATATGTCTATAAAGCTGGTATAAATAGAAGAATAAAGTTAGTCTGCAAACAATTCAACGGTTGGGTTGTCTAGTGAATATTCTATATTATATATATACATATATAGAGGTTCTGATCGATTTTTGCACGTAATAAGCTCGGTGAATGACGGACAGTTAAGCAACTCTTCCTCCCATATATAGTGTGCGCCAGAAACGGGACCGGACTTATGTCACAACGTGGCTGTCAAGTAATGAATTTTCTGTTTTTATTTCATTTTATTACCAGCCTATAAGTCTTCTTTTCCTTCTTGTTTTACCTATATATATATATATATATAGTGATCATGGTGCACATAGATAGACATATGGGCAGTATATTCCAACAGGTTGCATCTCTCATCTTTGTTGCTTCTTCATCCACGGCATTTTACGAACTTCATTTGATTGAACTGCCTGACTTCTTGGCCGACGCTGGACATTACCAATTTTTAACCAACATTGCACTATGTATTTCAACATTCTATTTCACCATCAACTTTGTATATCATAAATTTAAATTGTCATCTCTTCATATCACAAAGGAATATATGTCAGCACTTTGTGTTTCCTTAAATTTTGTTGTTTCTGTTATCTATTGGGGCTTGAAAATTTTCAGTCCGGAACTAATCCTTGCTAGGGAATCAACGATTCCGTTTTCTTTAGATATCAAAATACATCTATTCCCTTTACTATTCTCTTTAGTTGATTATATTTCATATATGGATAGATGGCAAGTTCCTTATTTAACCGGTTATGCAATAGTTGCAACATTTGCAAGTTTGTATTGGTTTTGGCTTGAATTTCTTATTTCCGAATCTGCATCTTATCCATATCCCTTCCTTAATGTTGAAAGAAATTCAAGAATTGTTATCTTCATAATTGTCAGTATTATTGCATTCTCTGCCTTTTGCTTGGGTAAACTTATTCATCCTGATTTTCTTCCAAAACTTGAAAAGGCAGAAGAGGAACTTGCAAAGAAGGAAAACTAATCTACATACTTTTGATACCTTTCTGTTTACTTTTACTTAATCGTCATTATCTCTATATACTATATACTTTTATAAATATATATGTCACTCCATCTGTCATATAGTCTCTATCAACCGCATATATGACTTCAATTATCCAATACCTTAGACCCGCACATTGTAATCAGCGAATGTCCTCAAAATTAATGGCCCTTATGTTAAGTTAATCTTTAAAATCTGGGAATTCAAAATTCAATTTTTCTTAATACATTCTACGAACATATACAGTCTATAAATATTTTCTCAGATAAATAGAAATATTTAGCTTTAAAAGTGTGAAGTATGAAAGTATCTTTGTTTAAGACTTTGATATTAACATCAATATGCAATTTGACACTTGGTTTAGACTCCTCTTACGATAATTTTAATATGATGCCACCCAATAATAATAATCATAAGATTGCCAATATTCAAAATGTTTTGTCATTCAAAGATAACAAAATATTTGATAAAGTTCAACAATTTTCAAATCAAATTAATGAGTTTGAATTAAATAAATCAAATAATGAAAATACAATCAAACTACTTAATGAAAATAATATTAAACATTACTCACAAGATTTAAATAATTTACCAATACCTTTATCACAATATGAACAACAGTATATTCTTAGGTTATCCGATTGGATAGATTCAGATCTTGACAAATCTCCATTTTTTGATGTTGCATTATTATCAAGTAAACAAATGAATATCATTATATGGGAAAAATCAAGATCTCATAAATTCATTGATGTTCAGGTTACTCAAAAACAAGGTGAAGAGTTATTATCACTATTATCAATGATGTTTTCAAATTCTAATGATTTTAAAAGTGAAATTATGATTTTAGATTTACCTCAAGCAATTTTCGAAACTTATCCTGAATCTGAGTTGAATATTGAAAGTAATAATGATGATATTTCAACAAATGTTGAAATGTTTTTCAAATCTTATCGTGATATTGAATCAATATATAATTGGTATGATTTATTAGTAGCGACTTATCCTGATATTTTAAGTTTGGAATATATTGGTAAAACTTATGAAGGTAGACCAATGAAGGCTTTAAGATTATCAGTTCATAGTGATTCTAAGGGTGATAAAGTTAAAACTGTTGTTATTACAAGTGGTATACATGCTCGTGAATGGATTAGTGTATCTACTTCATGTTTTATATTATACAAATTACTGCAAGATTATGAAAATGGTAATTCAAATATTAAGAAATATCTTACAGAACTAGACTTTTTATTTTTACCCGTCATGAATCCTGATGGTTATGAATTTACTTGGAAATCTGAAAGATTATGGAGAAAAAATAAACAACAGACTTTCAATCCAAGATGTTTAGGTATTGATATTGACCATTCATTTGATTTCCATTTTACTTCTGGTTTTGAATCTCCTTGTAGTGATGATTATTCAGGTGAAGCAGCATTCGAAGCATTAGAATCTTATAACTGGGACTTATATTTAAATGAAACAAAACATTCACATCCAATTTATGCATATATTGACTTACATTCTTATGCAGAGGAAGTTTTATACCCATATGCTTATTCATGTGATATAATTCCAAGGGATGAAGAAAATTTGTTAGAATTAGGATATGGTTTAATTCAAGCAATTAGATTAAAATCTGGTAAGTATTATCAAGTTTTAAAGGCATGCCAAGATAAAGGTGCTGATTTATTACCCAGTATGGGATCTGGTTCTGCCTTAGATTATATGTATCATAATAAGGCATATTCTGCATTTGTTTTAAAATTAAGAGACTCGGGTACTCATGGCTTTTTATTACCTTCAAAATATATTGTTCCTGTTGGTAAAGAAATTTATGCCTCAATTAAATATTTTGCAGCCTTTTTATTATCAGATAACTAGATAATTAATAATTATTCGTAATGAAACATTTACATTAATACATTTATTTGTACGTTTTTTTATATATACATATAAAATCTTAAAAAATCTCTTTTTTATTGTGTTAAACATTATTATTTTGGTAATTGCGGGATAATTGGTAATGGTTCTCCCTTTTGAACCATTGTTGTCAGTAATTCAAAAACGACTTGAGCTGCATTTGTGCTGGTCACTTCAGCGTGATCAAAACTTGGTGCAACTTCAACAACATCAGCACCAACTAAATTTAATGTTAATCTCCTCAACAAATAGATGACTTCTCTTGGTAACATTCCACCTGGTTCAATTGTACCTGTACCTGGGGTAAAACCTGGATCCATGCAATCAACATCCAAACTAATGAAGGTTGGCATATCCCCAATTTTATCCTTTATGGTTTCAATCATATCATCTAAGCCTTCACGTCCATTAATCCAAACATCATCTGCAGAATATCTAATCCAACCTTGTTTGTCATCATCATCAAAATCACTCCAATCTGTACCTGAAATCCTGGTTCTAATACCAATATGAATATTTGAATCATCACTAATCAATTCTTCATTTCTAGCCATCCATAACATTGAACCATGGGTAAACTCGCTTTGATTGGATGACCAGTAGCTTGGATATCCCTTTGGAGACCAAGTGTCTAAATGTGCATCGAAATGAATCACTGCAATTTTACCATATAGTTTTTTCAATGCCCTTAAATGTGGTAATGTTATAGAATGATCACCACCAAGTGCAATTAACCTTGGTGGATGTTTTGAATCAATTGTTGAATATCTATTTAATAGCAATTCATCAAATGCCATAGTCATTTGTTTTAATGCAATTGAATTATCCATTGGCGTTATTGGTATATCACCACAATCTAAAAATGAAGCCCAATTCTTATATGGATTTATTCCAGCTCTTGTATTAAAGCCTCTTAATGAAGTTTGTCTTTGAGATGCACTTCGAATTGATCTTGGACCAAATCTTGCACCACTTCTATATGTTGTTGCAGTATCAAATGGAACTCCAATTATTCCAATATCAAAATTTACATCTGGTGAAAGTAAACATTGTGTGTAGTTTAAATGTGCAAATGATGGAAGGCCATTGAATGGCCATGATTCGCCCCATAAATCTTGTAATGAAGGTTCTTTTTGTTCATGATTGATTAAATTATCATTTAAGGTTAGCTGGAATTGATCTTCAAATCCATTTCTGGGTAATGCATTTACAGGTGATAAAACAATTGGCAGAAAACTAACTAGCTGGCCTAATGCAACTAACTTCATCTTTGAATGTTGTAAAGGCTTTCCCAGTTGACGTAGAGGAACCATTTTTAACAGGTAAATTATCCTATATATATGACTTTCTTATCTATGTGAGTTTCCAAAATAGGAAACGAGCCTCGATAATGATAACAAAATATTAACTTAAAGCGAAAATCAACTCCTTTACCCTCGCAACACACACGTGATGATAATAAACCCTCATTTTTATCCAATTGACGCACTCGATTTTTTTCACTCAGAAACAATTTTCTCAATATGCAAAATTAATGTATACTTGAAGTGGTTCCTTTAATGGAAAATTTCTCAGATCTTTTTAAGACTTTTCTACAACCAAAACAACCTTAACAATGGGTACGTATGCCATTTGAATATAATAAGGAGTTACAGATATGCCTAGATTTCATTTTTTGTCAGAAACCAAGATTTTCATAAAGTTTTACTTCAACTATTGATTATATTTTATATTAATTATATTGTTCTATGTTTCCAACTTTTATGAAAATAACAAATAGTAGAATTATGAATCAATATATGCTGTTGTTATTTTGCAGTAATCAATTATCGAAAAAAAAACATCTGGAAATATTTAAAAATGAAATGAAATTTGAATATAGCCATAATCATATAGAAGAAGTTAAAATAACATTCAAAATAATCAAATTATTTCTTGAATATAGACAAATATCAAAGTTTTTCCTTTAAAGACATCTATTTTTTTAAAAAACACTTTACTAACATAAATTATCATTATTATTATTATTATTTTTATTATTATAGGTAGAGTTATTAGAAACCAAAGAAAGGGTGCAGGTTCTATCTTCACTGCTCACACCAGATTAAGAAAGGGTGCAGCAAAGTTAAGAACTTTAGATTATGCTGAAAGACACGGTTACATCAGAGGTGTTGTTAAGCAAATCATTCATGATCCAGGAAGAGGTGCTCCATTAGCTAAAGTTTCATTCAGAGATCCATACAGATACAAATTAAGAGAAGAAACTTTCATTGCTAACGAAGGTGTTTACACTGGTCAATTCATTTACTGTGGTAAGAGTGCATCTCTTAACATAGGTAATGTTTTACCTTTAGGTTCTTTACCAGAAGGTACCATTGTTTCCAACGTTGAAGAAAAGGTTGGTGATAGAGGTGCTTTAGGTAGAACTTCCGGTAACTATGTTATTATTATTGGACACAACCCAGATGAAAACAAGACTAGAGTTAAGTTACCTTCTGGTGCAAAGAAGATTATCTCTTCTGATGCAAGAGGTGTTATTGGTGTTGTTGCTGGTGGTGGTAGAATTGACAAACCATTATTAAAGGCAGGTAGAGCATTCCACAAATACAAGGTCAAGAGAAACTCATGGCCAAAGACTAGAGGTGTTGCTATGAACCCAGTTGATCACCCTCATGGTGGTGGTAACCATCAACATATTGGTAAGGCTTCTACTATTTCAAGAGGTGCAGTTTCTGGTCAAAAGGCTGGTTTAATTGCTGCAAGAAGAACTGGTTTAATTAGAGGTTCTAAAGATAAGAATGATGATTAAATTTAGATAACTTGTATAGTGTTAACTTACTTTGCTCTTTCTTCTTTTCTTAAATATCTTCAATGAATCAAAAAAACAAATAAATTTTATATTATCAAATTGATTTCATTCAATACAGTAATTATTGTTGAAATCTCTTTATAAAATTAAACATTAAAATTAAAAACTAAAAATTAAAAAAAAAATTAATATCATACTAGCAAATAGAATTTTAACCGATCCATATAGAGCCTTAATGGATCATGCAACTATTGTATTGACTGATGTTGAACTTGCATTGTTTTCATTTCCAGTAATATTATCAACCTCATTTTCTTTTCCTGGTTCATTTCTTTCAATAGTTGCAGTTGAATGAATGGAGTTGGTTTCTTCAGTACTTTTCTTTATTTCGGAATTTTGATTTTGATTTTTATGGTAAGTAGTTTTCGGAAATGGATTTGGACCATAGTAATAAGGAGTTGCATTCATTTGTGGTAATCCTCCATTGTTTCTAAAATACCTTGGCTTTGGTATGTAATAGCCATTACTATTATCAGATAAAACTCTATAATTCATATTATTTCTAAATGAATGGTTAGATGCAATGGTCAATGGTGTATCATATGCAATCGGAACACAATTTGGATTGATCGGAGCATAACCTCTATATTTTTGATTAAATCTTGGGATTGGTCCACTTAAATTTCTTTGAATCACAATTGGGACGTTATCAGGGTACATAATTCCGTCAATAACCCTACCGTTCAGACCATAATATAAATTCCTTTTGTGGAAATTTTTCTTTTTAGTTTTAGCAATAGGTGCATTTGTCAGAGTTGAATCATTGGTAGCTTTAGATTTTTCAGCAGCTTTTTTAGGAACATCCTTGGTACTTTTTTCGATTTCTGTTTCAGCAACTGTATCTTCAATTTTAGTTTTAATAACAGTATCTGTTGATGAAACTGAAGCAGTTGAATTGGTTCTCTTGCCTTTCTTGTTCTTTTTATTAGCTTTTTTTTTGTAGTACTTTTTCTTCTTGGTGTTTTGATCTTGCTTTTCTGTTTCAGTAGTTGTGGTTTCAATTTTAGTTTCGACAATTGGTAGCACGTTTTCTTGGATAACATTGGCTTGAGATCCAGTTGCTCCAATTGTCAAAACAACTTCAGTCGAAGCATCATCTTTGACAGTCTTTAGGAAGTAACATTAGTATTTTATGATTACAAACAGTTTCTATATTACAAAAAAACAAGTCATTACATACCATCATTTCGAATTCTTCGGTTACCTTATCAACAACTATTGGAGTTGAGGCGGTTTCATTAATATCAGTTTGTTTATAAAACATGTTTTGCTATTAGAAGAGATAATATAAAGGAAGAATATATTAACATAAATTGCAAGGGCAAATAGTCCTTTCATTGAACTCTGGGTTTAAAAAAAAAGGCAATAAAATATTGCCTGTTTAGGAATCAGCCCCTTCAAAAAAAATATGAAATTCATGTTAATGTAACAAGCCATCATCAATTTCAAATATTTTTTACTGCAAATATACAAATATTGGCATTAGGTTTTAAGATTTATTAGACCAGTAAATACACATATAAGAAATTAGTAACTTTAACTATACACTAATTATTTATTTTGCAGCAGCAGCCTTCTTTGCAGCTAAAGCCTTTGCAGTACCGTGTAAAGCCCATCTGTGGTTTCTTCTGAACTTAGCATCAACACCATTTAATGATGGGTATCTGTTGGTCTTTGGCTTCTTAATACCGTTCTTGTGAGCCTTCTTGGTTTGGTTATGTGCGGTATGGTTCTTTGACTTAGACATTCTATAATAAAAAAAATTAAGAAGGGAATTAATGTTAGTATTTTATTTCAAATGGGATACAATTTTGAATGTAATGAAGTAGAAAAGCATTTGATGAAAAATTGCAATTCTGGTCTTAATAGTTTTTCATAATTAATAATAATCAATAAAAGTATTTCACTTCAAGTAATTGAACTCCAATAGTCAAACATAATACTGAAGTTTTCACACTGTTGAGATCATAAATTTAAAAAGTGCAAACTTGTTAAGCAGAAAAAATGTTTCAATAACAACTTAATTATAATATCATAATTCTATTTTGTGATGCAACATTTTCAATATTTTCTATATTTCAAATTTGGTACTAATAACTTGCAAATTTCTTCAAATCAATAAACCATGACATTTCATTCATCAACATATCTATGTCTCTATTATCTGTACATACGTGTATTAAAAAATCCAGTTGCTAATAGAAGAGTTTAAACTACTACCAAATTTAGTTTCAAACATATTCAAATTTTGATATACCGAAAATCGCAAATTTCCTCTGACAAGAGAAACATCTTCTTCGCGTAACTATGGCACCTGCGCACCGCTCATTAAAATAATAAAATGTTTGCTGGGTGGTGCGAGGGGTAAAGTATTTCGCAGTCACAATTCTTCCCTACATGATTTTGGTATTATGTAAAGTACAAATCGGGTAACTTACTAAGAGTGTCAAAATAGAAAAGCATTTGGATGTAAATTAAATAAAAGCAGGATATGACAAAACTCTATAAAAAACTTATTTAGCTGCTGAAGCTGCAGCTTGAGCATCAAGCTTTGCCTTCTTTGCAATCTTAACTTGTGCCTTTGCACCCATAATACCACCACCCCAATGTCTCTTGGAATCTTCGTATTTTTCAGTGTAGTTAGCATTGATAGTAGAGACTAATTTAGCTAATGAAGCTTCATCTTCTGCCTTAACATCAACTAAAGCTGCAACAGCTGCGGTTTTTTGATGAACTAAGGTACCTAATCTAGCCTTACCCTTGACAATAGCATATGGAACACCCATCTTGTGACATAAAGCTGGTAAGAAAACAACTAATTCGATTGGATCAACGTCATTAGCAATTAAAACTAATTTAGCCTTTTTGTTTTCAATTAAACCAACAACATGGTTTAAACCATACTTTACAACATATGGTTTTTCAGAAACATCTTCCTTATTCTTACCTTCTGCAATTGCAGCTGCTTCCTTAGTTAATCTTTCTTTCTTTTCAGCAGTAGTTTCTGGTCTATATTTGTTTAATAATTTAAAGGTCTCAGCAGCGGTATTCTTGTCCAAAGTATTAGAGAATTGTGCAATAGCTGGAGGAACTTTTAATCTTAAAGACAAAATCTTTTTTTGTCTTTGTAATCTGATATATTCTGGCCATTTGACGAATCTTGATAAATTCTTCTTTGGTTGAATTGCTTGACCTAAACCAAAATTCTTTGGAGTTGATTCAAATAATGGGTTCTTTGCAGAAACCTTTTTGGAATTCTTGGTGGCTAAAGGAGCTGGTGCAACTTTCTTTGCTGGCTATTAAAAATCATTGAGGTAGAAAAATAAAACTTTAATGTTAGTAAACTTAAACTCTAAAAAAAGCAGGAAAAAATGAATAAACAATCATAAAAATTTAAATTCATATTTCCAAATCATCAAGTCAACATACAAAAGACGTTAGTCTAATGTACTCATTTTAATATAAAATTAAAATAGGGTCATCAAGTTAAGTTTTAAACTGTTTTATGAGTACTAAATCCTCTAAAGAAACAAAATAAATAGAATACTATATATATTTCGTTTCTTAGCCAAATAGCAAAAAAGAAAAAGAAGCAAGACATGTACATGTATTTCGTGTATATAAATGAAAGAGACAATTATATGCATCTAATAACAAGACAAAAAAAGCAAAATTAGGGAAACTAAAGTTGATATTGTAATGAGAAAGATACAATAAAAATTCTTCAAATATACATGAAATACATGAGAGAATACATGCCTTGATAATAAATCTTATACTATAAGAGAATAAAACCACAGGAAGTAAAACAAACATGAATAAACACGCATGAGGTCAGAATAGACATTGATCGATCGAAAACAGACAAATCTTTAGATCCTTTAGCCATGGGTTAGTAAAGGGGTATTGGAACGTACCATTGTGTATATATAAAATGTGTTGTTATAAGGAAAAAAAATAATTAAACAAATAAAAAGAACCAGAAGAAATAAATGTGTTGACTGAAATTACAAGAAGTCTGGAAAGTGGAAAACTTGACTTTCTTGAGTGGAAAATTTTTCATCAAAAATTAAAAATCAAAAATTAAAAACAACAGACGCGACTATTCAAAATTTGCAATTGACCTGGTTTCGAATCCCATCTGATGTTATTATTTCAATCAGCTTGAAATTTAAATTTTTGAGATTAAAGGAGAATCCAATATCTAATCAGTACTAAAAATACTAGAACAGTTTCAAAGATACAATGGCCAATGCATATAAGTTACAGTATTTTTGTGACTTTTACAGGTTTTTTTTTCTCCTCTCCTTTGATTAGGTTTCATCGTCGTTTTCTCTAGAAAATATCCAGTCACTTATTAGTCGATCATTTTAAATAGTTGATTAACCTTCTACTTCATCACATTTTGATAGCCCCACTTCCTATCTAATACATTAACTTCACAAATGGGATTTCTTAAAAGTCATCAATCAACAAAGGTCACAACTATCATCAACGATTGTTGTGATCAGAATGAATTGGATGAAGATGATTATTATATTGATTCTCAATTTGATTCACTCTTAAATGCTATTAGAGAACAGACTGATTTTGTTGAACCTGGTGCAACTGAAGCAGCAAGAGCATTAAGGAAAAAAATGAAATATGGTACAGTCAAAGAACAATTTAATGCTTTGAAAATCTTAGATTTGTTAGTACTTAATGGTGCTACTTATAAATTTATGAGACCTTTATTCAATGATGATAAATTGTTAGATCGATTACAATTTTATTTAATTGGTGATTTTGAGGCCACATTATCAAATCCAAATAATCATGTATCACAAAATACTTATGAAAAATTATCTAATTTAACTTTCACGATTATGAGTGATTGGTATAATGAGTTCAAAGATTATCCAAATTTAGAAAATTTTAATCTTTTATTTAAACGTTGTGAAAAGGGTAGAACTCTAAAGAAAAGTCAAAAAAAATCTACTAGTAAATCAAAGGTTAAATATTCAAGCCAAGTCCCTGATTTCATGAATGATGAAGCTGATATGGATACACCATTTTCATCATATGATGATCTTGAATTTGATAGACCTAAAACTAATGCTGAATTGGATAAAAAATTTAAAATTCCAAAAATTAATTATGAAAAGGAAGCTTCAAAAATTTTACAATTAATTGCAGAAGCTAATGTAATGTCAACAAATTTAACAAATATTTTAAATTCCCTTGAGAAGGATGAATTATCAATTCATTCAATTAAGGCAAATGATGCTTTTGATCAATGTAGATCAATTAGAAGAAAAGTTTTGAGGTATTTACAATTAGTCCAAAAGGAGGAATTATTAGGTCCTTTACTTAAATCGAATGATGAATTGGTTGATTCATTAAAAAAGTATGAAATGAAAAGTGTTCCTACTGGTACAAAGTTTAATGGTAATGATACTGAAACAGACTCCGATTACGATTCATTAGTAAATTATGAATCCGATCATGAATCGATTATTCCAGAACCCAAAATGGGAACTTCCTCAAGCAATAGATATTCATTATCTTCTGACGATGAGTATGATGATCCACCAAGTAGAATTTCAAGATCTTCGAGGACGAATACATCAAATTCAACAATCGAATCATCCCTTAAAAACAAAAAGGCACCGCCACCAGTTCCACCAAAGAATAGTATTCTTAGAAGTCCTAAGGTTAATAATTCAACTATTCCTGGAAGAAATGCAAAAAGCGATTATGATCCATTTTCTGATGATAATGAAGTTGCACCAGCTAGATGGGGCTAAATCTAAGAATGTATTATATATATATATATATATGTGTGTGTGTGTGTGTGTGTGTGTGTATGTGAATTTATAATACTGTAATCTATAATTTCAGAAAATAGAACACAAAACACAAACTTTCATCAAGATATTTCATATTTCATTAACATGTCAGCGAATCAAGGAACGTCCAATTTAGAATCTACCCTAAATCTTAAATCTGAAATTTTCAATTTACATAAATATTCTTTTCAAATAAATTATTATATTTACTTCCTGACATATTGTATTAATAACGACCAATCAACAGTCATGTTCACTAGATTATTAAGGCCATCGATTATAACAACTCCAAATACCATACAATTAACTAGAAATATCTCATTTAAACCACGTCTTCCAAAATTGCCAAATTTAAAGTTAACACCTGATGTACCAGGTAATATCGTAGGTACAGTTAATGATGCATATACACCACCACCAGGAGATATTTCAAAGGGTTCATTTCATTGGATTTATGAAAGGTTGGTAGTTTTAGGTATGACTCCATTGATTGTATTCCCATTTATTGCAGGTGTTGATTATCCAATTATTGATGCAACTTTAGGAAGTTTAATTTTAATACATGCAAGGTATGGATTACAAAGTTGTATAATTGATTATATACCTCTAAGGAAATTTGGAAATTGGAATAAGTTAGCAATGTTCCTTTTAAATATTGGTACTGGAATTTCATTATATGGTGTTTATATAATAGAGACTGAATATAATGGATTATGTGATTTAATTGAAAAACTTTGGCATTCTTGATACAAACAGATAAGGCTAGCTATATCTAAAAATAAAAAATATATATTAAATATAAAATATTTAGTAACTTGGTATATAGACATCACGTAAATCATCACAATTACGTTTTTTTCTCGATGGTTTTTGTAACCTTCCATTATCACCATAGTAAGTATCATGCATACAATGACGATTCCTATTTCTTTCAACATGCTTTGAATTTTTAAAACTCTTGATATCTTCTATTCTTGAAGCAGAACTTCTACGAGCTTTAAAACTTATATAATTTTCATTACGATGACTTTTACCAGGTCGTTTCTTTTCAATATAACCAGTATCGTTATTATCATAATTTGTCATTGTATGTGAAACAATTCGAACTGTTTTACCCGCTTTTTGGATACTTGGGTGATCTTCATAAGCTATTTTCCAAATTGCATCTGGTGGACCATCCTTCTCCTGTTCGATCCACTCCAAAACGGCTCTGACTGGTATATAATCAGCATACAGTTTAGTTTTTTCTTCGTCTTCTTCTTCCTGTTCTTCTACATCAGTATCGTTACCTGTATCATCATCACTTGGAAAAATGCTACCATTTAATCTGGATCTAATTGCTTTTGCACCAGGCACATCACTCGCTAAAAGAAAACAGTGAGTTCGTGAACTATTTAACCATGCTCTTTCAATTGAACAACTTTTACTCTCAGCCTCAGTTGATAAAAGTTGCTTAAATATAAAGATATCATAATCTGGTTTTAAATTCCCAATAAATAGAGCTCTTGTTTCTTGAAATGAAGGTTCATCCTTAATTTCATAATGAATTGGTCTAAAATTTAGAGTCTCTTGAATTTCAGTATTTACTAATTCGATTCCTTCTTCTGTGGACATATTGTTGTTTTGTCTATTAGATGATAAAAAGAGATGTTCATCATTACTGCTTGTGAATCATTTAAAGGGCATTTATAGCACATTTATAGCACATTTATAGACCAATTGTGAATCAGGTTAGGTCAAGTCATCAAGTTAGTAAGGGTTTCGCTCAGAAGACATTTAACATTTCATGCATTAAAGTGCTATTTTTGTCAGGAGGTGATCTTTTTTTCATGATTTATAATTTAATTTTAACTTAAGTATATATACAGATGGGAAAGGAAGAATTTATAAATTAAAACTTCTAATTAACATAGCACTAAATAGTAAGATAAGATCTATTAGCAACAGCCATTTTATGACTTAATACTCTCTTATCCATGAGGGAAGATTTACCACCAAGAACATGTAAAATTTCATCACATAATCTAACAGAAAAATCATTGGAAGCCTTTGAATCAGAGGATTTAAGTATCCACATTAATGCCATTCTATCCCTTTGCCTTTGAGTTAATGGTACAGGAACGGTAAAATTCTTTGCAAAACCAGTTTTAACAGTCTTTGTAACGACTATTGGTGCAACAATATCTAAAGCTTCCTTCAATTTTTCAACAGGATTGGATCTAGTTTCAAGGAATAATAAATAAAGGGCTCTATTTAAATGTCTCCTTGCAATTTCCTTTTTACCATCTTTCATAATGATATTAACAGCTAGATCTAACACTTCATCAGTTTGTTTTGGTAATGGTTTACCCTTTAAAGAAATTGAGGTATTAACTTGTTCAACAGTTGGTTGAAATCCTAATAATTTATCCAATTTTTGTGAAACTTTACGAGAAACTGGGATAAATGTGTTATCTTTCAATTCTTCTTCAATTTCATTAAGAATATCAATTGCTAAATCATAGGATTCATTCATTTGATTAACTTCAGGTGATAAATTAGATTCAATTGGTGTTGTTTCCTCAATTTCATTAACATTTTCTTTTTCTTCTTCTTCGATTCGATTAATTTCATCATTTCCTTCACTTTTGAAAACTATATCTTCTAATAATTTATAATTTAATGAAGTTTTATCATTTAAAATTTCAACAATAGTACTTTCATCACTATTTAAATGATTTTCTAAATCATTATAGATTTTAATTGCATTTTCCTCATTTTGTTCATTATATAATTTACCAATCAAATTAGCAAATTCTGGATCTATTTTAGTAATTAATTTAAATCCATCACTATCTAATCCATTAGATATTGAATAATTGATTAATTTATCAGATGTCAAAGTAGTTTCCATTTTAATCCATTCATTATCTAAAATCTCTCTTAATTTATTGTAATTTTCAGATTTAATATCATTCATTGCAATATAAATTGGAGTTGATTCATTTGATAAATATTCATCAATTTCAGTATTTTTCAAATTTAATTCATCACCTTCAGGTAATGTTTCCAATTCAATTAATAGATTTGCAAATTTCTCATCAATTTCTTTAATTGAATTGAATAAATCACTTTTGAAATAATCAGGATATAATTCAAAAACTTCATATAATTCAGATAAATCAATAGGTAATGGTTGTTCTAGAACTTCCTTTAATTTATTGAAATTTTCAGAATTTATATCATCAAAAGATTTAAAGATTAAACTTTCTTTATTTGAACAATATTTCAAAATTTCATCATATTTTTCATTTAATAATTCATCATTATTTGAATCAACAGTTGAATAAGATTTTAATAAATTTGCAAATTCTGCATCAATTTCATTAATTAAATTTAATAATGGAGATTTCTTTATATCTTCATAACTATTCAAATTTGTGAAAATAGTTTCTACAATAGTAGCACCATCGATTTCTTCATTAATTTCATCATTCATTAATGATAATAATTCATTATATTGAACATCGGATAATTTTGAAATGACACTATTATTAAAATCATCTGACATTTGTTTAACTGATTCCTCAGTTGGGGTAATTCTAATAACATTACTTAAAGATTCTGCAAACTTAGAATCTAATTCAAAAATATATTTGTAAACTGGAGATTCATTTAAATTACCTTGAAAAGCAAATAATGAATCTAATAATTTTGTGATTATTGAATTTTTATCATTGTTTAACAATGCTAAACTATTTGTAAAATTATTAATTTTGGAAATAACCGAATCATTTTCAGATTTTAATTTATTTTCAAGATTTTTAACCTTTAAATCAAATGATTTTTTCAATTCTTCAAATGGAATATTATTTTCAGTTGATAAATATTTTAACTTTTCAATGATCAAATTATCCTTTTTGGTAGTTTCAGAATTAATAAATTTAGATAATTCAGAATCTTGGAAGTCCTTTTCGGTTGCCAATTCTTTAATGAATTCACCATTTTCATTTAATTTGGAAGATTTTAAAAATTCAGTATATGTATTATAGAATGGTTTTTTATTTCCATTATTATTATTTGATCTAGATTCAGTTGAGTTAAATCTAAACGACAAAACCTTTGAGATTCTAACGACTCTGGAACTCGATCTGAGTGTAGATATGGTGGATCTAGAAAGCATAGTTTTGGATGATGAAATATAGGTTTATTTGGATTGAGTTGAATGTTGAAATGTTGAAATTTCATGAGTTGGAAGAAAATGTGAGATTTGAGTAAAAAGTACAAAAAAGTAAAAAGCTTGAAAAAATCCATGAGGTGCACTGATGTTTTGAAAATGTCTACATGATTAATGGCTTAATAATAGGAGTGACCTATGAGATCAGTTGAATATTGAACTATACAGTAATTATACAGGAAGGTTGACAAGTGGTTGTTGTCAGCATGAATTACTCGACGTAGTGTCTTTTTACTCGCATCATCTAACAGTATTGTTAATCCTGTTACAATAAAACAAAATAAACCATTTATACTAAAAAGTATATGATTAAATAGAGAAGCTGTAAGGGTATACAAGATAATAAATAGCTAAGAATATATATGACAAATTCATGAGCTATATAAGAATAGTAGGAAAAGGGAAAAAGCATTATGTATTGTACGAGATTTAAAAATAAGCAACTAAATTCAATTTAGTAGTGATATAAACATAGCATAAAAGAAATATTGAAAAGAAATAAATGTATATAGATATATATATATGTGTGTGTGTGTTAATCTAAATTAGGAAACAAAAAGGTAAAGATAGTAATAATAAACATTTCAGACTTCCATAACTTTTAGCTGATGATTATTCTTTACTCCACCTTCAGTATTGACACTTGATCCAACACCATCAATGACATCAATATTATCCAATTCATATTGATCATCACCATGACCATTTAATCTCCTTTGAATAGTAGTTAGATGGAATTGTGGATACATATCATCGACATAATTACCATCAACTTCAGCCATTTCAAAGAAATCAGCACCAACAGCCTCTAATTTTTCATTAGCTTTAATTTGACAACCTGGGATTTTATCAACAATAAAACAAATAATATAAGTTGCAAAGAATGACCAAACTGTACATGTAACCCAACCAGCAAATTGATAACCCATTTGTTTCCAATGATGATAAATCCAACCACCAGGAATTTCAGTTACACCATCAGTTGCAGCAATTACAGGAGATGCAAATACACCTAAACAGATTGAACCTAAGATACCACCAATTCCATGAACAACCCAAGATCTTGTAGTATCATCGATTCTTGTAATTTCATTAAATTTATAACATAATCTACAACAAGCACCAACAAACAATGAAGTTATAACAGCCCAATAAGGAGTATAAAATCCACATGATGGAGTAATATTGACTAAACCTGCAACTGCACCTTCACATGCAGCAATTAATGAGAATTTACCAGTAAATGCATAATCAACTGCAACAAATGATAACATTGCAGATGATGCAGCTAATTGAGTATTTGCCATAATATAACCAGTTCTAACAGATACACTAATTAAAGTACCTGAATTAAAACATAACCAAGAAAACCAAATAATTGAAACACCAATAAATGTAATTACAGTATTTTGAGGTTCATATTCCTTTTTAGTTGAAGGATCAATCCAATCTTTCCTTTGTCCAATAAATAATGAATAAGCTAAAGATGCAGCACCTGAAGCAATATGAACTGGTCCACCACCTGCAAAATCCAATGCACCTAAATTATAAAGGAACCCATTTGCACACCAAGTTGAATAAGCTAATGGACAATAGACAACGGTACACCAAATAAAACCAACAACTAAAGAAGGGAATAATCTTGATCTTTCAGCAATTGCACCAACGAAAATTTGAACTGTTGCAATTGGGAAGAAAGCAGAGAATGTAAAATAGATAATTGCAGGAATTGTACCACCTTCAACGAATGGACCAACACCTATACCTTGTAATGCACCTCTTGCAAAATTACCCATAACTCTAGAAGAAGATGGAGAAACTGCAAGTGAATAACCAAATAGAAACCAATGAATTGTTATTAATGCAGTTACCATATAAGATTGAAATAAAATTTGTATAATATTTTTACGTTTTAATGAACCACCATAAAACATACCAATTGCAGGTGTTAAGATCATCACACCAACAGTACAAAACATAACGTAACCCATATCGGCGTGTGAAAGTGTTGAGATATCTTCTGACATCGGTACTGCATTATCTCTTTGATGTATGAGAATTGCGGAACCAAGACCTGAATTTGCGTAACCCATGATTGATGAAGAGTGATGAATGGGGGAAATAGAGAGGGAGAGAGAGAGAATAAGAAGAAGAGGAAGAAGAAAAAGATGGAGAATTTACATGTAATATATATATATATATATAAGAAAGAAAAGAAATTATAATGTGAATCAAAATGAGTCAATCAAACTTAGGGGTTAAGGGTCTAACAGGTGTTTAAATAAGCCTAAAAAGAGAAAACAGTCAAAAATGGGGTTTACTGATAAGAAAAAGCAATGAATCAATTCTTTAATATAAAGTTAATCATTGTTATGTACTTATCGCTGCCAAAATCCTCTCAATGAGGAAATTTAAGGCTGAAAATACTTAATGTGGGAAATTGATGCGAGAGAGTATATACTAAATGGGTTATGGTTTATAAAGGGAGGGAGGTAGAGAGTGTGATTGGTGATTGATAAGTTTATATATGTATATATGTAAAGATAAGTTGATGGTTACAGCCTATAAGACAATTATGATTGTATTGTTCGGTTATCATTTAGTACCATGCTTAGTCATGTAATTAATCATATAATTAATCATATAATTTATAATTAATCATGTAATTAATCATATTAATCATGTAATTAATCATGTGTAATTAATTAATCATTATCGGGAATGAAATTCAACCTATAGTTTTTTTTAATCTATATATCTTATATCCTATATATCTTCCCCCCATTCTTGAATGATAGCCTTTCTTAATACTTTTTCAAATTCTTCTAAGGCTTTAACTTTACCAGCACCATGTTGAGAAATTTTCCTTACAACTTCAATGAATTCTCTTGTATAAACATCAGGATTTCTTCCATCATCTATATAATTAATAACATCAGATGGGATAATTGCATCGGATTTAATATCACTAACTTTTTGTAATTCATCAATTGTACGATTTATATGATGTGCGAGACCCAATTGAGATTCTAGGGTTCCCTGTGCGTCATGTACTTGAACACCTAAATGGACAAACGTTTCTATGAGGGATGAGAGTTGTTCTTGGAGTGATAGTAGTGGTTGTGTGGTATTTCCTTTTTCTGTAGACATGGTGGGGAGAGGGGTATAGGTCTTATTATTAAAGGATAAACCAAACTTACAAACTTACAAACTGTTCCTATAATTCATAATTCTTAATTCTATAATTTTTCATTTTTCATTTCCGCATTTCCCATACCCGCAATCATTACAAATCAAAAACGTTAAAAGTTGTTGAAGTTTTTCACTTTTACACTCTTTTTACTCTTCAGTAGATAGAAATCTATACAACTCTAGACATCCCAATGTTAGATATCGATCCTAAACTACTCACCCATTGGAATTCCATACTATCTACACTTTCTCCTGAAGAAATCATCCAATGGGCCATCCATACCTTCCCTGGACTCTACCAAACAACAGCATTTGGTCTATCTGGATTGTGTATCCTCGACATGGCATCCAAGACCAAATCACCACCTGAACTTGTCTTTGTGGACACCTTGTACCATTTCCCACAGACTTTGGACCTTGTTGAGAAGATCAGGGAGAAATACCATTCCACCCTTCATGTTTACAAACCTGCCCAATGTGAAACTGAGGCAGATTTTGTCGCCCAACATGGTGATAACTTCTGGGAGAAGGATGAAACTGCCTATGATTATCATGCCAAAGTGGAACCCCTTGCTAGGGCTTATAAGGAATTAAACATTCAGGCCGTCTTTACTGGACGTCGGTCCTCTCAGGGGGCCAACAGGGCTTCCCTCCCCATTGTAGAAATCGATGCCACCTTAGGTGTTGTAAAGATCAATCCACTCTCCCACTGGACATTTACAGATGTACAAACCTATTTAAAGACCCATCAAGTCCCTACCAATGAATTATTGGAATTGGGTTATAGATCAGTGGGGGATTGGCATTCAACTGCACCTGTTCCAGAGGGGGAAACCGACGAACGAGCAGGTCGATGGGCTGGGAGGGCGAAAACCGAGTGTGGAATTCACACTGCGGACAACTTTGTGCACCTAATGAAGTGAGAGAAGTGAGAGAAATTGGTGGGAAAATTTAAAATTTAAAATTTACTTTACTTTTTTTTTAACTCCTTTGTGTGTGTGTAAAGTGTGTGTAATAATCTCTTAAGCTTTCAGTTTTGTTTTGTTTTGTTTTATTTTGTTTTTGTTTTATTTGGGGTGTTTTCTTTACATCCTATCTCATTCCTCTGCCACCCCTCCCCCCTCACACACAAAGATGATTGCAGACGTTAGAAAAAAATTAGTCATTGTCGGTGACGGTGCCTGCGGTAAAACTTGTTTACTTATAGTATTCTCAAAAGGTGCATTCCCTGAACTCTATGTTCCAACCGTTTTCGAAAATTATGTTGCCGATGTTGAAGTCGATGGTAGAAGAGTCGAATTGGCACTTTGGGATACCGCTGGTCAAGAAGATTATGATAGATTAAGACCTCTATCATATCCTGATTCAAATGTTATCCTTATCTGTTTCTCAGTTGATTCCCCTGATACACTCGATAATGTTCAAGAAAAATGGATTTCCGAAGTTTTACATTTCTGTCAAGGTGTACCAATTATTTTAGTTGGTTGTAAAATCGATTTAAGAAATGATCCTTCAACAATTAATAAATTACAACAATTAGGTCAACAACCTGTTACAACTCAAGAAGGTCAAGAAGTTGCTGATAAAATTAAAGCTTTAACTTATATGGAATGTTCTGCAAAGAATAATCAAGGTGTTAGAGAAGTTTTCGAAGCTGCAACTAGAGCTGCTTTAGCTACAAAGGAAAAGGAATTCAAGAAGAAGAAATGTACCATATTATAATAAGCCTCTATTTCTTCTTTTCTTAATGTGAAAACTAATTGGTATTATTATCTATCTATGTCTTTACCTATCTACCTATCTACATATCTATCTATCTATCTATCTACCTATCTATCTATCTTAACATCAATATCATTATATCATTCCACTTTTCCATTCTATTTTTATATCACAAATCTTTTCTCTTAACAAACTTAAATTTTAAACATGAAAAACAAAAATGAATTCGCGTTTTTTCTTTTCTTTTTTCTTTTTTCTTTTTTCATGAATCAAAGCAATCAAATATTAGATGTTTTTTATTTAGTACCATTACATTTCATTTCATTCTTGATAATAATATCCTTAATCCTAAGTTCAACTCTCCATATTCTCCTCCACCTACACCATGAACGACGCTCCAACTCCTCAAAACACACCCTCCTCAGCTGCAGGTTCATACATGCAAAAACCATCCCTCCCAACCATCCCAAGTACAATTTCTGAAAATCCAGAATTACTTAAATCAATGATTACTAATAATCCATTATTATTATCTGCAATTGAAGAAAAATTGAGTACTTTAATAGGTACCGATTCTGGATATTTTGAAAGTTTGAATAAAAAAACAAAGGAAAATGTTTATGCTATTAAAGGTTTACAATTTCAACAATTTAAAATTGAAGCTGAATTTCAAGCTGATTTAATGGAATTAGAAATTAAATATATGGAAAAATTTAATAAAATTTATGATTTAAGAAAAAAATATATTTCTGGTGATGTTAAAATTGATAAAGATTTAGTTCAATTAGGTAAAGATGCAATTAATGAAGATAAAGAAGATGTTAATGATGATGATGATGATGATGAAGAGGGTGATGAAGAGGGTGATGATGAAGATGATAATGATGATAATGAAAAGGGTATTCCTTTCTTTTGGCTTACCGCAATGCAAAATTTACCTCCAATTGCAGATATGATAACTGATCGTGATTTGGAAGTACTTAAACATTTAAATAATATTAAGTTAGAATATATGGATGATGGTAATGCAGGTTTTAAATTAATTTTCGAATTTTCTAAAAATGATTTCTTTAGTAATGAATCAATTACAAAATATTATTATTATCGAAAAGAATTAGGTTATAATGGTGAATTCATTTATGATTTTGCAAAAGGTGATGAAATTAATTGGTTTAATAATAAAGTTAATGTTACATTAGATATTGAAATTAGAAAGCAAAGAAATAAAAATACAAAACAAATTAGAACAATTGAAAAATCAACTCCAACTTATTCATTTTTCAATTTCTTTTCACCTCCAAAAGTTAATGATGAGGATGATGAGGATGAAGAAGAAGAGGATGATGAATTGGAGGAAACTTTACAAAATGATTATTCTATTGGTGAGTTAATCAAGGAAAAATTGATTCCTAGAGCAGTTGATTGGTTTACTGGTGATGCCTTAAACTATGAAACTGAATTTGCCGAAGAATATGATGATGAAGAGGAAGATGGTGATGATGATGAAGATGATGATGATGAAGATGATGAAGAGGAGGAAGATGATGATGATGACGATGATGATGATGATGATAATGATAATGGTAAAGAAAAACCAGAATGTAAACAACAATAATTTTTTTATTTTTCAATTTTACTGTTAATTTAACCTAATTAATTTACCCTATAATCTATATATTTTTATATTCAAGGAAATCAAAATATCAAACAAAATATTCATTAAATAAATATCTTATAATCAACAATACATTGACTTTTGAAAACGCAATCGACATCGTCATTATTTGTACAATAAAAATTGTTAATTTTGAAATCACCAACTAATTTATTTTTCAAATTATACGAAATTTTCGAATTTGATCTATTGATTAACCATTTATTAATATCAACATCTGTATTTATGATTATTGACAAATTATTGACATGTTTGATTTTATTCAATTCAATTATTAAATATTCATTTTCCTGTCTATATTCTATCATTTTATTCATCACTATATCTATATTATTGTTTTCAGGTACTGGGATTTCAATTTTAAAATTCTTTATAAAGTTAACAAAAGATAAATCATATTTAAAGTCTAAATTAATTCTAACCTGATTCTCATTAATTTTATTGAATGTTCCATTTATTATTATTGGAATTTTATCAGTATATGATATTGATTTTGAATAATTTAATAAACTTTTCATACCTTTAATTGAATCGATTATTAAATTATTATTAATTAATTGGATATTCGGTGATAAAATTACATCATTTATTCTCTCAATATCATTTAAATTTATTTTTATATTTCCACCAATACCATTGATAACTAATTCACCAAATAAATGAAATTTCTTCTCATGATTATTAAAGTTTAAATATTCTGTATGTTGCAAAATAATTGAATTTGGAATGTTTTCAAGTTTTGAAATTATATCTAACTCATTCGAATCTTGTAAAATAGATATTGATTCAATGTTATATTCAGACTTAACAATCGGTGAAAGGATTAAAGATTTAGAAATCGTTTTCGATTTAATATATCCTTGATCGATTAATTTATTTAATATTTCATAAATTAAAAATATATTATCCATTATGTTCAAATTGTTTATATTATTGTTCTCAAATAGAGTTTCTAATAAATTTAGAAAAAATCTCAAAAATTCTAAAATTATTGAAACATCAATATTATTTCTAGTAATGACAACGTAGTATAAATCATTTTTAAATAAATGAACAAAACTTGTAGATCCAATTGTTAAAATTGGATTTGAATATTTAGAATTTATTATCTTATTGTAAAATATTTCAGTGATGTTATATTTAACATCCTCTCGAAATATTCTTGATGTAAGTACATCACCTTGGGATGTTATAATGAAAAATGCTGATATCATAGAATATACCGAATGGTCCGGATGTTCAATTGAAGGATCTTAAGAATAAAATATATGCAACCGTTTGATACATTTACCTCTCTCATCTCTCTACTAAAATCAAAATTGCGCTACGAATAAGAACGAAATCAAGATATATAAATTTCTCTTCAACACTTCATCATTACTCATTCACATCAACAAACACAATCACCTATGGCTAGAGGTAATCAAAGAGATTTAGCAAGACAGAAAAATCAGAAGAAAAAGGAAGAACTAGCTAAAGGTCAGAAGAAGGGTGATTATGCCAAAAGAATGCAAAATGATGCTGATATTTTGAGAGAAAAGCAAAGACTTGCCGATGAAAAGAAAGCAGCTGAAGCAGCTGCAAAGTTAAAGAAATAAGTAATTGGTTTATTCTCTTTATAATTTAGTACCTTGTGTAATTAATGAACAATATCATGTTAGATTTCACAATATGTACCTGTAGTTTATCTTTATTCTCTTTGCTACTTTATTTACTATATAGGAAAATCTAATCTATACAAGAATATTAAACAATTTATTTCATTTTGGTTATTGTTTATTGTTCATCATCACTATTATCATTATTGTTCCTTTGATGTTGTAAAGCTTCAGCAGTTTTTTCAACTTCATATTGAAATTCGAAAAATGATTTTGGTAAATGATGTAATCTAATTAAACCTTCTTCACCTCCAGAGACATAAGATGTTGCATCTGGATGAATTGATAAACAATTTAATGGACCAAAATGACCTTTAACTCTACCGATTTCATCTTGGAAAATCTTATGGAAAATTTTGGCATCGAATTTACCTTCACCACCTGCAGTTGTTGTAACATTTCTTGCATCTTGACCACCACCTAAAATGACAAAATCTTTCACAGGTGTAATTAATGCTGCATTGATTGGGGATTCGGATGCATATTCTTTTAATATTTTGAAACTTTCAATATCAATCAATTTGGCAGTTTGATCTTTTGATGCTGCAATAAAATAAGTTTTATCCTTTGATGTTTGAATATCTGTTACTTGATCTTTGAAACATTTTAATGAAGTTACCAATTCTCCAGTATTTGAATCATATTTACAAATCGTACCATCCTGTTGTCCAGAAATAATATATTTACCACCCAATGACCAAGTTGCAATTGTAGATTTTGTCGTTGAATCACCATTATTAATAATTTCTAATATCGGTTTAGATTCTTGATTTGAACTATCTCCTCCATCTTTTAAATTGATATTAAATATTTGAATATTACCGGATTTACCCATAACATGATCAGTTATGAAGAACAGTTTAGAATTATCAGGGGATAATTCAACCCTTCTAACTGGTGCTTCGAAATTCCAAGTATAGATACATTCACCTGTTTCAGCCTTCCATAATTTACCAGAGAAATCAGCACTTGCAGTGGCAATATAGGTGGTTGTACAATCGACATCAACAGACCAAATGGTACCCTTATGTCCTTCATAGGTACCTAATCTTTCACCATTTGCAGAATACCATGCACAGACATGATAATCCTTTGCAACTGAAAAAATCAGATCTCCTTCTCTGTTATATTTGACTTGTGTAAGTGGACGTTCGTGTCCAGTTAAGACAATCGGTCTCATAGTCTTGTTAGACATTTTGGATTATTCCCGTTGATTCTTTTTAATTATTTCTTAAATATAGTATAGAACTATAATAATGTTCCAGTTATCATCAACATGAAAAGAATGGCAAGAATGAAAATTTTTCATAGTAGAACTCTGCGTCTATCGTCGTTTTTCTTGATTTGACATTTTGCTTTTTCGGTTTGCCAATTTAGTTTCTGCACACGCTCAGCTACTTACATAGTGTTGATATTAACATTTGTTCTTATTGAAATACAATCAGGTGTTGAACAATGGCGGAGAGAATACCCAATGGTCAGCAATGGAACCAGCAGGGAGACGACATGTCTTTTCTCAATTTCAACGAACAGCCACAGAATAAACAGCCTCCTCAAGGACAATTCAATAATTTAAATGACCCAAATCTCAACATTAACAACAATCAAGGTAATGGTGATGGTAATGCACATCAATTGCATCAGAACCATCAACAACAACAACAACAACAACAACTTTTCCAACAATTTCAACCTCAAAGACAACAACAACCATCTTCTTCTTCGACCCCACAAGCTCAACAAATTGGTACACCAAAACAGCAAGGTATGGAACCAATAAACCCAAATAATTTTAACAATCAACAACGAGGACAGCCTCAACAGGGACAACCTCAACGAGTGCAGTCTAATAGACCACAACTTGGGGCTCAATTAAATCATCAAAACACTGAAAAGTTTTTAGATTTGGTTGATCAATATATGAAGAATATCAGAAAACCTTTTATAAGATATCCAACGATTAACAATACTAAAATCAATTTATTTATTCTTTATTATATGGTCACTTGTTTGGGTGGTTTTCTCAAGACACATCAAGAACATAAATTCCAATTAATTGCAAATAAATTAGGTTTACAATCACCAAATCAAACTCAAAATCAAAGCTTAATTGGTGAATTATCCCAATGTTATTATAACAATTTATTTGCGTTTGAGCAATACGCTAGATCTGCAGAAGGGATGAAAGATTCACAACGTCGAGCAGCACAACTCCAGCATCAAGGACAGTTAGATGGAAAATCACAGATACAAAATCAGCGGCCAATACAACAGCCAACTCAGTTGATAAATCAACAACCTAATCAACAACTAAGTCAACAACATACCCAACAGCCAAACCAACAGCCAAACCAACAGCCAAACCAACAACCAAATCAACAACCCAACTCTCAAATAAATCAGCCATCTACGCAATTTCCAAATCAATTTCCAAATCAACAAAATAACATCACACCCGAAATACAACAACAATTTATGCAACAACAAGAGCAACTAAAACTCCAACAGCAACAATTAAAACAGAAAATTGAAGTTCAGCAAAAAAACATGTTGGAAAAACAACAAAAACAAAATGCTAAACCTTCACAACTTCCCGTACAATCTAGTAAAATTGTTAAACCATCTTCGAATAAAAATATGAAACAGAAAAACTTATTAGACTCAGCAATCAAGGCAATTACGTCAAATAATCCTACAGTCATTAAAAACTATATACCTTATACAATAATTCAAGACAAACCAAACGGTGTTGATATTTTAAATATTGAAAGATTAGGTGAACAATTGGATGACATGAAGCCTGTATTTCTATATTTCCCTGAATTAGGTAAAGTTGATATTAAAGCACTATCTTTATCTTTATCTTCTGGAATTACATCTGAAATTAATGTTGCATTAAATGTACTTTTAATTATAAGTTCCGATCCAAATATTCAAATACCTTTCCATTATTCAATGATATTGTTAGAAAGTTTAGCTACATTGGGTAAAAAATTAGTTGAACGGTTATCATCATTCAAAGAAAATGAAAATGAAAATGAAAATGAACGAGAAAATGGAAATATAGATAAAGAATACTCTTATGATGAAATTATTGATAATAAACCAAAAACTAGAATTGATCAAATATTCGAAAAATATTCCAAAAACTATGACGATTCTGAATATACACTCGAAATTGATTCCTTTACATCACAGGTAATTAAAAATAGTAAACTCACTACTAATAATATAGACATCAAAGGGAAAGCCATAAAGGTGGAACCATCGGTATCTAACATTAACACTAAGAAGTCAACATTACTCAAGAAAGAGAAAACTAATCCTAATTTTAAAATTCCTGATTATTTATTGATGTTACATAAATGCAAATCACAAAGTGACGATATCAGTTTTAATATATATCAAAAAAGTTATTTTAACAAACAAATTATTTTAGTTGAAGAATTAAGTACGATTTCTTTAATTTTCAGAAATTTATCATTTGTAAGTTCAAATAATTTAATTCTTGCCACAAATGAAAAATATTTAAATTTCTTATTTTCATTAATTCATTTGACAATTTCAAATGATGAGAATTTCATCTTTTCAAGAAAAAGATTGTCATTAATGAAAGATACATTGATTATATTATCAAATATAATTCATGCGATTGATATTAAATCAGATATGGAAATGTTATTAATAATAATGTTATCATTAACATTTTCTCCAAAGGTAAATGAAATTGACAAATCATTAAATTTACTGTCAGCAAAGGTTGATAATGTTGTTTATAGGTATCATCAACATTCAATCGATATTCTGAGTAAATTATTATGTGGTTCTCTGTGTAATAGAAATAGACTAGAAAATTTGTTAATTGGAAAAACAAATGATCAAGATGTTTTGAGTTTACTCAAACTCAACTTTGGTGATGATTTCAATGAAACCGGTAGTTTATTTAAAGAATTATTCACATTGTTTATTTCAATTATTCCTACTAATAAACTATTTCAAGGTGTGGATTCTCTTAATGAAAGTTTCCATTCATGTATTGAATCAATTTTATCATGTTTGATATTAATTGAAACCTTGGATTCTTCTAACTCAAATTTTAAAAAGAATATTGCACTAGATTTATTAACATCAGAAGAGAGGTTGGGAATGATTTTACAACATTTATCATTCATTTATGCCGTGATTTTCATTAATGTTAGAGATAATACAAGAGAAAAACATGGAATCTTTTCCTCACGATGTTCAGAATTATCGAATAAATTAATCAGCTGTTCAATTAACTATTCAATTAATAATGAAACAATTGATGATGATATCATAAAATTAAGGGAAATAACGAGACTATTGGGTAATGCTGATAATCAAATTGGTATTTTGATGACTGGCAATTTACCAATTGAAATTACTGAACAAATTATTGAAACCTTAAAACTTTCAAACAAAGTTCAAAGTTTGGTTAAGGAATAATTATTGTTATTTATTTACTTACCATAATACATTATATAAACTGTACATTAAATACTTAAGATAGTATCTGTAATCTCTATTTATAATTTTTATTCAAAAATTTAAATGCTTTTTGAGCGGACTCTTTGCCAATAATTTCAGACATTTGATCTTGATTTAGTTTTGAAAATTCATATAGGTTTTTCACCTTGTTAATAATCAATAATGAATTCACATCATTTATACCAGGTATTAATTTAAGTAATTTAATTGCATCCTCGTTATATCCTGTATCATTTATTATACCATTTGTACCAGCAGTTAAAGAAAACTCAATATCTGGATTTGGTTGATTCGATTTCAATTCCCTAAATAACTTTGCGGTTTCAAATGGTGAGCAACTCCATAATATTGATAATTTTGGGTATGTTTTAATTAAAACTGCTAATTTAAGTTGTAACTTTTCTAATTCATTATTCTTAATGTTTGTAGATGATGAATTACCAGTTAAATAACCTGTGGTAAATGGTTCAAACGAAAATGATTTACCTTCTTCGAATTCAATTAATAGTACTGGTTTTTCATACCATTTGAACATGCTTTCACATTGTTTCATTAATCTACCATTATCTAATGATTCAATCAAGTCTCTAACTGCTTTCCTTTCAACACATATATCCTTTGTCAAGATATAGTCTCCAACTGTTAACATCGCAGGGATAATTTCCAAACCTGCTAAAAAGCACACAAATGGTAAGTGTGAATTAAAATCTCTCATATCAATTATAATCTTATTGTTATCAGTATAATTAAGTGACTTACTGCCACCTGCTATTCTTGTCTTTGAATTCAGATTCCTGAAACTTTCATCAAATTTACTTTTTTCATCATCCTCTGTACTGAAATATCTTGGCATATTTGCTTTTTCACGTATCAATTTCGTAAATGAATCCTTTTCATGCTTAATTGAATTTAAATAAATCTGTTCCTCAACAGAGTCACCATAATACATAAAAAAACATTTCGCAGAATAAATTGATGCTTGATATAATTCAACCATTCTAACAAATGTTAGATTTGGTTCATAACAAATTATATACGATGGCATAATTTCTTCAAGTTCTATAGTTTCAAACGTCGTTATTATAATTTCGTTATCTCTTTCTAAAAATTTATAGTTAGAAAAATCAGATGTTCTTTCTTCTTTTTCTAGGTTTTCAAAAAATTCTGGCATATCCATTTCAAAATCTAAGTCATTATCTCCAACTCCTAATATACCATCGGTATTGAATTCTATGTCACGAATCTCTTTATCATCTGCATGTTCATCTTCAGCTTCATTGAAGCCGGCGTCGTTATCATCTTGTGGTAAGTTCATCAGCCTGTTATGCTGAGAGACAATACTGCCACCCCTTCTTCTCCTTCTATCCGAATTTCTTTGGTTGTTTCTTGTAAAAGTTCTAGAAATAATAACTTCATCTTCTTTTTCCTTTTCTGTGTTTTGATCATTAACTTTCTTTAATTCTTCATTCATTCTTCTCATCAAAATTTCAGATGATATCCTCCATTTTTGATACTTTAATTCATCAGACATTACCTTCCTGAAATTATATGATTTTACATTATTTGAGTCTTCAATTTTATACTTTGACAACACCCTCTCTAATTGATAACATGTTCTTCTAGATTCACACGCAATAACAATAGGGCCATCATCCGAGGTATCTTTCATTAGTTTTTCATCATTAATTTCATCCAAAATCAACATCAACTGTTCCCATTTCGGTAATTCTTCTAGTAAATAATTATCATAAGCTCTATTGCTGCTATTAGTATTATTGATTTTTCTATAAACTCTATCCTTTGCGCATGTAATTGTAGCCGATGCTTCAGGGATCATTAACCATAATGATTCTTTATTTAAAAATGATTGTGTATGTTCATTAATAAAATTTTTGATGCTTTGATGAAAGGAAACTGCATCAAGTTTATATAAATTAGTCAAATAACTCCTTAAGATTGTTAATTCATTTAAGAGTTTTTTAGTTGTTGCTGAAATTCTATGCCAAACGGGATTCATTGAGCTAATAATTGACTGAATAAAATTCTTATCTAATGCATTTTCAATTGACCAATAATCAGAAGCAATATCTGGATTGTTTCTTTTCAATTCACCGATTAAAATTTCTATGCTTGCCATCAATGAATTTTGAATTTTTTCCATATAATCAGTCATTTTGACTCTAACTTCGGTGACTTTATTTCCAATTTCATCACCGTTTTCCTTATTTTTGGATTTTCGTTGAATTGATTCAGTAATTCCAACGTGAAATCTTGGCCAAAGAAACGATTTTTCAAGTTTAAAATATTTTAACTTTGTTTGCAATGGCTGAAATCCTCTACAAAATTTTTCAGGATCGTCAGATACAGCTTTAACAAACCCCCATTTATTCTCCTTTCTAAACAAATTAATAACAAACCTATCCATTGAGTATTGTGAAATATTTTCAGCATGTAAAATTATTAATCCTGTGATCACATTTGGCTCTAAGACGTGACTAAGTAAATCCGTGACAAGAACTCGATTTGAAACTGAAACAATTCCACCATTAGCGTATAATTTACGCCGACGATCAACTGTTCCTGCATCACCTAAGATTGAAGAGAATTTTGATGTTTCGTTTATGTTCACGTTATCTGTATCACTGTTGGAATTCCATGACAATTCCATCAAAGATTCTTCAATCACTTTATTTTCTTCATTATTTGCATTAATAAGCATAATCAACGATCTTTTATCATTCCCTATGGATTGAATAAGAATATGTAGTAAATTTGAGACAATTTGGTTAGTTCCTAGACCCTGGCCTAAAACTAATAATGCATCGTGTTCCACAAGATCTACCACAATATTTTCTTGATATTTGAGTAACAAAGACATGTTAATTTCCAATGTATTCCGTGCCTCTACATTCTCAGTCATTGTACCAACTTCATTAACCTATTTTCCCACTCAATGTGTTATAAAAGATGGCAATTTCAAAAAATACAACATACAAAATACAAAATATTAAACAAACTCAGTTCTCAAAATCTTGCATGTGTCACAAGTCACAAGCAATAGTCACAATAAAATTTTCGTTTCCTTGACATGAATTTCTAATTCGCCCCAATTCGAATCATGACTCCAATTTGTACTCGTTTCTTCTTTCGTTTCTAGATAGCTAACGCATAAACAGACATCAAAAAGATGAGTTTGAAAATTACAGACAAACTGGAAGCATTGGGGAAAGATGAACCATTTTTTTCCCTAGAATTCTTCCCCCCTAAGACTGAAACTGGTCTAAGAAATTTATATGCAAGATTGAGCAGAATGTCTTTGCTTGGACCTTTATTTGTCACAGTTACCTGGGGGGCAGGTGGTTCAACTGCCGAAAAAACTACAGATCTAGCAATAACATGTCAAAAGGATCTTGGACTCACCACTTGTATACATTTAACGTGTACTAATACCCCAAAATCAATTATTGATGATGCATTAAAGAAAGCAAAAGATTCTGGAATAAGAAATATTCTTGCACTTAGAGGTGATCCTGCTAGAGACACAAGTGTCTCTCATGGTATTGGTGAATTTTCACACGCTGTTGATTTAGTTCGTTATATCAAAGAACAATATGGTGATTATTTCTGTATTGGTGTTGCAGGTTATCCTGAAGGTCATGCAGATGGTTCTTCAGAAGAATTAGAACAAGATCCAAAGAAAGATTTACCCTTTTTAATAGCTAAGATTAAAGCAGGAGCAGATTTTATTGTCACTCAACTATTTTTTGATGTAGATAAATTTGTTGATTATGAAAAATTAGTTAGATCTCAGCCAGAACTTAAAGATGTTGCAATTATCCCCGGTTTATTGCCAATTAATGGTTATAACATTTTTCAAAGAGCATCCAAATTATCACATGCTTCAGTTCCACGTAAATTATTAGACTCCTTCCCGGAAGAAATTCAAAATGATGATGATACAGTCAAAGATATCGGTGTTGATGTTTTAGTTAAAATGATTGATGAAATTTATGAAAAAACAGATGGACGTACTAAAGGTATTCACTTTTATACACTTAATTTGGAAAAGTCGATTGCACAGATTGTCAATAAATCATCGTATTTATCAAAGGTAGTTGAAAAGAAAGAATCAGAATTAGGGGCAGAGGTTTCGTCATCTGATGATGAAATTGACGAATCCGTTACAACTGCAAAAAGAGCAGCTTATGCAAATAGGTTTAATACAACGAATAAAGTTATTAGTGATGTTAAAGCGGTACATAATGTTAAAATGGAACATAGTTCATCTTCTCACTTACAAAAATTAATTTCCATTAGTGCCGGTAAAGGTGTTTTGGGCAAAGATGCAACGTGGGATGATTTCCCTAACGGTAGATTCGGTGATTCAAGATCTCCAGCGTATGGTGAAATTGATGGTTACGGTCCATCATTAAAGGTCACCTCAACGAAAGCATATGAACTTTGGGGTTATCCAACATCCAAAAATGATATTTCAAAACTTTTCATAAATTATTTATTAAAAAAAGTCGATTGTTTACCTTGGTCTGAACTAAGTTTAAGTCCTGAAACTTCACTAATCCAAGAAGAATTAATTAATTTAAATGAACTTAATTATTTCACTGTTGCATCACAGCCAGCCGTTAATTGTACATCAAGTAAAGATAAAATATTAGGTTGGGGTCCGTCAAATGGTTTTATTTATCAAAAAGCCTTTGTTGAAATGTTTGTTTCAAAGAAGGATTGGAATGAAAAATTATTACCAAAATTAGATGCCTGTGGTAATTCTGTCAGTTATTACTATGCAGATTGCACTGGAAAGTTTGAAACCAATTTGCCGCATAACGCTTCCAATTGTGTTACTTGGGGTGTCTTCCCAAATAGAGAAATTGTTCAAACAACAATAGTTGAAGAGGAATCATTTAAAGCTTGGGTGGAAGAAGCGTACGAAATCTGGAAAGAATGGAAACTGCTATACAAAAGGGATAGTCCCTCAGCAAAGCTAATTGAAACGATTCTGGATGAGTATTTATTAGTTACTGTTATTCATCATGAATATCCAAACGAATCTGCTTTATGGGAGTTGTTATTAGAAGATAATTAAACAATTGTTGAATATTAAGATAAACATTACGAAACTACCTTTATGAAAATAAAATTTGTGATTTTATAGGAATTAAATTAAATTTGATAGTAGTTGTCTTTTATCCCTCATAATTAATTTCAATTTTTAATTCTTTTAACTTTCTTTTATGTACATCATTGTTTAACTTTTTAATGAAACCACCCAGATTTTTATAATTGTCAGCATTCAAATGTAATGTATTAAAACTAATTCTAGTACCTTCATAAACAATTAATTTTGAACCTAACGGAAAATTAAATGTATCATTCATTTTTTCTGATAACGGGCCACTGTAAACGTAAGCATAACATAAGTTTCCAAAACAATCTTGCAATGTAAGTCGTCCTAGCTTACCACTTGATTGTTGAACATCATAAATATTAGACTCTTGCTCATCAGTATTAATATTAACTTCATTGACTGTAGTTCTGTTTCGCCTTGCATTCGAACTTATGTTTGTCGAGTTGATTGATCTATCATAAAATCCTTCATTCAAATCGACTAAAGTTGTCAATTTTTCAATTGTTGATAACACGGAGACGGATGGATCTCTTACATCTATTATTTGAAACATAGTGTCATATTTTAATTTATCGTATGGAGTAGGTTCAGCAAAACAATTAGGAAAAGCAATCAATGTAGGCAAATATTCAGAAATATTATTCAAATATGCTCTCTCTCTAAATATATCCTGAATTCTAAAGTTAGACATCCTATGATGTTGTTAATTTTTATCCTACACAAGCAAAGTATAACCTGTAATATGAAATCCATAGAATAAATTTGAAAAAAAAACTTAACAGATAAATTCATGTTAAAAAGTTGGACGAGACCGGAGTCGAACCGATGACCTTTCGCTTGCAAGGCGAACGCGCTACCAACTACGCCACACGCCCAAATAAAGGATGATCCCTAGCAGGATCGAACTGCTGATCTTGGCGTTATTAGCACCACGCCTTAACCAACTGGGCCAAGGGATCACTTATGAAAATTTAAAATAGTCTGTACTACCAATCCTTACTTTCACACTTTTTTCACATCAACTCGAAAAAATTAATTCTTTACATCTGTTTTTAGTTGACCTCAAAAAAGCATTCGATTCCGTTGATAACACATATCTTCAGAAGCTACTCACACATCTATATTGGTAAACCCTACAATGAGCACTACATACCCCCTAGAGGACGTGGTGTGCAGCATGGTCCTGGCCAAGCCAATCAATCTGCCCCAGCTAAAAAAAACGATTTAACACAAATCCCCCAAAGTGAAAATTTTTCAACACCAAACTGTACCAATAATCAATTTAATTTATCTTACCGTGATGCAGCCGCTAATGTCTCTTCAGAGCATGAAACCAGACGTGAAGAAATCAAATGCAAACTTACTCAAGAACTAAAAGCCAATCAAAGTTATGACATTTATCACCAATTCGATTCAGTATTCAGTTTTTTTTTTTTTTTTTTTTGAAAGATCTTTTACTAATATTATAAATTTTTATAATCACCTCAAATTGTATATTCACGACAGTTTCAGCAAAATTTTCGACATTTTTGAAAATAAAATCAGGGACGACAAAGAATTAAAAAGCTTAGTAGAGATGTTTCATTTCATTCATACAAGATTTGAAATTGATTCACAAAATGCTGAAACAAAAAAGACAGGAATCACAAAACATCTGTTTACCCCCGGTGAAGCTACCATTATTAAAATTAACTTTCCAGGTATCTACTCTCAACAGCCATACTTGGCCAAGTTAAACTCATTATTCATTTCTTTATTTGAAAATTCATCGCTTACTGCAAAATTGTGTACTTCAAGCCAAACATATTCATACATTATAATGAAATCACAATTCCCTGATTACTTTAAATTACATGAATCCGCAAAATTCTTGAAACAAGCATACTCAAATTATGTGGACGTATGTTCAATTATAAATCAAATAATAACTTCTTTAACTTCATTTACCTTGTCCCCAAATCAATTAGTAGGTCAACTTTTGTCTGCTAATGATTATGTCCAAGGCAACAAAATCGTTAAACTTTTGATATTTTTGTCAAGAAAACTCTATGGTTTAAGATTGAATAATAATGATTTTACTGTTACGGATGGTATTATCGAAAACTTAATTTTCCAATTTCAATATGAAAACTATTCAAGCTATTAATCTGATTAAAAATTTAATTTAATTTAATTTTATTGCTATTTTCAATTACTCAAATCAATTATTTATTTACTTATGATTATTGATTAATCAAATTAATGTAAATAATTTAAAATACGTGTTAAACATATTTTAATTTGTTTATTGTTCCCCTTTTTCAAATCTAGACAAGGAGGGTACTATATTAGCAATTAAAGTATTATTTGCAACAGGTGAATTAGAGTGTGTAAATTATTTGTTTTTGATTGCTAAGAAATATTTTACCCTTTATGAAAAAATGAAGAATTTAGCAGCCTTTATATCGAACTATAAACGACTTGACAGACGACCATACAGGTTGAGGGACAAAGATTATTTTGTCTGGAAGCACACAAAGAAATCTCCTAATAAAAAAATATCAATTGAAAGAATTAAAAAATTAAGTCCATTCGAATCTTTGAAATTTTTAAGGGGAAAGATTAATTATGTATGGAGAGATTTCAATAGTCGAGAAAGGTGGGCTCTTTATCCACGTATTAAACATGCTGGTTTTGCTCCAGGGATTGTCCGATTACTTGAACATTCAGAAAAAGAAATAGGTGAATATAATGGTTTGTTAAAATCGGTTGAAGAATCAAGAAAGAAGCTTGTTTCAATATTAAAAAATGTTGGAATTAGTTTAACGAATATGGAAATAACTGATGCAACTTGTGAATCCAATCATATAGACGATAACAGTGACGTTATTATCACTGAAGAGGATATTGAAACTGCTGCAATTCAAATTAGTCAACTTCAATCAACTCAAATAAGTGAAAGTTGGCACAATAATTTGAAGAATCATCATGGCATAAAACATAAAAGTAACATGGTTAAATTCACCGACTCTATTGTGCAAATTTTTGCTACTCAAAACCATAGGTTAACAGATAACAGACCTAAAAAGAGAGAAGATAGAAATTTATCGTTTATGGAATTTTCACAGCAACTGTCACCGTACAAAAAAAGGGTTTTTCAAGCAGAATTTAATAAAACAATTTCCATGATGAAACAAGACGAAAAGAACAAAAGAAAATACATAATTAACTTAGCCATTGTTGAGGATTTGTCAGTGTCAATTGCTTGCATTTACTGTATGAAATGCAGAATCTGTCAGGGTCCTTGCTCTCATACATTGAAATTGTTTTTTGAAGGCTTAATGAATAAAGAAAGAAATAGAAATATAAGAATTTCATCTTCGATTGCATACTTTACTAAAGAACTGGGTAAGAAGAAGAGATCATTGAAAATGTTGATTTTGTTGATGATGATGGCAACGCTGACCCAAAGTACTAATTGAAACTGACCACAAACCAATTGTAAATATTTTTTGCAAATATGACCTCAGTGCAAAAATACTCAATTGAATACAAATTAGATTCATTCTTTCAAAAAGGAATTGTTACATTCTTGTTGCTGCTGGATTCTCTCGTGCCATGTCTGAGTTTGGTGTATATTTTAAAGTTTCTGGTAATGTTGTTTTGGTTGCTCTATATGTGGATGATTTGTTTATTCTGCCCAATAAAGATGTTTCTATTGGTCAAGGAAAAGGTATTCTTACATCCCATTTTAAAATGTGGATCTTGGTATTGCCTCTACTTTTATACAAATCTTCCCAAATTCATCTGAGGCGTCTGCTAATCTTCGTCACTATCTAACTGGCTTCTTATCTGAATTTAATATGTCGGACTGCAACTCTGTCGAGCTACCTCAATTGCTCCGACTTTCTCACTTGTTCCTGAAGGTAGTTTGTTAAATTTGATGTCACCCTGTGTCGGCGCCTGATGGGGAAGTTGTTATTTGTTACTAATACTGTGAGACTTGATTGAAGATTCTTCCAACTTCCAACCTTACCAATTTTTTGGCAAGAGCGAAAATCGCGACGAGCTGTCAGCCGCCGTTTTAGTGCGTTTGGCTGGCTGGCTGGTTTGCCGAGGTGGCCTCTTTAGTATGTAATACAAGCAGTGTGTTAAGACAAGAGATCCTAAAACTATAAGTAATTTGTTTACGAAATTAAAATGTTGGTTTTAAGAGTTGCTAATATGCAATCATAAATATTTAATTATTTGTAACTTTTTGTTTATTAAAGATAACAAACTACGCCAGTGGCTTACAGTATAATTTTAATCTTTAATTAAACATATATTAGAATTAATTAATAAATGAAAAATTATACAATTAAGGTAAATGATTTGAAGTAGGGTGAACAATGTATTATTAATTAAATCACCAAACTTTATACCAAGGACGATGTAGGTGATTTTTTAAATTCCTAAATTTTTCAAATTCACCCCAACAAGACCTACCTTCGTCATACATACAACCACCTAAATTAACTAGAAAATCACGGTCGTTTTCATCATAAAAATATCTTTTGTCGTTTCTCTGTTCCCAACAAGCACCATGAGGAAATGAATTAATTGATTTGAGTGGTACAAACCCCAAACTTTCTCTAATCCAAGATTGATGATTATACATCATCTCTAAACAATCTTGTTCCTTATGTTCCCAAACCATGTGAAATTGTTCATATAAAACAGGATCCCACCAAGAATCCAATAGTAAATTAGACCATTCTGATCTTCTAATGAAAAATGAACCTAAATTAAAACCACCACAATCTTGTGAAATAATCAAATTAACCGGATTATTCTTTGTATCTACATACGGTTCGTCAACTGACAATTTTAATGGATTGAAATAATTAATATTTCTATAGGAATTTTTTTCAATATCTTTGAAAATATAATCTTCTAAATCCAATTCAGGTTCCATAATAAATGTATACATATCTAACCACCAGAACCATTCAGCATTTGGATATTCTCTCATTGTTTGCTTTATTATGTCAACCTTTTCCCAACCTTCTCTCCATTCATGACTATATCTCCTCTTTAATGAAGTATCCTTTAACGTCAAAGTGTAGCCATGTTTTTCGGCATACTCCCTTTTATTTGCAATACTTGATCTTTCAACAGACCATTCTTCAGGAGTTTTCCATCTTTCAACCCCACCGCCATCATTAACAGCCAAAATTATTACAATTTTCGATCCTTTTCCTTTGAAATAAATATTATGAATAAGTGAAAAGATAAATGTTACAATGGGTATAAATATTAAAAGTATAAAAATGAATTTGTATTTCTTTTCCTTTAGTAACATATTGAACTTCAGTTTTAGTTTATTGAGAAAAGATGAATTCTTATATTTTCGTTTCAGTGTTTTGTTTTGAGTCATTGCATCATCATATGCGTAATCTTTTTCTATATCCATTGGATCAGCAGTGTTTGGATTCGAACTCTTTGTCGATATATCCACAGAGCCTATTCTATGCATGAAACTATATGATAATAATTGTCTTTATAAAGACAAGTTGATAAGGAGGTAAATCAGAGGATCAAGTTCATGAAGCAACCTTAAAACTGAAAATCTAAAATCTAAAATCAAATCAAAGAAATTGAAAAACTGGAAAATCTAATTTTAAATTTTAAATTTTAAATTTTCTTCTAACAAGAATGTTTTTTATTTTTTATTTCTTACTTTTTACACATTTACTAAACTGGTGAATCTTAACATTTATCATTTATATAAAATTTCTTGATGTTTATAAATCACTAATTAACAATACGTACAGAATGCCATTATATTATAGTTAGCAATTAAAAGTTGTACTCCTTTTTAAATTGAGAAACATTCATTCCAGGTCTCACTTTGTCAATTAGATCTCTTCTATCCATCGCCAAGAAAGCTCTCTTTAAAGTTTCAATTAAATTACTAGATTGTTCAGTATCAGTAACCAGCATACCATTCCCATCTGGACTTTCAACTTCATGCATACTCAAACCAGTGAGTAAATGATCAATTGCATCTTTGTACATACCCATATTAATAAATGAAACTCCTAGATTATAACGAGCACGAACAAAATTTGGATTTAATTGTAATGCCTTTGAATAAGCTTCGATTGCCTGCTCTGGTCTGTTTGAATTGGCATATGATGCACCCAATCTATTCCATGATAATGCATCATTTGGATTACATTTAATTGCCGCTTGAAAACAATCTAAAGTTTTATCATATTCTTCCATTGAATAGAATAAAACTCCTAAACCAGTTTGAACATCTGCATCAATATTAACCCCTGAAGGTGATAATTGTGCGGCTTTCAAAAATAAGTTTGTAACTCTTTTATTCAATGAATATCTATCGTCTGATGTATCATTCGGATTTTCCGACCTTGCCTTTGCAACAATATCAGGATATTTAGCTTCAATCCAATTTTCAAATGTTTTAAAAGCTGCATTATCATAACCTTCATTAACGTAAGAAATAGCCAATGACATCAAAGCAGTTAAATTTTTACTGTCAATCAAAACACAGTTCTCTAAAGCTGTTATACCTTGTAATTCTTTTTCATTTTGTATTTGAACTTGTCCCAATTTTAGCCATGCATCAGTATGGTTTGGTTCTTCCTGAACCGCAGCCTCAAAAGCTAATGCAGCTTCACTTAATTTTGCTCCACCTTCCATTAATTTACAACCAATTTCATAAGCGTTGGGATTATTTAAAAATTCATTATTTTCTTCAAATTGATATTTATCATGATACTTTTCATTAAATCCCAATGAACTATCAGTAACATTATCAAGTACTGATGACAGCTCATTGACTTGGATTTCAGGTTCTGAGGTGAACTGTTGTTCAATTTCTTTGAATGAATTTTCCCAATCCACCTTTTCATGTAAATCCTGGGATGTATTCTGTGAAATATTTTGGGTCATTAAAGGGGTTTGCATTTGTGGAAATGTATTCAATACTGGGTTATTCATTCTAAACATTTGAGAATTATTTGCAAACATTGGACGATGATTTATCTGACTTTGATTTTGATTTTGATTTTGAAGCTGCTGAACTGGAGCATTAGATATAGAAATAGGATTGGCTGCGGAAAATTCAGCAGACCAATTTGATGTTTGATGAAGATTATTACTGTTAGATAGTTGCTGATTAAGATGATGTTGAGACATTGGTATATTACTTAATTCATGAGACATAGTTTTGAATTCAAATGAGTTTTGAGGATGTACTAAATGCGATTGATCCATAAAACTATTCATCATATTTTGATTATGTTGGTTCATCATAGATTCACCATGTATGGCATTCACCTGACCATTTCTTGCCATCGAAGAGCCATTTCGGATAGAGTTTTGGAGAGAGGTATCGAAATCGGCCCTTTTGGAAACCTGTACTAGGGGATTGTTGTTAGCTGCACACTCTGCACCACCGCTCAGGAAAGACATGATTGACCGGAAGATAATAAAATTATAAGTAATCCAAGAAGACTGATTTGATGATAATTATATATTAATTACATATCTAATCTTTCAACCCCTCATGGTGAAAATTTAAAGTGTTCAAATGGGGAAATTTTTTGCACTTTTAATTTTCTCACCATGAATGGCGAAAGGCTAAAAGCGCTGAAAAGCGCTGAAAATGCTCTACGGTGAAAATGAAAAATGAAAAATATAAATAATAATTTCCATTCCGGACCACTGTGTTTTCTCCTCTTAAAATACAAACCTTTTAACCTTAACCTTCAACTAACCATCAAATAACCATCCACAATGTCATCCAAAGTTACCCAGACCGCTTCACAAAAGTTTATGCAATCGATTTTCAATAAGGAAAATCTCAAATACGTTTTCACCACCCATTTTTGGGGTCCTGTTTCCAATTTTGGTATTCCTGTGGCGGCAATCCTAGACTTGAAGAACAAACCAGCTGACAAGATTTCTGGTCCAATGACAGGTGCGTTGGTTCTCTATTCGGCTGTCTTTATGAGATATTCAGTTGCCATTTCTCCAAAAAATTATTTACTTTTAGGTTGTCATATCATTAATGAAGTTTGTCAATTAGGTCAAGGTTTTAGATATATCAATTATCACTACCTTACAAATAAAGGAAATTCTTCTCCAAGTGCCGTTACTGCAAACTAATAAAGTTTATTAGCTATCAATAAATTATTCTTCATAATGACTTATCTCATCTATATACATTTACCTTTTTAGATGTTCTTTTCTATCATATTCCGGTGGCTATACTTTATATTCATAAAATCTCTAATATAAAAATATATAACCAATAGTTACTTCGAAAAATATATAATTCACCACTCGGATATATCTATTAATCAAAAATACCTTTGATTTGTAACTTCTGTGTCGGACCAAGATAATCATTTTGAGTATCTTCCTCCTTATGCTCATCATCCTTATGCTCATCATCCTTATTCTCTATTACAGGATCACTTCCTTGTGTTGCTAAAATCTTTTGAATAACTTTAGTCCGATGAAATTTCGAATTATTCCAGAATTCCTCATCCCCATGACTATCAACAGGCATATTTAAATCACCTAAAACGTCAAACTCATCTCTATTATCGGGTTTATCTTCTGTCTTCTGATCATCAACATCAACTACAAACAATGGTTCATCTTGATTAAAAGTTGGAGTATTTAGGTTATTGTTACTATTCACCTTTACAACATCAACACTGGCTAGCCTATCTTTCAAACCATCATTTATAGTTCGCATTGTGATATTACTCAATTTCTTATTAGTATCGTTAGTTATTCCTTCCAAAATGATTTTACCCGATTCACTATCTGTAACTTCTGTTAAGGTAACAGAACAACATTCAAGCAATTCATTATCCCCATCTAAGAAATACCTTCTTTCAAATATTATTGGATATCCTGGATTTGAAAACATAACATCACAAAGATTTTCACCATCTCCAAATGAGGTTTCGCCATTATAAATATTTGTAGATTTAGTTCTATTAGAACCTTTATTATCATCATCACAATCGTCATTGCTAAAACTAGAAAAATTCCCACTTATTATCTGTATGAAGGTTTTGAAATTTTTCAACCTGAATGATATTTGAATCTTGTCAAACTTTTTATCGTCAACAACTTCTTGAATATTATTATAGACAATTTGACTTAATCGTAATTGAATTCCAAGTGTCATTGGTTTATTGTAAATTACTTCATTTTTTGCAATCACTCGCTGTCTGTTGAAACCTTTGAATGAAATTAATCCATCATTACGGTCTATTTCGATCTTGAAATCTTCTAATGACGGCGGGAATACATTGATGAAATTTTTCAAAATACTAGTATCAATGGCAAAACGATGGATTCTTTCATCTTGGTTTTCATCTTCATCTATCAAATCAATGTCGTCATTATTATTTCCAAATGCTTTATGATCATCTATTCGTTTTTGATGTTCCAAGTTTTTCAAATATATATAATGAATTTTATTATCGTAATTTACATTTGCAGGTCTGAATGCAATTGAATATTTCTTTTTCATACCATTTTTTGTTTCAAATTCTACAAATAATTTATTTGAATATATCATATGAGAAACTTCATCACCACATAACATAAATATACGCCAATTAACGGTGTCATCTGAACAATCTTTGAATAGAATGTTCATATCACGACTATTAACAATAATTGTATATGTTCTTGCAAAATTATTGTAAGGATTATCCTCCATATTGTCATAATCTTCATCACCAAATCTACCGATTTCACCATCAATATGAAACTTCTTAAAAAAGCATTGCTTGAATGCAACGTTCAAAACCGTAGTTTTCGTTTTATTCATACTAGTAAATATGATTTCGGAATAACATTTATTTCCATTATCATTATATCCTGTATCTGTCCCTTGTTTGATGTCTATTTTGAAGTTGTCGGATATCGTGTTAAACGCACTTATAGCCTTTGTCCACAAAGTCCGGGCACCCTTTGCAGTGATTTCCAGCTCCACTCTGAAAGGCATCTGTACTTAGTCCTTAGGCCTTAAATTCACTTGAAAGTCTTCAACATTGGAAAATCATGATACACATCTAATGTAATTTCCTAATTGGGGATTTGCATGAATGATGAATGTCAAAACCTCAAAATGCTCAGCGATTTGTTACATAAATTATAAATTTATCAAATTTGTTTTCTTTTCGGTTTGAGAAGACAGGTTCACGTTTCATATTCTTTTTTTTTTCTTTTGATCTGCACAAATAAACTCTATTAGTATCAAAATAATACCAAGGAAGCTGTCAAATGAAGGTAGAAGAGCTTGTTATTGATGGGTTCAAATCTTACTCTGTCAGAACGGTTATTACTAATTGGGATCCACAATTCAACGCGATTACTGGTTTAAATGGATCTGGTAAATCAAACATTTTAGATGCAATTTGCTTCGTTTTGGGTATAACAAATACATCATCTTTAAGAGCTTCAAATTTACAAGACTTGATTTATAAAAAGGGCCAAGCGGGTATCACCAAAGCATCAGTCACAATTACGTTTGATAATACAGATAAAAAGTCATCTCCTGTTCAATTTAGTAATGATCCAAAAATTAGTATAACTCGTAGAGTTTCTGTTGAATCTCCGAATTCTACAGTTACAAAATATTTAATAAATGGTCGTAAATCGACTCAAAGAGAAGTCGCAACTTTATTACAGAGTGTTCAGTTAAATATCAACAATCCAAACTTTTTAATTATGCAAGGTCAAATTACTAAAATGCTAAATATGAAGCCAACCCAGATTTTAAGTTTAGTTGAAGAAGCAGCAGGAACTAAATCTTATGAAGCGCAGAGAGATTTGTCGGAAAAAATTATGAAAAAGAAGGACGCAAAATTAGAAAATATTAAAGAAACCCGTGATCTTCAAGTTAAACCAAAATTGGCTGAACTATTGAAAAATACCGAAGTTGTTATTGAATATAAAAATAGACTAAAAGAAAGGGATAATTTCTTGCAGCTATTGGAAGCATTTTGGTATCAAAATAGTCTAGAGACCTTACAGAATATAGAAACTCCATTGAATGAATCTGCGGCAAAACTTAAAAGTATTCAAGATTCAATTACACAGTACCAAGATCAAATCAAAAAAATTGAGAATGATATAAATTCAATGAAATCAAACAATATCAATAATAATAATTCCACACAACTAAAAGAGTTGGAAACAAGTGAACAAAATTTATTAAATGCAATCACAAGATTGACAACCTTACAAAAATCTAAAATAGAAGGTATTAATGAATCAAAATCATCAATAAAATTTAAAGAATCTGAAATTAACGAAATCATAACATCAATGAATAATAAAAAGGAAAAATATGATGAGATTCAAAATAGCTTCATCAAGGAAGAGGATGATTTGAAAACATTTAAAGAATTATTACAGAGAAAAGAAGATTTATTATCGACATTGTCAACAGGTATTTCATCCAAAGGTTCAACCGATTCTGGTTATGCCTCTCAACTAAGAGATGCAAATAAAAAACTTTCTGAAACGAAAACTGTCATTGAACAAGAAAGATTGAAAATTAGACATTTAAATTCTCAAACAGATGAAAATAGGTTGAAGGCCCATAAAAATGAACTTTCCAAATGTGAAAATGAGATTAAGAAAAGAACAGAATCATTTGAAATAATTAAAGAACAGTTAAGAAAGAGCGGTTTTGATAGAGTTGAGTATGATAGTTTAAAAAATGAAGAAAGAAATTTGCTTCAACAGTTAGATGATAAAAATAGAAGCTTACAAGAATTTACAAGAAGGGACACAAGATTTGATTTCAGTTATGAAAATCCAACACCTGATTTCAACCCAAATTCTGTCAAAGGGTTATGTGGTGAATTATTTGATTTACCAGAAAATAACAAACGAGCTTCAACTGCCTTAGAAGTTTGTGCTGGTTTTAAACTTTTTAATGTTGTTGTGGATACTGATAGAACGGGTTCACTGCTTTTGGATAAGGGTCAACTAAGGAAAAGAGTTACAATTGTCCCATTGAATAAAATCTCATCCAAAGTTGTTAAACCTGAAATTTTACAAGAAGCAAAGCGTCAAGCGCCAAGTAAGGTTGAACTCGCATTGAACTTGGTTGAGTATGATAATTCTGTTCAAAAGGCAATTGAGTATGTTTTCGGAAATAAATTGATTTGTGACGATCCAGAGACTGCTAAAAAAGTCACCTTCAACGATAGAATCAGAACTGGATCGATTACTTTGGACGGTGATAATTATGATCCCGAAGGTAGATTATCAGGTGGTTCAAGAAGAACATCGAGTTCGTTAATGAATCAATTTTCACAATTTAAACAACTTAGAGAAGATATTTCCCGAATTAGAAAAAGATTAAACGAAATTTCTCAAAAGTTGAGAACAATGAATCAAGTTGCTGAAAAAAATCATGATATTCAACAAAAGTTAGTAAGTGAAGAATATCAAATTAATACATTAAATAAAAAGCTAAATGAAGGTCCAAGTGCACTTTATGTGCGTAATTATGAAGATTCAAAAAGACGAATTGAGGAATTGGAAAAATCAATTGAAGAACATAATAGAAAACTTTTAATTATTCAAAATGAAATTGAGCAAATTAACAATGATATTAAGGAATTTAATAGTGATGGATCTAAAAAGATAAGAGAGTTAAAAGATCAAGTTGCCCAAATGTCAATTGATCTTAAAACAAAAGAAAAAAAATTAAATGAGAGAAGGGCACTTTTCAATAAGGAGAAAGTTAGAAATGAGGATGCATTAAATGATATCGAAATATTAAAATCTGATATTATAAAAATGAGTGAAGAAATACCAAAATTTGAGGAGGATTTGAAATCTTATGATCGAGAAATCAAGGATAAACAAGCGGAATTAGATATTATAGTTGAAGATATTCAACTTGAGAAGGAACGTACAGCAGGCCATATGGAAGAATTGAATCAATTATCCAATCATTTACAAAATACGAGGAACAAATTATCAAATGCGAAGAAAGAGAGGGACTTAGAATCCGAAAATTTGAATAAATTGAAGCAAATTCATAAAAATTCTAATTTGAGGATGGAACAGGCAATTAGACAGTTTGATTGGATTGAAAATGATACCCAAAGAAAGAATATTATTGATAGCAATCCGAATATAGATTTGGATGATATTGAAGAGAGAATTAATGAGTGTGAAAAGAAAATAGAAGATTTAAGATCTAAAGGTGGTGATAAGAATGTTATTCAAGAAACGGATATACTTAAGAGTCACGATTCGACATTAGAAGGTAAAATTCGTAAAATTGAGAAGGACAAAGTTAAAATTCAAGAAACAATTGTGAAATTAGATAAATATCTGAAAACTCAACTTGAAAGTACATATACTCAAGTTTCAAAAGATTTTGGTGAAACTTTTGCACTTTTATTACCAGGTTCATCTGCAAAATTAGTTAAATCTGATCCAAATGGTGATATAACTAAAGGTTTAGAAGTTAAAGTTCAACTTGGTAAGGTTTGGAAGGAATCATTAGTTGAATTATCAGGTGGTCAAAGGTCACTTGTTGCATTAGCATTGATTATGTCATTATTACAATTTAGACCTGCACCTATGTATATTTTAGATGAAGTTGATGCAGCATTAGATTTGTCACATACTCAAAGTATCGGTCAATTAATAAAGACAAGATTTAAGGAATCCCAATTTATTGTTGTTTCATTGAAGGAAGGAATGTTTACCAATGCCAATAGGTTATTTAAGGTTAGATTTCAAGATGGTACATCTGTTGTTACAGCTTCTTGATTAATCTTATTGAAAATATTATACAATTTACAAAATGAATAGGCAAATTATAAATTAGATTGAGGTTCATAAAAATGAGAATTTTTTAATTCTAATAATGGAATTAATATTTTCTCTTTTCTTTTGAAAGCTTTAGAATAAGTAATAGAACTTTTGATAGTGCTTGTATAATCATAAATTGGATATAAAATTTTATTCTTTTGTTTATCTTGAAATTCATTCACAAATTGTTGGATAAAATTAGATTTTGGATTTTCTGGCAAATCTAAAACATCGTAATTCAATTCACATGAAGGCTCATTTTCTATATCATAATAATCTTTATTATATTCTAACTTTGGTAATTTTTTAAAAAATGGATCTATCTTTCTTTGTTCAAGAGGGATTTTCAAACTATCTAAAATAATTTCCTTCCAAATTTTATAATTCTCAATTATTATAAAGTTATCAACTAAGTATAAGAATATTTCAAATTCTTTTAATCTCATATCAGAAAATTTTAGGTTGAATTTGGGGAAATTTTTGTATTTTTTAAAGATTATGGAATATTCCAATTTGAATTGATTTATGGAATCCTTATAGGATTTGTATTTGATCTTTTTTATATGCCGACTTACAATACTATTTATTTGTTCATCAGTAAAGTTACTATATTCTCTATGTTTCATTATTATGAATGATTATGTATGATATTTTTTGAATTAGTAAAAAGGAAAAGAAAATAAAATGAAAAGGGGATATTTAACATTTCTTTAACTCTGAAATATAAATTAGTTTCTAGGAAAAAGTAAAATGATCAAAATTACACACACACATATACATGTATATACACTTTAAATATATATATATATATATATATATAACTTCATACTTGGGGAATTTTCTTATATATGCTTTGTAATCATAAGTTGGAACTCCAAGTTCCATCATGAATAATTGTTTTAGAAACACCCTTTAAAGAGACAATATTATCCTCAACTAAAATTCCACCGGTACTATTACTACGGGAACTGTAACTATTACTAATACCATTACTATTTACCTCACTTGAACTATCTTTTGGAACGGGTATACTTAAACTATTTTCAATAAATTTCTTCTTCGCAGAGCCCCAAGTATTATTGTTTGTATCCAAACCACCACAATCATTTGGATCAATACATTTTGATGTATGTCTTGTTGCATTTTCATAGACACCTTGAACAAATGCAGCCGCCTCAGAATCATGAATTATTGGCTTTTCTGATGAATCATTATTAGTTGTACCATAATCTTCACTAGTTTCAATTGCTGGTGATAATGAATCTCTTTCATTATTATTCATATTCAGTACCTTAGATGCGGGTATTATTTGAGGTGATAATAAAGGTGGTTGTTTCTTAATTGTAATATGAGCATTTGAAGTTTTCAAAGGGTCATTAGCAGAATTTGTTAATTTAACATTTGGTATTGAAGAATGTTTGTTGTTATTTAAATAAGAATCTTTTGAAATGTATGCATTACCTGGTAGAGAACTTGAAGGATTTCTTGGTTTAATTGGTGTATTCTCATCGATTGATGGATGTTTAGGTTTGTTTGACGTATCCTCATCAATTGAAGAATTTTTACTAACTGTTCTATATAATTTGTGAAGGTATGTTGTAACATTCCTCTTTGAAAATGGTCCTGGGTGTTGTCTTTTAATATTTTTATTGACATCAATATAGACGTCAGTTTCATCGACAATTTCTTCACCAATTAACTCTTCGATAACATCCTCTAAAGTTAAAATACCAACAGCTCCAGTGTCATTACCAGGAGTTTCACTTACAACAACCATATGCGATTTACCTTCTTGGAAATAATTTAAAATATTAAGACAGGAAGTTGCAAGTGATGTTTCAGGTAAGGTTGCCAATGGGAATGAAGAAATTGGCAATTCATCTTCAGGATCATAACTAATTAATATTCTTACCAATAGCATACCGATAAAATTGGTTGGCTCACCAGGAAAATGGATGGGAATTCTTGAAAAACCAGCATTAAAAATTTCTTCAACAGTCTCTTCATCTAAAATCCTATTTGAAGGTAAAGTATAAATTTTACCAATTGGGGTCATGATCTCAGAAACAGGTTTTGCCTTTAAATCTAAAACTGCAGAAATAATGGTAACTTCGTCTAAATTCAATCTCTCTGTACCCATTGTATGATGTAAAGTAACTAAAGTTTTCAAACCACTTTTTCTATATAGTGTACCATGATTTTGACCTAAGATAAAATCCAATAATTTAGCAATTGGATAAGCAACAGGATACATCAAATACATTAAGATAAGAACATAAGGTGCAAAGAAAGCACCTAATTCTAAACCATAACGAACACAAATTGATTGAGGAATAATCTCACCAAAGATAACAATTGCAGCAGTTGAAGAAAAGACAGCAGCAAACCCACCACCTAATAAACGATCTAAAATGACAGGTAGAGTTTCATTTGTAATAACATTTGATAATAACAAAGTAACCAATAGCCAATGTTTACCCTTATCTAATAAATCCAAAACTTTTTTGGAACATTTTTTTTCAGATGGGGTACCAGATGACGAAATAACTTTAAGGTAAACTTCATCCTGACCCATTAAACCGATAGTTAAACCAGCAAAGACCCCACCTAGTAAAACCAAACATGCGGAAGTGATTGCATAGAGGTAAAATTCTGATTCAGTCAAAGGTGTCGTTTTGAACAGAGATACTTCATCTGAAGATGGTAAGAATCTTTTAATTGGATGGAACTGAACGGGAACAGCATTAGATAACGTCGGTAACATGGTGAGGATCAATTTGACGACATTCTGATGGTTGGATCGATTGGGCAACATTTGTTCTTTTCAAAGGAATGTGCTTTAAACGTAAATGGATAAAGAGGAGGGAGGGAATAAGATGGTAGTGTATGGACACTTTTAAAAAGACAGTGATGTATGTATGTATGTAATGTATTTAATGTATGTAATGTATGAATGTAACAATAGCGTTAAAAAAAAATGAAAAAATTTGAAGACGACTGCGAAATGTGAAAGCCGCTTGCCGTTTTGGGAAGGTCGGGATTATATTGACATTGTTGTAAGTGGTTATTGGAGGAGGTTATTGGAGGTTATTGGAGGGTAGACGTTCATCTGGATCCTTGGACGAGATAGTGGAGATGATTGCAGGGCACAGATTCCCCTACAAGCGTCTTTTGGGCGTTTTGGACGCAGCCAGTGTTGCGAAACACGGGATGTTTGCAAATTGGAACTTCAATGATATGATCGGTCATAAGATGTTGAACCAAATTAACAGATATAAGACACTACCCACATTGTCAGAAAGTATCGATTGTCGGTTAGAGAAATTACTACCACGATATGCCAACGAATTGGAAACCTCGAATGCAGATAGTGTTCATAGTTTGATGCTCAAATTTATGGATAACAGTAACAACTATGATCATAATAAGGAAACATCCATGAAAATTGCCCAAATTAATAATTTGCGGGCATATTTAATCAAATATGAATTGCAGAGAGAATATATGGATATCAGAAAGTTTAGAGAGGGTGTATTATCTGTGAAGATGGATGAATATGATGATAATCATAATAACGATAATGATAATGCTATTGATTATGATAATACCGAATTGGTAGTTAATACCTATACCAATATTAACATGATTCAATTTGTTAGATTGTTACATGATAATACCTTTTTCCATAGCTCCCCATATAACTATTACACTAAGTTTTTGAAACTATTCAATGTTTTGGTAAGCGATGAATCAATCACCAAAGGTTACGGATTCAGTAGAAAGCTTCGCCCAGTTGACGTTGAAAAGTTAATTCAAAGATTTATATATTGCAGTAAAGTTTTAAATGTTGAAGAACAACTTCAGCTAAAGGTTGATGAGACAAATAAAACATTGATTGCAGATCTAAGAACTTCACAATTGAAACTATCAAATAAAGAACTATTTTCCCTATTACAATTATCATTCAAAAACAATACGTCATTGGATGATGTCAAATTTTTGTATGATAATTTTCTATCCAGTAAAACATTCCTTCAGAATGATGATTTCTTCAAATATTTCTTGGGATATAATATATCATTATCATCAGAGGCAATCACAATAAGGGATGAAGCATTTACTAAGAAAATCATCACCAATATATTACAAACGGAGGTTAAACTAGACAGATATATGTTAAAATATCTATTGAAATATTCATGGATTGTACAAAACAGTGCTATGACCGATCTCCTAATCAATTACATGTTTCAAAACTACACAATGGACAAAGATACTCTTCAGCATATCAAAGCTAGTATTTCCAGCTACGAAGTTGAACAATACCAACCCATAGTTGATTTCCTAAGTACAATCCTTTCCACTACAGAACATTCACAGGACCCGTTCCTACTGCGACTCTTTGACCATGTTGATGGGCTTCTGGAGAACAACGAGGACTACCCTGGCATTGTCTTCCGATGAATTGGACATCCTCCCCCCTCTCCCCATTTCCCCCTTACTATATAATTTCCTGTCTATAGATTTTGATGGGACATTTTTAACACCTGTTTCAATTTCCCCACCAAACAAAACTCGCTTTCCCACGAAAATATCTTCTTTCCCATCGGCTGCAACAAAAATTTAATGAGAAACTTTCACTCGCTTCCCACGTTTTCCGGAATTAAGAAGGAAGGAAGGTTAAGGAAGACAGAAAACAGAAACTGTCTGAAAGTGGAAAGTGGAAAGTTATTCGACTTAAAAAGTTTCCTTCTTCCATTACATCCGCTTTCTATCTCCTTTTCTCCTTAAATCATCCAGCTACCATCGCAACATGGCCGTCAATGGATTTATTGCACGTCTCTTCAAGTCCGATAAGGAGAAAAGGTCCAAATCGAATTCCAATGGCACAAATCCTTCACATTCTCATCCACGTCACCCCATCGGAACCACCAATCAATTATCAAATGATTCAAGACAAAATTCACATCAATCAACTGTAACAAATTCTTCAAGTAGTGATCATTTGGATAAATCAAACTCTATTCCAATGGCACCTTCTAGTTCGTCTGCTTCAATAATCCAACCCGTTGATTCACATCATATGCCTCATCTTAAATTAAATAGATTTTTAGAAAAGAGACATATAAAACATCATGAATTCAATGAACTAGAGAATATTACTCATTCAGTTAAACAACTCAATAATAATTTTAGGAATAAATCTTCTCCTTCTTTGTCTGCTAAAAATAATGCTTCACCACAACCTCTAAAATCTTCATCACATCCAAAATTCAATACAACTCCAATGGATTCTAAATTTGAAAATTTTGATGCTTTAGTACAATTGGTTTCTAAATATGGTATAGTCCCAGATAACACGGTTGATTTAATGGAATTGCTTAAAACAACTGATGAAGAGACTGAAAATTTAGAACAAAAGAATGATAAAACTCATGAAATTGTAGATAGTTCGGAGCTTTCTGAAATTCCAGAAGTTTCTGAAGTTCCAAAAATTCCAAACGTCCCAGAAGCAAAGGATGCTTCGAATGCTTTGATTATAGGTAAAGGAGCTGGCGGCTCAGTTTATCCTTTATATGATTCAAATCATAACCATTTATATGCAATGAAAAAATTGAGATTACAACAAACGAGAGAAAATTGGACATCATATGAAAGTAAATTAAAAAATGAATTTAAAATTGCAAATAAGTTGCATCATCAAAATGTTATTAGAACTTATGATTTATTACAAGATAATGATCTATTTATAATTATTATGGATTATGCTCCATATGATTTTTTCACAATGGTTATGGCCGGTATTTTATCAAAACATGAAATTTATTGCTATTTTAAACAAATGTGTACCGGTGTTCACTATATGCATTCACTTGGTTTAGCTCATAGAGATTTAAAATTAGATAATTGTGTGGTGGATAAAAATGGTGTTTTAAAGATTGTTGATTTTGGTTCTTCTGTTATCTTTGATATGAAACGTTATATGCATGATGGTCGTAGCAAAAATAACGATAAAGCATCAGGAATACTAGGTTCTGATCCATATCTAGCCCCTGAAGTTGTTCTCTTTCCCTATTATGATCCCTCATTAGCCGACGTTTGGTCTTTAGCAATTATTTATTGTTGTATGGTTTTACGTCGTTTCCCATGGAGGTTACCCAAAACTTCTGATGTTTCATATAATTATTTTACTAGTGCACCTGGCGAAATCACTGATAAAAATGGTAATAAAAAAATTCTTGGTCCAGATAGATTATTAAGATTATTACCCTCATCGTCAAAACATTTAATTGATCATATGTTAAAAGTTAGTCCAAATGAAAGATATGATATGGATCAAGTTATGGATAGTCATTTCATTCAAAAAGTTAACTATTGTCATTATGAAGAATATAATTCTGATAGAAATCAAGGTATTTTTGTTCCTTCAGATGATCATACTCATCATTTAATCACAAATAAAGAATTTTCAGAAAAGAATCCTGAAGAGGTTAAATTAGAAAAGGAAAGAGAAGAAAAACAAGCCAAAGAAATATTAGCTCAAAATGATCTGCAAAAACTTTAACCTTATTTCTAAAATTTTACTTTCATATCATTCCTTCTTTCCTGAGAAATATTTCACGTATTTATATAAACATTTACATCGTGCTTTGTTTTATGGTTTTCATCTATTTATTCTTTTGTTTGTTTTCAATTATATATATTCAAGGCTATTCTTTTATATAATCGATATAACAACTTGTATTTTAGTTCATACTTAAACTTTTCATCTCTTTTTTTTTTTAAATTTTTGTATTATAAATAATTGACACTGATTCACCGTTATTGATTCTTCTAATTATCTCTGCAAAGATTCTTGAAACATCTAAAATATCATTATTCAAATCTTTTAATTTATTGGTTTGATCAACAGTATTTGATGTAATTATCTTTTTAAATAATTTGCATTCATTGATTCTTTTAATTGCATCACCACTAAACAACCCATGTGTTACAATTGCATAAATATCATTTGCACCATTGTTTTTCAATAATTTGGCACATTTGATTAATGTACCAGCAGTATCAACTAAATCATCAACAATAACACAATCTCTATTTTCAACATCACCCACTAACATTGACATATCTTCGTTAGTCTCTATTCTCCTTTCTTTATGAACTAATGCAAATGATAATGACATTGAATCTGCAACAGCAGTCGCACGTTTTGCACCACCTGCATCTGGTGAGACAATGACAGAATTTTGATAGTTTGGTATATAATTTGAAATGTAATATTGTACAAGTTGTTTTGAATATAAATTATCAACGGGTATATCAAAGAAACCTTGATATTGTGAATCATGTAAATCCATTGTAATTATATGATCTGCACCAGCACTGGTTAATAAATTTGCAATTAATGTACCATTTTGTGCAATCCAAGGTTTTGTCAATGAATCACTTGACCTGTTTGAACATTTTGCTAAAAATTCACCATGTTTAACAGCTGGCATATCTAATTGTCTAGAATAGAAAAATAGAGGCATTATAACATTGATTCTTTTTGCACTTGCCATTTTACATGCTGAAATCATCAACAACAATTCAATAAAATAATTATTGATGTCACCTGCACCAGTTTGTAATATGAAAACATCCTTTTCACGAACTGATGTTTCTAATTGGACTGATGTTTCACCATTTGCAAATTTTTTAAGTAATACTTTACCTTGTGGTAAAGATAGATTTTCACAGATTCTCTTCGCAAGGGGTTCATTTGAAGAACCTGAAAAAATTACAATATCTCGCATCCTTAGTAGTTAGAGAATAGTATGGTATTTTGCTCAAATTAATATAATCTTAACTAAGAAATTAATTAATTAATTAATTCACGACAATGGAGAAAGAACTGTTGCAAATTTTGATCTTTTACGCTGAATTCTGAATTCTGAATGCTTCATTTTTAATTTTTTATTTTTCATTAAGTTTTAAGTTTCATTTTCTAATTTTCAGAATTTTTCCTATTAACTTACAATTCTTTTTTGGAATGAAATATATCTATTATATAAATAACTGTAAAATATATACAATTTTCAGAGAACAATTCGACGAAGGTAGTTACCAACTCTAGAGTAGTCCCCCAATATTCTTTTTACGTTGCTTTTCTTTGTAAACACGGAATGCAATAACACATCCATAAATTGCAATTGCAAAAAGAAAAATGTAAAACACGAATTTAATACCTCTCCATACTAATCCAAAGAACCAGCCAACAAAACCATGTTCACTACCATATTTTTGTCTATCTAATTCCTTCAATCTTTGTTCTTGTCTTCGCAATCTATCCAATGTCCTTCTTTGTGATTTCTGTCTTTTAGCATTTGTATCAGCATTAACATTTTTATTACTAGCTTCATAATCTTTTTCATCATCGTCATTGACAATCTTAAGACCTTCAGCTAATGAATCTATTTCTGTAATTATGGCACCCTCATTATCTCTAAATGATTTAACATCAATTGAATATAAATCGACATTATGATGCAACTCACCAGTTTCTGCACTTACACCTAAATATAATTGTTTACCGATTGGAAAAATGTCATCAGGTAAAGTTTGTTCTTTTCTAAAACATGTTTTCCATTTATTATTACCTTCAATATCAACATCAATTTCAAAAACGTTTGCATTACGAACATAAGTCATTCTAAGTTTTGAAGCTTTACCCTGGTTATTATAAAGCTTCTTAAGAGAGCATCCACCCAATTGGGTATCAATCCCATCTGTATTCTTATTATAAAAATTTTCAAAGCCTCTATTTCTTTGGATACTTAAATATGGGAATGCAAATCTGTTTCTTTTAGAATTCTCATTTTTATAAGTATCAATAAATAATCCTAAACCATTGAAATTATTTTGCATTCCAAAAACATCACCTTGATTTAATTGCTCAGTTGTAAGCCAGATTGCCATACCATCACCAACTAAACTATCCTTTTCTTGATCACCAAATATTTTAAACTCAATTTCAACTTCAATAGCAGATAAATCATCATTTGAAATTGTAACATGAGAAAATAAATTACCTGATTGTCTTGGTGAATCTTTAACCAATCTAACAAATTCGGCAGTTCTGGATAATAGCATATTACCACCATTTTTATAATGAGGAAATCTGTTCTGAGAATTCAAGAACGGTGGTAATGAGAGGTAAGACAATGAAACTGAATTAACTTTTGGTGAATAATTAAGTAAATCAGATAGCGTATTCAATTGACTTCTAGATATAGTTGTTGTCTGAGATGTAGATGAGGTCAAATTGTTTTCAGCTGAATCATTTTTCTTTGACCAACTTGACCAACTTGGTAACATTAAATATAGAAAAAGTAATCCGAATACAGCAAAGACGATTTTGCCCTTAGGGGTCAATCTCGCATACATTCTTCTAGCCTTTTGAATGTTCGTAGGCTTGCTATAACCACCAGTGATGTCCATTGCACTACAGATATGTTAACTTATAGAATTATCAAAGATTTCATCGAAATATTCTTTATTATTTACACGTTTTGTTTTCGGATTCTCTCTACAAATTTCAAATTTCCGTTTGAAAAATGAAAAATGAAAAATGAAAATCTAGAATTCAGAATTCACCACTCAGAGAGCGACAACACCTATATCCTACATATATCGTTGTGAAAGACCTCTATGTTTATTGCATAGTATTACATATGATGTCTATTATATTAAATTTGAGCTATATACACAGAAAAGAGCATTCATGAGTCTATATTTTGATTCATGGTACTTCCCCTAGTCGCCATAGTAGCCATTGTAGCGTTGGTGCTGTTGCTAATAATGCTCATGGCACTTAATGTGTGTGCTACGCTGTTAACACCAGATGCCTGTATTCTATTGACATACTGGTTTGATTGCGCCGATTCGTGAGAATGGAGAGAGCCATGTGAGTCAATTGATTCTGCTGAGTCTGTCAACTCACTGGATTCGTTAGATTCGGTAGACTCGGTAGATTCATGGGATTCAGCTGATTCTGTTGATTTTCCAGAATTGGTTGTATTATCATTCTCCTCATCCATTTTGGAACCTTGATTCTTTTGTTTATCTATAATTGGTGTATTTACATTTAAATTGGTATTTTCATTAATCTCATTATTGGAGTTTTCTCTATTAATTTCAGTATTAGTTTCGCCATTATTGTTTCTGATATTGATGTCATTCTTTCCATTTGAACCTGTGTTGTTTTCATTTACTGGTACATTTTTTCTTTGACGTCGTTTGGTAACAAATTTCTTTCTTGGACGATCTTGGTTTATAATTTTATTATGACCCATACCAGGCATCGGAAAGATTGATTTATAATCAGGTAACGCTGTCTTGTTTATTTTTTCCGGGTTATCAATTTGATGGTGATGATGATGATGGTGATGATGACTGTGTTCTTTAATGAATTGCTCTTGCTGTCCTAGTAATCCTTGCTGTTGTTGCAGGAGAAGTGTTTGTTGCTGTTGTTGCTGCTGTTGTTGTTGCAGAAGAAGTTGTTGCTGTTGTTGCAAATATTGTTGATAATCTTGCAATTGCTTTTGTTGATCATGTGCCTTCTGCTGTTCTTGTTCATATTGTAATTCCTGTTTCTGTTGAAGTTGTCTCTGTTTTAACTGCAGTTGCTCTTTCAATTGTTGTCTTTTCAACTGTTCTAATTGTTGTTGATGCAGTTGCTGTTGCTGTTGTAGTTGAAATTGATGTTTCTCTTCTGCAGTTTTGAAGGGTGATAAACGTGAACGTCCATGCTTTCCCGTTAAAGATAAATGAGAGGAAGAACTTGAGGTATTTTGCTTTGGATAATTTTTAGTTGGATTATAACCACCAGGTCCATACTTGAAAAATTTCTTTAATAAATTTTCATGTTTGTGTTCCACTGGTGGAACAGGTTGAGAAATTGAATCTGGTTGATACTGAATTGGTGTATTTCCAACTATTTCATTATTTAATAATGATGTATTCTTTGCCAAACTAGAATTTGAACTTGAACTCGAATTTCCACTATTATTATTGTAGTAAGAAGAGCATGAGTCATTCTCATTACCAAATCCAAAACCACACTCAACGCAAGATTTACATTCTTTTGCACCATGATTGCCAATTTGATTATACTTTTGATTATTATTAGTGTTTGGAATATATTCATTTTCAACTTCTATATTGTCTAAGTTATCAAGCTCGCCTGATCTGATTTTATCTAATGTAACATGGTCAATTGGTATTGGACAAACTTCAAAAGGAGTTAAATTAATGCCTTCATTCATTAAATTAATTTGGGACTGAGTGGTAATTATATCCATTGATGAAATACTGGAATTTATCGATAATGGACCTTGTTCCGTCAACTTTGAGCAATGTAATATGTCTTCTCTAAATTGGAACAATGTACCCCTTTCCCATGGATTTAATGCTAAGTATTTACATAAGATAATAAATAATTCATTTGAAATTGGCAAAATTTTCATTAATATCTTCGGATTTTGAACAAATGCTTTAAATGTTGCATCATGTAATGATGCTTTTAACCAAGGATTTCTAATTGAAACTAAGTTGATCAATATAATCGCCAATGACCAAACATCCCCTGCACTTGTTGGAAATTTAACATTTCCATGAGCTTTATAACCATCATCACTGTTCGAATCATTATTATTGCTATTGTCATTATTACTATTATTATTATTATTATTATTATTATTATTATTAGCATTATTTTTATATTTTGGATTAAGTAGTCTTTCTATGTGAATTGAATGGGATTCTAAACTGTTAAAAGCTTGACTAAAATTTTGGATTCTTTCCGGTGACATATAATAACTTGAACCACAAGAAATGTTTGAGTCAATAAACTTATCTTGTAAAGCCAAACCAAAGTCCGCCAATATTAATCTTTTACCATCGTCGGCAACTAATATATTTTCAGGTTTTAAATCACAATGATAAACAGACTTAGAATGACAATAGTTAAGTGCATCAACTAACTGAATGAAAACAGATTTAATTAGAAATGGTTCATCTTTATACCTTTGTTTGTCAACAATAGTTGAGAATAAATCCCCATCGGGGAAATAATCCATGACCACAAAGATAGAATTTTGAAAATCATAAACTTTATAAATTGATAGAACATTTGGATGTTTATGGACTTTTAATTGCAAACTAATTTCCCTTAAAAATTTGCAGTCAGTACCATAATTTTCAATTGAAGTTAAACTTAATAAATTGGCATCTAAGCAACCATTTTTCAACAAAGATTGGTAAATTAAAGACTTTTCTAACTCAACCAATAGTTGTTTATTATTTGAAGTATTAGGTGAATTATTTTTCAATATAATTTTGATGGCATAAGATATACCAGAGTATAAATGAACGGCAGAATAAACGATTCCATAAGAACCAGAACCAATTCTAGCCTTCAACTGATACTTGTTGTTGAGGATGATGTTGGAGAGATCCTTCATAGACATGGTTATGTTTGGGTGTCCCTCTTGTATTGTATTATTATCTTATATTATCATCTAATCAACTGACAATTGCTGTTTAAGATTTAATGATCAAAGATCAATTCATGTCGAGGATGTCCACAACTCAGAAATTTACGTAAGCAAGTTACGTAAGATGGGCTGATTTTGCCTACATTAACAATGCTTTGTTAGGAGATCTTAGATTCGGATAATTTATGGCACAATTTTTTTCCGCCAAGGCCAACAAAAGGAATAAAAAGAAATTATTTTATGGTTAATACGTGGTATTTGAATGAATATTTAGAGCTGTAACCAGCTGGTAAAAAGATGCCAGTCATCATATTAAAATAGTGTTAATGCCCTGAGTTTGTCACCTAGCCTTATTTAAATGAATTTCTATCCTGAGCCTCATCTTCTGAATTGCGTCGATAGTCTGTACTTCGTATATCTTTCGCGTTGTTGGTACGTTAAGTGTTAACTACGCCTTAAGGTCAGTTTAGCAAAATTATTTATTATTTAGATACAACGTACATAATGTTGGTTTTTGATTGAATTCTGTAACAATAATGGCTGTTATTGACGACTTCTTTGGCAAAAATGCTGTAAAGGACAATAAATTAAAAAGAAAGAGAGTTTCTAATGCTCAATCACCTTCAAACTCGTCGCATGAATCATCTTCAAATCAACCTATTAAACGTCAAAAGGCAGAACAAACCTCTCTTGAATCAAACCTAAATAACGTGTCATCGGCTGAAGAGATATTGAAAACAATTCCAGATGCGGATGCTTCATTATTACAAACAGATCCAAATGCAGAAAAGCTAAACTTTTTCCAATTAAAGGCAAAACAATCGTCCAATAATCCACAACCAACTGCAACAAATATAAATTCAATTCCTGAAGGTAGAGAAAATTGTCTAAATGGTTTAACGATTGTTTTTACGGGTGTTTTACCCTCATTAGATAGAGATCAATGTGAACAATTGGCTTCAAGATATGGAGCCAAAGTCACAAAAAGTATAAGTGGTAAAACGTCGTTGGTTGTTATTGGCCATGATGCAGGTCCTAGTAAAGTTAAAAAAATTAAATCATTAGGTACAAAATGTATTGATGAAGCTGGATTTATTGAATTGATTACTAAAATGCCTGCAGATGGTGGATCAGGTGATCTAGCTATTAAGGAAATGGCCAAAAAGAAAGAATTAGAGAGGAAAGTCGAAGAAGAAATTGAATTAGAGATCAAGAAAGATGAAAGTGAAGAAAAAAAGCGTTTAAAATCTCTATCCTCGTCAGTAACATCATCATCGTTTAATCAAGAACGAAAAGTTATTGATAAATCAACTCAATTATGGACTGATAAGTATGCACCAACAGATATCAAACAAATTTGTGGTAATAAGGGTAATGTGGAATTATTAAATAATTGGTTAAAAACATGGTTTCATAAGCCACATGATTTAAAGGGATCCCATATTGATGATTTTAAAGCAGTTTTAATTAGTGGACCTCCAGGTATTGGGAAGACAACAACGGCAACTTTGTTATCAAAACAATTAGGTTATGAGGTTATTGAAAAGAATGCCAGTGATTTTAGATCTAGAAAATTATTAAATGATCAATTAAAGGTTTGTTTAGATAATACATCAGTTAGTGGATATTTCAATGAAGATAAAGTTTCTAACAATAATAAGAAATTTGTTTTACTAATGGATGAAGTTGATGGTATGTCAAGTGGTGACAATGGAGGTATTGCACAAATAGCACAATTTTGTAGAATTACTAAAACTCCAATGATTTTAATTTGTAATGATAAATCATTACCTAAGATGAGAACATTAGATAAATGTTGTTATGATTTAGTTTGGAGAAGACCAACAGCTAGAGAAATGAAATCAAGGTTAATGACAATTGCACATAGAGAGGGATTAAAGTTGGATCCAAATTTGATTGATAAATTAGTTTCAATTACTCATAATGATATTAGACAAATTATAAATATAATGTCAACAGTTGCAAGAAATCAAGACAGCTTAAATTATAATAATCTTAATGAAATGCAAAATTCATGGGAAAAGGAAATATCATTAAAACCGTTTGATATAATTGGTAAATTATTATCAGTTAATAATATGAATATAAATGAACAAATTGGATTATATTTTAATGATATGGATATTATACCTTTAATGATTCATGAAAATTATAGAATGACAAGACCATCAAAATCCAATGGATCAAATTTGGCAACATTAAAACAATTAGGTAAAGCATCTGATTTGATATCTGAAAGTGATTTGGTCAATTCAAAAATTAGAAGTGGAGAACAACAATGGTCTTTGTTACCCCTGCATGCGATTATGTCAACGGTCTATCCGGCCTTTGAAATCCAGGGACAAATTACGAATAGAATTAACTTTACCGGTTGGCTGGGACAAAATTCGAAAAGAATGAAGTTTGATAGAATTGTTCAAAATTTACAATACCACACGTGTACTAGAACGAACTGTAACAATATTGATCTAAGATTAGATTATGTACCATTGTTGAAAAATAAATTATTAAAACCTTTAGTTGAAGAGGGTAGTAATGGAATATCAACAGTTTTGGAACTAATGGATGAATATTTCCTTACCAAGGAAGATTTTGATAATATTTTGGAATTATCGGTTAAGGGTAATATGAAAGTGGAAGATGTTTATAAGAAAGTCCCGACAAGCGTTAAAAGCGGATTTACAAGGAAATATAATTCATATGTCCATCCTACAGTTATCTACAAAACTGGAGATTCTATTGGGAGGGTTCCCAAGAGAAGTGGTGCCAGTGAGTATGATGATGGTGATGACGATGGTGATGATAATGGCGTTGGCGACATCGATGATGATGATGATGATACGGACATTGGCAAGGACAGTTTAATCAAAGAGGTGAAACCCAAGAAGACGTTAGTTAGGAAGAAACGTTGAATATAATATAATAAAATATAAAATACAATAAAATAGCTCTCTATATACGTCTCAATATACAAATTAATAAAAAATCTCAAGACTTCGGAACGGAACCATGTTGAAAACCGAAAACCGAAAACCGAAAACTGGCAGCCGAAAAGTGAAAACCGACAAGTGCAATTAGAAAACTTTCGAGGTTTTTTCCAGGGTTTCCGTTTAAGAATCAAAAATGGGGGGCGGAAATTTGAAAATTTTTAATTTTTAGATTATAAATTATAAACTTAAAAAATAAAATATGCAAGATCGACAAATAATGGTACAAAATCACTAAGGCTAAAGGCCGAAGGCCACCAAATTTAACGGATTTACACTACATAATATTATTCTCCATTTCCAGTTGTTGGAATTTAATATTTAATATTAAATATCAACGATTTCTCCCTTATTTTAAATTGGAAACCACCTTTCCCATATAGCTCCCTCTTATTCCATCTTGTTCTGGTTCCATCCTTTGTGCAAACAATATACACTCACATCAGTATATACACTATAATGGAACAATTACTGGAAATAGCAAGCGAGCTTCCGAGCGGTCTTCAGACTAAGGTTTGGCAATTAACAGAGACCATGCCATTGACAACATCAATTTCATCGACTATAGCTCAGAATTATGAAACAATAACATCCGTAATTGCCCAAGCAGAATCAAATCAGGCTTCTGCTCTAAGTGCCTTATACTCGGTTACCGACTATGTTTCTTCATTAATTTTAATTGATGATATTATTCAAGCTCAAGCAACTCTTAACTACTATGAAATATTACAATCTGTTGCCACGGAAACAAACACTGCAACTAAGGCTAGTTTGATTACCCAAGCAGCTCAAGCTTCTCAGATCATGAAAGACATGTTTGATGATGAGGCCTTTTATCATGGTAATTCTCCTTCATTAGGTGGTAATACTGCTTTTTTGGCTATTTATGCAGTTTTGCTTATTATACAAGTTGTTTCAGGTGTTTTTTTCCATCAATGGTGGTTTTTGTTATGTTGGAGCTGTGGTATACTACTTGAAATCTTAGGTTTTATTGGTAGAATTTGGTCTTCACAGAATGTTATGAGTTTTAACGCTTTCGTCATCCAACTAGTTTGTATTACTTTAGCTCCCTGTTTTATGATGGCTGGTATTTATTACGTTATTGCCCAGTTAACTTTGATTTATGGTAAAAAGTTCTCAATTTTAAAACCAATGCAATATTCAATGATTTTCATTGTTTGTGATATTATATCAATTGTTTTACAGGCTCTTGGAGGTGGTATTGCTTCAAGTGCGTTGGAATCTTATGAATCATCTAAACCAGGATCTCATATCATGGTTTCTGGTTTAGCATTCCAAGTTTTCACAATTGGTTTATTTCAAGTTTTCTGGTATTATTTCCTTTATCAAGTTTGGAAATCTTATAAATTGAATGGACATGCTGAATTTAATCCAAAATTTTCTCACGTTAGAGAGAGAGGCTGGTTAATTTATTTTATCGTAGCAGTTTCATTTACTGTCGTTTTTATCTTTGTGAGATCAATTTACAGATTAATCGAATTGGCTGAAGGTTGGACATCCGATTTGGCTACAGATGAAGTTTATTTTATGATTTTAGAAGGTTTAATGGTGGGATTGGCCTCATTATCTGTAACAATAATAACTCCAGGATTGGCTTATGGTAGAGGTGCGCATCTATATATTGATAAATCTTTCAAAGCCATGTTTTCCAAAAATTATACTGCGACTCATGAACGTGATGGTAATTATAATGGTGAAGGGAAATCCTATGATGATGATAGTGATGATTTTGATAATATGACTGATAATGTGAATGGTTTAGATGTTGAAACCGTTGAACGTGAAAATGATGCAGCTTATTTTAATAAATCAGAGCATTTAGTTGCCTAATTTACAATTCCATCTTATGATTACCCTTTTCTTTATCGACTATCAACCTTTTTTTTATTTAGCTTTTTTACTTAGTCTTTATTCGTATTATTAATTATGACCTGTCGAGCCATTTTTTTGAACCCTTATATTCCTATTTTTGTGATCTATCAACTTTACTAACATGAAAAATTTAAATAGTACGAAGATCCAAAACGCGTAATATTTCATCTATAATCTTAGATCATAATCTTCCTTATGATGCAGACAAGTTTACAAAATGAGAACAACAGTGATACTTTATCAGATGAATAGAATAAAGATAAAGATACCCATTTCTACAAATTTAAACTTAGGGTCATCATCATTGCCATCTAAAAAATTAAATTTGAAAATTGAACCAATATCAAATGAACAGCCTAAACGTCAGTATACAGATGATGAGGTATACGCAAAGATAAATCAAGTTTGTAATTTAAATGGTATAAAAAGAGATAGTATTGATAGTTTGAAAAATTCTTTTATCAGTGAAAATTCAAATTCTGAAGAATTTAATTTAAAAATTAATAATTTATCAAAATATCTTCATTCAAAATCAGGATATTTGCCGTTACAATTTTTGAAGAATTCCAATATTCTGACACCTTATGAAGAATTAAGAAAAATTAATGCCCAACGGAAAGAAAATCAATTACGAGATCCGAATTTAACTTCTAAAGAAACAATTAATTTTGGCGAAAAGACAAGATTATCAGTATCTAAAATAATACCATTTTCATATTGTGAACTAAAAAATATGTACCAGTTATATATAGGTGATATAAACATTGAAAATTCATCAATGATTATTGGTAAAAAAATGCATTATGATTTAGAAATTCAATCACATCCACAGATTGAAGTGAAATTGGAGAATACTGAAGGTGACGAAAATTTCATAAGTGTTGACAAACTCTTTGAACTACAAAATTCCAAAATTAATTTAAAAAATTTGAAAAATCATTATACTTCTTTACATAGTTTAAATGATCAATTTAAAAATGAACAGCATCAACAAGAAATTAGATTAAAGCAAATTGCACAATTAGAAAGGGAAAAACAATTAAATATTGATACTAAAATAGACTTGAATAATATTGAAGATAGATTAAAGTTTTTAAAAGATACTTACGGTATAACTGATACAGGTAACGTAAATTTATTTGATAATGAACGATTGATAAATACTGAAGAAACTATTGAATCTAATGAGTTATCTTTGAGGTCACAAATAACGACAGATTCTACACCGATGTTAAAGGAGACTTCGCCCATTTCCATGAACCCTGAATCAATTACCAAAGAAACTGAATCGAAATCACTCAAGTTAGACGAGAATATACCGATTTCAGAACCTGAATTACTTCAGGAAATACCATCTGATACAGAATCAATAGATCCAACATCTAATAATTTTATACCCATGATCAAATTAAATTCTAAAATTGATCCAACTTCAACAACAGCATATAAATTATCACAAACAATTACAAGAACATTAAAGCTTTTAGAATTTGGAGAATGTCGAGAAGTTTTAGTTCATGGATTCTATAATCCAAATAAACCACAAATGATCACAGCACCAAATGATTTAATCAATGATTTTGATTCTAATATTTTAATATCTGGTATAATTGATGAGTTAAAAATCTCAAGTTTAGAAGAAGACGCATTTTTAGAATATAAAAAGGAATTAAAATTAAAATTGAAAGACGTTTATGAATTTGATAAAATATTTCAAATAATCAAAGAATTAAGTGAAAAGTGGACTCCTATGTTATATTTAATTATAAACGATGATAAAACCAGACAATCTACAAAATTACCATCATTAGATCAACAAAAATCACACTTATTACAAGTCGGAATTTATAAATATTTATTAAATTTATTAACGAATGATGTTAAATTTTCCTATATTTCATGGTGTAAAAATTTAGAGAATAGAGGTGAATTAAATATAGATAATGAAAAAAATGAATTAAGTAATGATTTAATTACATTTATTTGTATGTTTAACATAAACTTTTTAAATGATTTTCTGAATTTGAAAAATGGTATAACAATAGATTCAATTGATAAGATTGATCCAGATTTAAACAAGGTTTCAAATTCATATATATTTGAAAACAATTCAAATAATCCAAATTTAGATTTATTAAATGGTAAATGGTTAATTACGCCAAGATTAAATCATTTAATAGTTAGACTTTCACAAATTCAAAATTTATTGAAACCTTTCCTAAATGATAATACTTTACAAATTACCTATATATATCAGAAATTAAATAAAGAAATTAGAAAAATAAATCAAATTTATGATGAGGATTATGTCAATAACCAAATCAATTTAGGTCTGGATTTATGGCTAGGTAAAAGAGAGCCATCACCGACTAATAATGAAATTACTTGTAAATATTGTGAATTTAAAAACAAATGTCAAATACCCTTAAAAAGATTGGGTCTTTTATAATATATGTTTATAGAAAACTAAAAATCAATAATTCTATAGTTTAAAAGGCTGAGCCTTACAAAGTCGCATCTCTTAATGCGCAAATTACAATAATTTAAATGTATGGTTTCTTTAAAAATATAAATAAGTAGAAAAATTAACAAAAACTTAATAATAAAAACGAATACTCAAATATTAATACACTACAACAATTATTAAAAAGTTGATGCATAAATTAAAAATCACAATAAAAAAAAAGCTAATTAAGATTGGAACGATTCTTAACAAGAAGATTTAAGTGATTTTTTGGAACATAATTTATGAAAAAACTGAAATAATTGAGGTTGGAACATAGCTGAATTAATAAATTTGAGCATTTTTTTAAGTAAATTGAAAACTTAGGGTGAATAAAAAAAATCCCCCCTCCCTCTCTCTATTCCTTTCCCGAATTGTTTGAAAAACAATGATATCCTTTCCCAAAAATATCAATATTTATAATAAAAAAATTAAGAATTTTTGAATTCAAAAATCTTATAACATCATGAATAATCCAACGATACCAACGATACCACCAGTTAAATAACCGGAGTTACCTGCTGCTGCACCTTCATAAACTGAAACGGTACTTTGTGTAGCTTCAGCTGTAGATGTTTGTTCAACTGGAACAAAAGTAGTTGTAGTAGTACCAACAGTTGGAGCAACAGTGGTTGGAGTACCTGGAGCAGCTGGAGCAACTGTTTCTGGAGTACCTGGAGCAGCTGGAGCAACTGTAGTTGGAGCAGCAGTTGAAACAGTAACAGTTTGGAAGTTAGTTACAGTGACAACAGTAATTTCACCATTTGGTTTGGTAACAGTTGCAGGGATTGCAGTTTCAGATTCTGGACAGTAAGTGGTGATAACAGTAACAAAATCATCGACGGTAACGGTTTGTTCAACAGCAACCAAGGTCTTTGCAGTTGGGGTATCAACACCAATTGGACAATATGTAGTGTATGAGGTAACAACATCGTTAACTGTAGTAGCAATAACTGAACCAACAGCAGTAACTTCTTGTTCAGTACATTTGTGATCGGAACATGAAGTGATGACTTTAGTAGTAGTAGAACCAATAACAACACTAGTAGAATCGGCAGCCGCAGTAGTTGAAGCTGAAGATGAAGCTGAAGATGTTGAAGTTAAAGATGTTGAAGCTGAAGTTGAAGTATTTGAAGTTGAAGATGTTGAAGATGTTGAAGCTGAAGTTGAAGTACTTGAAGTTGAAGATGTTGAAGCTGAAGTTGAAGTACTTGAAGTTGAAGATGTTGAAGCTGAAGTTGAAGTTGAAGTAGTTGAAGTTGACGCAGAAGTTGAAGTTGTTGAAGATGAAGTAGTTGACGTTGATGAAGTGTAATCTGGATTAGAAACTGAAGCACTTAATGTGTAAACATGTGAATCTCTTTTAACAATGGCACCTTCTGGAAGGAAATCAACGTCCAATTCAAAGACAACTGAATAGTATGGTGCAAGTTTATCTGCTTCACCAACAATAGAAAGCTTTAATAACGGATCTTGAGTTCTACCATTGAAGATAAGACCTTTAGATGTAGTAGAAAAGATTTTTCCTGGATAAACAAAGTTACCAACATCACCTGAATAAAGAACATATGATGATGGATCAAACACAACATTTGCAGCAGATTGAAGTGTTAAATCTAAACCAATTAAGCCAAGCAATTGTTGAGGAATGAAAACGTTGAAAACTGGACCATCATTCCAAGAAGATTCAATAGCTGGTACTGTATACTTGTTTGATGGTACACCAGTAAAGGCTGGACCATAAACATCAACGACAGAAGTTGTAGTTTCAGTTGTGATTGCACATGAAGTGGAGTTATCGTATCTCTTCACAATCGGGTTAAACGCATCTACAGAAGATGCAAGGAACCCCAAAGAGACGGCACTAAATACGGAGGATAATCTAACCATTTGGGAAAGGGGAAAGGGGAAAGTGATAGATCGAGGTGGGTTACCAAAAGAGCCACTACAATAAGTTCTGCTAATATAACACCCATCACAAGGGCAGAATTGCTTCCTTTTATAATTGGGAAAATCGAGCAATCATATAAAATACAATTTAAAATAAATTAAGTTGCTGGCTCGTTTAACTATTAGAGCCAGCGCCATATTGCAGGCTCATTTTGGTTTTCTCGGTTCTTAGAAGGTAAACAAGCTACGTGCAATTGGTTGGGCGGACCCACCGGTCACGGTCTGGTGACTGTCTTGTAGAATTGCTAGAGTTCTAACTCTCCAACCGACAACAATATTTTAAATCATTCCTCAATGCGTATGTATATAGCAAACGTGGTGCAACAATGTCCTTTATTTTTGTACTACTCTCGAAGTACGAAATATAATCCAAAAACCAGAAACCTTAATTTTTAGTTCACAATTTAAAATAGTACTATATATACTATACAGTACTTTTTACGTTTCATCCTCAATTTCCAATCGTATGTTACCCTTTCTCATATACATGTATGTATATAAGTGTATAGGTATATAGGTATGTAGGTATATATATACTAACACATCCATGCGCAGAGCACTCATTCACTCAAAGGGTTTCCAACATGAATAAAATGAAGTTGGAAGTTACCCTTTTCACCTTCCCTAATAGGCAATTTTGCTGGTCTGTATAAACACTTACTTACTAATTTATAAACGTAGCTGTAGATTAGACAATACACCATAATTCTAGCTCTATACATCAACGTGCAAAAATGTCGTCCTCATACTCCTCTTCTTCAAACCCTTCATCATCATATTCACTAGACTCATCATCATCATCTCCTTCACTTTCCTCTTCATCTTCTTCACTATCCTCAAATACTCCACTATCACTTAATTCATTTAATGATATATTGTTTAATGTTTCTCCCTTTAGGTTAACATTACGTCCAACCGTATACCCTCCTTCAACATTACAATTGACTAACTTACCACGATTTTCAATCTTAACATTCTTACCAATAATACAATTTTCTAATGATACTTCATCCTCAATTATAACACCATCTAAAATAACACTTGCTGAAATCCTACATTTCTTACCAATCTTAACGTTCTCTCCAATGACACTTCTTTTAACGGTTGTTCTCTCTCCAAATTCACTACTTTCACTAACTAAACAATCAACCCCAATGTTTGCGGTACCTTTAATGGATTTACTATTATTATTGTTATTATTATTATTTCCTCCATTTCTTGCAATCTCCTTAAGGAAAAATCGATTTATCTCCATATAAACACCTAGATTATTGATTCTTGCAAATAATGAACCTTCCGGTAATGCAAATAATCCAATTGTCTTCTTACTAACGGAATGCTCCCAAGAATTTCTAGCTAAATTTCTCTTGATTTTATTGATATTCTTACTCTTATTACCATTAACTTCAATTCTACATTCATAAGTCATGAAAAAGATAAATGAATCTAATAATTTAGTTGAAACTTTGGTACTTGGATATCTCCATAACATTTGTGTACGTATTTTCAAAAATTTATCAATTGTAACAAAATCTTTTGAATACATATCTAATAATACCATATTTCCATTTTCTTGATCTGAATAAACTGTATAATTTGATTTTAATAACTTTTTATCAATATTTTCAAATGAATTGTTATAAAAAATACTTAATCCACTATTTTCATCACTATTGCCTCTATAAACTTCAATAAAAACTTGTGGTGGTACATCAGTTATAAAATCACATGGCAGAATAACATAATTCTCAAATGTATTTAATTCAATTGGGAAAATTTCATTCAAAATCTCTCCTGTTAATTTTAATTCAGATGTGAAAAACTTAATTGGAGATGATGTTCGAAGTTCATTATCTCTTTTATTCTTATTATATTTTTTAACAACCTCAATTATTGCTTTTTCATTCTTGGAGTTACTAATTATATTAATACTTTTAAACGGTGCTTGGTCACACCAAGAAAGAACATATTCAATTAATGGCTTATTTGCAACAGGCAATAGTGCCTTTGGAATACTGGATTCTCCTTGGGATGTAAGAGGAACCAAATCATGACCTTCACCGCAGAAAATAACAGCATTGAACTCCATTTTGCGTCTCTTAGATGGATGTCTATATATCGAAAACTAAATAACTTGGTCTTAGTCAATGTGAAATCAATCAAAAAATTTTCCACTAACAAAAATTTAAAATTTGAAATTCAACTTTCTCTCGCTCAGTGAGGAATTTCGACATGGCAGTGGTAACGCTTTCGTTAAAGTAACATGAATTTCTCTGTCGGTGGCAAATCAAACACTTTTGATCTTTTGATAGTAGACTTTATTCAAAATCAATTGTACATACACCAAACACAATGAGTGAAGAAAACGATCCTTTATTAGCAGCCGTTGAAGAAGACGATAACTTACAGCAAGAACAACAACAACAACAGTCACAAGTTGGTACCAATGAATCATCAACCAATGAGAATAATGATGATATAGAAATACCCGAGCAATCACAGGAAGCCGAAGTGGTTGATCCTGCCGAAACAGAGCGTCAAGAAGCACTTACTGGATTAAAGAATAAATTAATTGAACATCTTCACTATGAAACTAAATTAAAAGAAATGCGTAAAAGTTTAATTGATTTAGATAAAGAATTCAATAAAACTGAAGATGATATAAAAGCATTACAATCAATTGGACAAATAATTGGTGAAGTTTTAAAGCAATTGGATTCAGAACGTTATATTGTCAAGGCATCATCAGGTCCTCGTTATATTGTTGGATGTCGTTCAACAATTAATAGATCAAAATTAATAAAGGGCGTTAGAGTCACGTTAGATATGACAACTTTGACAATCATGCGTATATTACCAAGAGAGGTTGATCCAAGCGTTTATAATATGACAACTTTTGAGCCTGGTGAAATTTCATTTAATGCTATTGGTGGTTTAAATGAACAAGTTAGAGAATTGAGAGAAGTTATTGAATTACCATTGAAAAATCCTGAATTATTTCAAAGAGTTGGTATTAAACAACCAAAGGGTGTTTTGCTTTATGGTCCTCCAGGTACTGGTAAAACTTTACTAGCCAAGGCAGCTGCTGCAACAATTGGAGCAAATTTTATATTCTCACCTGCAAGTGCAATCGTTGATAAATATATTGGAGAATCTGCGAGATTAGTTAGAGAAATGTTTAGTTATGCAAAGGAACATGAACCTTGTATTATTTTCATGGATGAAATTGATGCGATTGGTGGTAGAAGGTTTAGTGAAGGTACATCAGCAGATCGTGAGATTCAAAGAACTTTAATGGAATTATTAAATCAAATGGATGGTTTTGATTCTTTAGGTAAGACGAAGATTATTATGGCAACAAATAGACCAGATACTTTAGATCCTGCATTATTAAGACCTGGAAGACTTGATAGAAAGATTGAAATTCCATTACCTAACGAAACTGGACGTTTAGAAATTTACAAAATTCATATTTCTAAGGTTCAAAAGAAGGGTGAAATTGATTTTGAACCTTTAGTCAAAATGAGTGATGGATTCAATGGTGCTGATATTAGAAATGTTATTACAGAAGCTGGATTTTTCGCAATCAGAGATGATAGAGATTATATAATTCAAAGTGATTTGTTAAAAGCTGTTAGAAAAATGGTAGATAATAAAAAGCTTGAAGGTAAACTAGATTATGAAAAACTTTAAATAATGTAAATAAATATTTTTATAATATTAATAATAAAATTGAATCTAATAAAGGCAGACAAATATTACGAATTAAATGATAGCAAACATCCTTAATTCCAAATAAACAGTGAATTACATTCATTTGCTTTGTTACCATTAAATTAATCATTAGCCTTCTTGAAATATTCTTAAAGGGCATATATTTTTATAATGTTAATCATGTTAGTATCATCTGTAAAGTATAGCAGATTCTTAAAAAATGCTAAAACCTTTACAATATTCATAAAATGATTAATGAAACTATTGAATCTCTACTAAATTTTTTAAAATGTTAGAATTTATTTTATATATAGACATTCTACAGAATTAAAAGATTTATATACAGGGTAATGAAAAGTCTAAGAATTTATTATAATAAACTTATATATGGAGATTTTTCGTTCTCTTTAATTTATATTTTGCTTCGACATAAGATTTAATTCTATTCATTTCTTGATTTTCTTTAACTCTGGCATCATAAAGTTTCTTTTGTTTCTCTTTGAATAAATCAGCAGGATTTTTATATCCAGGTGACATTTTATTAATAAATTTAGCAAAATGAGGATCTTCAATACTATTTAAGAAATTTGCAACCTTATCACCGACTAAATTTACTGTTTCAATTGAAGGTTCGGTTGGTAATGAATCCTTTATTTGTTTTCTTTCGTTAATACCAGCAATCTTTGAATCAGATAAAATCATTGGAGGTGGATTCAATCTCTTTAAATCGCTCTTTGTTAAATATTCCTTGTTCCATTTATAAGGTCTTTTAATCAATGGATGTCTTAATGATTGAAGTAAATCATTTGGAGAATCGGAGTAAACAATTGAATTAGGAAAAAATGTTCTTTCTTCAACTAATTCCTGAGAAGTTGAATATTTACAATCTTGAACAGGTTCTGGTCTTGGCCATGGAATGATGATATGTTCATTATATTTAACTTTTCTATATGGCATCATTTTTTTATAATCATTATCCCAATATTCACCTTTGAAAACCAATTTATCAGCAGCAATTTTAGTTTCTGTACCATCATCATTTACTAAAGTACCAACGACTTTTAAATCCTTTGGATGTTGAGGTAATGGATAATCGATTATATGAGAAGTTTGACCAGGTTGCCAATATTGTTTAGGAACGACGACTCTTTTAGTTTCACTCTGTTCAAGGAAAACTCTATTTGTTTCCTTTTGCAATGCGACAACCTTAGTAAGACTACCAGCATATTTTCCCTTTGTGATCATGACAGTATCACCAGGTTGGACGGTCCATTGTTCAGGTTTTCTATAACGTTCTTTTTCTTCAACTTGACGATATTGAGAACGGAAAGCAGGGATTTGGGAACGTTCTTGCATTTGCTCAAACATCTTACGGATGTAATGAGGATAACGAGATAGCTCTCTGCCATAACGGGTGGAGTTTGCCTTTGCGAGAGAAGACATGGTTTCGCTTTGATGGAGATAGATTGAAACTGAAACTTAATATGTATATAGTTCAGAGGTTTTCAAAGTCTTGTTGAATTTCCACTGTGATTGATTTTCAATTTTCATTTTTCAATTTTCAATTTTCATTTTTCAATTTTTCATTTTTCATTTTGAGCAAATGTGGCGCATTCATGAAGTCCCTCCAGGTGGCGCATGCGCTCTGTCAACCGGAGCAATGTGTCAATAAGGGCTCAGCTGTTATCAATACTAATTTTTAATTTTTTAATTTCTTATTGTTTATTGTAAATTTGATTCCAGTTTTGTCTTTGTTTAATTTAAATTGTTAATTTCCGCCCAAAAAATCATCCTTTTTTTTATAAAATGTGGGCTCTTTCCCATTTTCCTTGTTTTGTTTTAACGTAATTTTATAACATTGTTTTAAACACACCTCTTCTTCTTTCCTACATCAAACGCAAACTCACTTATCGTATATTTCATTATGAACGCAATTGATTCTATGGTTCATCCTGTCAAGGAAACAGGAAATAAATTAACTTTGAAAACTTATAACCACGTTATGCATTATCCGGCAGTTGAAGAATTTACTGGTTTATTAACTCAGTATTCTTGGATTAATGCAATTAACAAAAGTATTGAAGATGCTTTAATGTCAGTTTTTGTATTTTTTTCAAATTATGATGTTATAGTTACTTCTTGGAACTATATTGATTCATCATTGGATTCAGGATTTAATTTCCTCGATCTAAGAATTCCATACTTTAAAACGTTTTCATTTGGTGCAACTTGGAAATATTTAGTTAATTATTATACTTTATTAATTGAATCAATCAACTCAAGGTTTAATTCAGTTTCAAGCTCATTACAGCCAAGATTTAATTCCATCATCAAATATTTTGATCCAATTTTAAAACTTACAAATGATTATTACGAATATATTTTAAACTTAATTTTACCAAATTCGACTTTGGTTAATGGTAAATCAAAGGTTGATAAATTAACTGAATCAACCGAATTTGATAGAATGTTAGATTTATTAGGTCAAACATATTCAAGAATCAATTTAACTGCTAGTAATGTTTCAAGAATACCATCTCATGTTTCAAATACTTATCGTAATGAATTAAAGGAAACAAAATCTACAACTCAAGCAGTTTCCAAAACTACAAGAAAATTATCAAATGATGCGTATAATACAATTAAACCTACAATTGATAAGGTTGTTGGTTATACTTCAGCAACCGCAGCTGTTGCAACTGAAAAGATAACTGAACCTATTATTCATGCAACTGAATCCGTTGCAGCTGCAACTGGAGTTGAAGTTCATTGATTAGTTCATTTTTGGTTTTAATTCATCATCTATCCTCATCTTATTCGTAGTGCTATTCTTTATTTTATTCCTTTACTTATACTTATTCCCACATGGCTGTTCTTTGTTTGTATAATATCCTATTCCTGCCTCGATCTTTCTTTTTCCCTAATGTTATACTCTATAGTATATACTCTATATTTAATACTTTATAGCGTTCTAACAATACCCTCACACTTTAACAAAAAATACTAAAAAATACTAAAAAAAACTAAAAAAAACTAAAAAAAGAACTGATGACATCAGAAGGCTAACATTTGCCCAGCCCCTCCTCGGAGTCTGGCAGGAAAATAAAAAGTAAGTACTAAGTACGAATTTGCTATCATATTGACCGTTTTTATTCTAAAAACTAAAAATCGAAAAACTAAGTTCTCAACAATAGGTTCTGACTAGTTTGATCTTTTTTTTAACCTTTTTTTAGTCTTTTTTCGTAGCTTATTGTGTGAAGAATACTGGTATTCATTTGTAAAACAACGATACAAATGTTGGTTGCATCATCAAATCCTCGCCTTCATAAATCAAACAATATTTGTGAAGTTTTATCAGATCCAGATTTGTTTACAAAAAATCATATAGAGTTAAGACAACAATTATTAAATTATATTGTTGACTTACAAGATGAAAATTCAAAATTAAATGAACGTAATGAAGCATACAGGAATTCATTATCAGAAATCGGTACAGTTATAACATCAGTTGCATTTGGTAATTTATCAAGCAGAGTAATTATTAATGATACAGATTTAAAAAATGGCGATTCTGATATTTATAAAGTTAAGAAAACTATTAATTTCATGGTTGATCAATTGGATAATTTTACCACTGGTGTTAACCAGTTGGCAAATCAAGTTGCAAATGGTAAATTAGGTGGTAATGTTAAATATAAAGATGCAAAGGGAGTTTGGAATGATTTGATTATAAATGTTAATGCGATGGCAAACAATTTAACAAATCAGGTTAGAGAGATTTCTATTGTTACATCCGCTGTTGCAAATGGTGATTTATCACAAAAGATTAAAGTTGAAGCTCAAGGTGAAATCTTACAATTACAGAATACCATTAATACAATGGTTGATCAATTAAGAACTTTTGCATTTGAAGTTACAAGGGTTGCACGAGAGACGGGTGTGGAGGGTCGATTGGGTGGTCAAGCTCAAATTCAAAACGTTTCCGGTATTTGGGAAGAACTTACAGACAATGTCAATGCTATGGCTTTAAATTTGACAACCCAAGTTAGAAATATTGCAAACGTTACAACAGCAGTTGCTAATGGTGATCTTTCAACGAAAGTTACCGCCGACTGTAAAGGTGAGATCTTGGAATTGAAAAATACTATAAACGGTATGGTTGACAGATTGAGAACTTTCGTGGAGGAAGTCAGAACATTGGCAACCGAGGTCGGTACCAAAGGTATTTTAGGTGGTCAGGCAAATGTCACCGATGTTGAAGGTGCTTGGAAGGATGTGACGCAAAAGGTCAATGTGATGGCAAACAATTTAACAAGTCAAGTCAGATCAATTGCTACGGTTACGACAGCTGTTGCTCATGGAGATTTATCACAAAAGATTGATGTTGAAGCTCAGGGTGAAATTTTACAATTGAAAAATACAATAAATGAAATGGTTGATTCATTACAAGTGTTTGCAATTGAAGTTACGAAAGTTGCACGAGAGACGGGTGTGGAGGGTCGATTGGGTGGTCAAGCTCAAATTCAAAACGTTTCCGGTATTTGGGAAGAACTTACAGATAATGTCAATGCTATGGCTTTAAATTTGACAACCCAAGTTAGAAATATTGCAAACGTTACAACAGCGGTTGCTAATGGTGATCTATCAACAAAAGTCACCGCCAACTGTAGAGGTGAGATCTTGGAATTGAAAAATACTATAAACGGTATGGTTGACAGATTGAGAACTTTCGTGGAGGAAGTCAGAACATTGGCAACCGAGGTCGGTACCAAAGGTATTTTAGGTGGTCAGGCAAATGTCACCGATGTTGAAGGTGCTTGGAAGGATGTGACGCAAAAGGTCAATGTGATGGCAAACAATTTAACAAGTCAAGTCAGATCAATTGCTACGGTTACGACAGCTGTTGCTCATGGAGATTTATCACAAAAGATTGATGTTGAAGCTCAGGGTGAAATTTTACAATTGAAAAATACAATAAATAAGATGGTTGATTCATTACAAGTGTTTGCAATTGAAGTTACAAAAGTCGCAAAGGAAGTCGGTATTGATGGTAAACTAGGTGTTCAAGCTGAGGTCAATGATGTTGATGGTCTATGGAAAGAAATCACCACAAATGTTAATACAATGGCATCAAATTTGACCTCTCAAGTTAGAGCATTTGCACAAATCACTGCGGCTGCAACTGATGGTGATTTCACTAGATTTATTACCGTTGAAGCATCTGGTGAAATGGACGCCTTGAAAACTAAGATTAATCAGATGGTCTTGAATTTGAGAGAATCAATTCAAAGAAACACAAATGCAAGAGAAGCTGCAGAATTTGCAAATAAGACAAAATCTGAATTCTTGGCAAATACATCTCATGAAATCAGAACTCCAATGAATGGTATAATTGGTATGACTCAATTAACATTAGAAACTGACTTGACCCAATATCAACGTGAAATGTTATCTATTGTTCATAATTTGGCAAATTCCTTATTAACAATTATTGATGACATTTTAGATATTTCTAAAATTGAGGCAAATAGAATGACAATTGAACAAATTGATTTTTCATTAAGAACAACAATTTTCGGTGCGTTGAAAACATTAAGTGTTAAATCGATAGAAAAGCAATTGGATTTAATTTATGAAGTTGATAATGAATGTCCTGATTATTTGGTTGGGGATTCATTTAGATTAAAACAGGTTATTCTCAATCTAATTGGTAATGCAATTAAGTTTACAAGTAAGGGTAAAATTAGTGTTTCAACGAAGAAACGTGAAAATTTAGATGATGGAAAAATTAAATTAGAATTTTGTGTTTCTGACACAGGTATTGGTATACAAAAGGATAAATTGGATGTGATTTTTGATAACTTTTGTCAAGCTGATGGTTCAACTACTAGGAAATTTGGTGGTACAGGATTAGGTTTATCAATTTCAAAACAGTTAATCCATCTAATGGGTGGTGATATTTGGGTCACTTCCGAAATTGGAGAAGGATCAAAGTTTTATTTTACTATTATTGTATCTCCAGTTAAATTATCAATTGAAAAACATTTAGAAATTTTAAGACCATACAGAGGTCACAAAGTTTTAATCTCAACAACTAATATAATTGAGCAAAACAATTTGGAGGAGTTAATAACAAATCTGAAAACTTTAAGATTAGATCCCTATGTTTTAAAAATTGACGAATTAGATAACGACTTAAAAATCCCTGATATTGAATCCTATGATTCAATTATAATAGATTCATTAAAAACGGGTTATAAATTAAGGTTATTACCTGAAATCAAGTATATTCCGTTAGTTTTATTACATACATGTTTACCACAGTTGAATATGCGAGTTTGCCTTGATTTGGGTATTTCATCATACGGAAATATTCCTTGTTCAGTAACCGATTTAGGATCAGTATTATTGCCCGCATTAGAATCAAAAGTTATTGCACCAGTCAATGATGGTACAGTTTCGTATAAAGTCTTATTAGCTGAAGATAATCTAGTTAATCAAAAATTGGCGACTAAAATTCTTGAAAAACACGGTCATCAAGTTGTTGTTGTTGAAAATGGACAAGAGGCAGTTGATGCTATTCAAAGTGATACATATGACGTTGTTCTTATGGATGTTCAAATGCCAGTTATGGGTGGATTTGAAGCAACTGCAATGATTAGGGAATGGGAAAAGAAGAAGTATGCAGATGCAGCAATATATTTCAAAACTCCAATAATTGCATTAACTGCGCATGCGATGTTAGGTGATAGAGAGCGTTGTTTAAAGGCTCAAATGGATGAATATTTATCGAAACCTTTAAAACCTAGTTTACTTTTACAAACCATTTCAAAATGTATTCATTATATGAGTCAATTGAGAGAGATTACACGCATTGGTGATAATAGAGATGAAAAGAAAACGAATTTTCAACAATTCATAAATGAAGAGTTACTTAAACGTGGTAATTCTGAGCGGTCAATTTCTTCAAACAAAGAAAAGAAACCACTATGAAAATTTTTGCTATACTAAATCGCATATACTTTTTATTTGATCATTTATTTATTTGTATTTTGATATTGTACTTATATAGCATTTTAAATGAAACGATTATATACTATGATAAATCAAAACCCGCCTTACTATTAATCGAATATAGCAATTTTGTCTTCAATTGATTTTTATCTTTATAATTTGGCAATTTTAATAAATTCACACAAGTTGAAGCAGTTGGTAGTCTATCAGTGTCTGCACCAGCATTAAAAATACCAAATTTAGGATTTAATTCTTTGAATCCTAATAGAGGCTGTTTTGAAGATGATGTTACGAATTTAATGAACTTACCACGTTCGTCATGATCAAATTCCTTTAAAATTTGAAATAAATCAACAATAGTTTTATCATTTGACGTATATCCACCACCGAATGCAACATTTTTTTTCAAATCTTCAATATTTATATCATCGTCATCGCCGGAAATTAATGTTTGCAATTCATTTGAATTAAACAATAAAAGCCAATATGGTTTAATAACTTGAAATAACCCTTCAACGAATGACTTCATCATTGAGTCTGTTTGTCTTGAAAGTTTGAAATTTGTCATCAGGCGTATGAACTGCATTTTATTTTTTGATGTAACAGGTATTGGATTACCAATTGAATCGTAAGGTAACAAAGGAATTGTGACGTGACGTCTTAGACCATTCATATCACAAAATTCATCATCAACTACAAAATCAATTGACATTTGATCAAATTTAGATGTGTCTGTTTGTCTTAGCAAATAATTCAAACTCTGATATAATGATAAATCTAGATTTTTTAATTCATCAAAGGAATTTGCGTGACCTATAAAATCAATCTTATCACCAATTAAATTTCTAAAATATCTCCCACCCATGGTACTACATGTATTTAAAAAAAATGAAGTAAATGAAATATCAAGTAAAACATTATCATATAGGCATTTACCAATAATCTTACCTAAAAAGTTGCAAATTTTTAAATATTCATCATTTGTACATGCATATGGAACTCTTTCATTTGGATTTAATCTTTCATATTGTAATTTGAAAAAAAATTCAGGATTAAAATACAATTTATAATGTTCGCCTAATCTGAAAAATTGTAACCCATTATTGGCTATTCTATTTTCTTCTGATGGTATGAATGATGATGATACCAAACTAGTTAAAAGCTCTTTCGTTAGTCCTCCACCATCAATACCTGCCTCTGTTTCACCAAATTGGTTAACAAATGAAACAGAAAATGGTTTCTTGAAATCAGAACCTTTTAAATTTCCAAATTCATTGAATGAATCAATTAGGATGTTGTCTCTTGAAATCGTACCTTCGACTTTTGTAGGGAACCATTCACTTACCGCATTAGCTCGTTTATCGTTTTCAATAAAAGCATGAAATATTTCTGCTCTTTTATCAAACGAAACCATATATGGGGTATATGTTAGAATATAAAAGGAATCAATAACTTTTTTAGGGATATTTTTATCGAATAAATTAACTAACTTCGAATTTTGTAGGAAGTCATAATTTGAATTTTCCTCATCAGGATAATTTTCAAACGATATATTATAATGAAGTTTATCAACTAAAGGTAATGTATTTATAATAGCTGAATAATCAAGCTCAAAATTCTTTAATATCCAAAACGTAGCTTCAAATATCTTTATTTTAAGATCTTTCACATATAATGCATGAGTTAAAGTTAGCATCTTTTTGAAATGAGTTAGAAATAAGCCACGATTATTAATGTTCTTATCATTTTTATTTATATCTCTATATTTGATTAAAACTTCACCAACAAATAGTTTTAAAAATTTTCCAAGATCAATTAGTTGATCTTTTGTAATAATAATTGCCTTGAAAAAATTTTCATCAGGTGTAAACGAAAGAATATTCATCAAAAATTCTTGAATTATAGACATTGAATTCCACCATTCTCTATTTGATTCAACATCCAAAAATTCTTCCAATTTAGAATTTGATATATAATTTGAATGTAATAGCTCCTGAAAATTTGATATTTTCATAAAGCAACTCGGAAGTAAATTCGAGTTTTTATCCTTCAGAATCCAATTCAAATCCACTTGTAGTTTTAATGAATTAGTTTTATCATTCGTAACCAGTGATGTGAAATTTAGTAATGATGATATGTAGCTTATGAGAAAATCGATATCTGGCTCTCTTTCATAAAATAGTTGGAAATCATCAGCTTGATACAAAAGCTTAATCAAATTGAAAACTTTTTTAGATATAATTAATGTTGTGTTATCGAAATGAACTGAAAGTTCATCTATATCCATTTTATCTTCGTTTTCAGCAATCTTTATCCTACAGGTTATTGAATTTAATAATAGCTGAATAATTGAAAAAAATATATCGTCTGCTAAATGCAGTTGTGGATATTGATGTATAGAGAATGAAATTTTTGATAATAACAAGATCTTTTTATCATCTGGTAAAGATAATAGCAAACTTGGAAAGTTTATTAAATGTTGAAAAAATATATTTTCAAAGTCAATATATTCGGTTACCCAATTGTTGGATATCGCAATTTCAAATAAACCAGATTGATTAGTAAAAAAAGTGAGTAATTGCTGAATGGATAAAATACTAACAAATTTGCAAATATAATACAAGATAGCCTCAACCCCTCTTTCATATAATTTAATTAAGGATTTGGTAAATGGCAAAGAGTATTCTGCGAGCGTAGTATCAACTTTATCGTATATTCTATCAAGAATATTTAGTAATGCCTTAATCAATTCTATACTATTTGGATCATAATGTTCAGTTAGATTTATAGTTGACAACATTAGAGTATTTAGTAACGAATTATATTCATACTGACTCAAATTATCCAAAACATTAGAAAGTTGTTCCAGCTGATTAATCGATACGGCGTAGTCTTGATCAGTTATTAAATGTGGGAAAAAATACTTAAATTGAACAATTGATCTACCATCCCAATTATGCAGAACATGACGTCTCCAACTTTTCAATTCTAAGTATCTCCTACAAGCAGATTGTAAAACTGTTGCTGACTTATTCTGTAATTTGATATTCTCCCTTCTTTCTCTATCAAGTTGGGCGGATTTTAGAAATATTGATTTGTTCTTCCCCGTTAATGTTCTATTTCCTAAATTAATATTTCTTCTTCCCGTAGACCCTGTAAAATTAAAACTCATTGAGCTGATATATATGTATATAACTATGCAGCCTTTTGCTCTTCTGACAAGAATCGATAATGTCCTGCCGCTAAACTGAGAAAGGCTTTTGTACATAGACTGAGATTCATGATGTGGCGCAGTTTTCAAGCTTAATGTGGCAAATGCAACGCGTCTTTTTTTTTCATTTTTCATATCAGATTAAACTGATCTTATAATAAAAATCAACTAAAATGTAAGCATCATGACACGTCCAAGATTGAATTAGATAGATAAAACAATTTTGGAACTATGACTGTTAATAGCAAGAAGTCTAGGGATTCTCATGAAACAGATATATTTGAATTGGAAAACAAAAGAAGACGTTTGACTTCTGATGAGGTATCTAAGGAGGGTTTCATTATACCAATTCATAAGAATGAAGTGAATTCTGAATCGATACATAAAAAGTTAAATGCAAATGATAATGAGACTGAACCTTCATCGTTTGAAAAGGAACTTTTAACAATGACACAATCACAATCTGTTGTTGAAGCAAAATCAAGAAACCCCATGCAAATCTGGACAAGACCTGATTTACCAAACTTTAATTCAGAAACTGATGATATAGTTTTCCAACAGTTAGATGCAGAAGAATCTAGTATATATGTTTCTGGTAAAGAGGAAGGATGCGTCAGATTTTTTGGTGTTACAGATTTAGGACATTCAGTTTTATGTAATGTTTTAGGATTTAGACATTATTTCTATGTACCGGTTCCTCGTGGTTTTCCATCTGAAATTGGAGAGTTTAAAAAACACATGCAAAATATTTATTCTGGTATGATTGAAGATATTGATATTGAATTGAAAGAAAGTATTTGGGAATATCATGGAAATCAACAATTGCCATTTTTTAAAATTATATTGACCCATCCCAGATTTGCTGGGAAATTACGTACAGCATTTGAAAGAGGTGAAGTTCAATTTCAAGAACTTTTTAATGTTAATGGTACTGTTACGTTTGATAATTTGCAATATTTATTAAGAATGATGGTTGATTGTCAAATCACAGGTATGAGTTGGCTTTCATGTCCAGCTAGCAAATATACGATGGTTACAGATAATAAAAAAATTTCAACTTGTCAATTAGAGGTTAATATCAATTATAAAGATTTATTAAGTCATAAACCAGAAGGTAAGTATTTATCGATAGCACCATTGAGGGTTTTGTCATTTGATATTGAATGTGCAGGTAGAAAGGGAATTTTTCCAGAACCTGAAGTTGATAGTGTTATCCAAATAGCCAATGTTGTTTCAAAAGTTGGTGATAGTATACCATTTGTTAGAAATGTTTTTACGGTTAAAAGTTGTTCACCGATTGTTGGATCGGAAGTTTTCAGTTATGAAGATGAAGGTGAAATGCTCATGAAATGGAGAGAATTTATTGTCAAGGTTGATCCTGATGTTATCATAGGTTATAATATCATTAATTTTGATTTACCATATTTAATTAATAGGGCAAAGACTTTGAAGTTGGAGAAATTCCCTTATTTTGGTAGATTATACAATACTAGACAAGAAATTAAGGATTCAATTTTTAGTTCAAAAGCTTATGGTACAAGAGAATCGAAAGTTATCAATACAGAGGGTAGAATGCAATTAGACTTATTACAGTTTATTCAAAGAGAATTTAAGTTAAGATCATATACTTTGAATGCAGTTTCATCACATTTTTTAGGTGAACAAAAGGAAGATGTTCAACATTCGATTATTACAGATTTACAAAATGGTGATAGTGAAACGCGTAGAAGATTAGCAGTTTATTGTTTAAAGGATTCATTTTTACCACTGAGATTAATGGAAAAATTGATGTGTTTAGTTAATTATACAGAAATGGCAAGAGTAACAGGTGTTCCATTTTCATTTTTATTAACAAGGGGTCAACAAATTAAAGTTATTTCACAATTATTCAGAAAATGTTTGGATTTAGATATTGTTATACCAAACATGAAGAGTGATAATGTTAATGAAGAATATGAAGGTGCAACAGTTATTGAACCGATTAGAGGTTATTATGATGTACCAATTGCAACATTAGATTTTGCATCATTATATCCATCAATTATGATGGCACATAATTTATGTTATACGACACTCGTAAGTAAGAAAACAATTGAAAGAATTGGATTAAAGGAGGGAGATGATTATACTAAAACTCCCAATGGTGATTATTTTGTTAAAACCCACTTAAGGAAGGGAATTTTACCAACAATTTTACGAGAGTTATTAAGTGCAAGAAAACAGGCAAAGAATGATTTAAAGAAGGAAACAGATCCATTTAAACAACAAGTTTTGAATGGTAGGCAATTAGCATTAAAGATTTCAGCAAATTCAGTTTATGGATTTACGGGTGCAACAATTGGTAAATTACCATGTTTAGCAATTTCATCAAGTGTTACAGCATTTGGAAGAGAAATGATTGAAGCAACGAAAAATGCCGTTGAAGAAAAATATAATATGAAAAATGGATTCCCATTTGATTCCAAAGTTATCTATGGTGATACTGATTCAGTTATGGTTAAATTTGGATTTGATGATTTAGAAACATGTATGAAATATGGTGAAGAAGCTGCAGAATTTGTTTCAAAATTATTTATAAATCCAATTAAATTAGAATTTGAAAAAGTTTATTTTCCATATTTATTAATCAATAAAAAAAGATATGCAGGATTATATTGGACAAATCCAAATAAGTTTGATAAGATGGATACAAAAGGTATTGAAACAGTTAGAAGAGACAATTGTAGATTAGTACAAAATGTTATTACTAGAGTTTTAGAATTGGTTTTAGAGGATAGAAATGTTGAAGAAGCTGAAGAATTTGTCAAGAGAACGATTGCTAATTTGTTACAAAATAAAGTTGATTTATCACAGTTAGTTATTTCTAAACAATTAAGTAGACAAGATTACGCAAATAAACAACCTCATGTTGAATTAGCTGAAAGAATGCGTCAAAGAGATGCAGGTAGTGCACCAAATGTGGGAGATAGAGTTGCATATGTTATTATTAAAACTGCTAGTGGTGATAAGAATTATGAAAAATCAGAAGATCCATTGTACGTGTTAGAAAATTCCTTACCTATTGATACGAAATATTATTTAGAGAATCAATTAAGTAAGCCGTTAACGAGGATCTTCGAACCAATCTTAGGAGATAAGAGGACGAGAGATTTATTACATGGATCACATACTAGGATTGTTAGTGTTGGAGGTGCCAAAACAGGGATATTAATGAAATTTGCAAAGAAATCCAATACATGTAAGGGATGTAAAACAGCAATTCCGGATAATGAAACATTGTGCAAGAATTGTAAAAGTAGAAGTGGTGAAATTTACGGAGAGGCATTAGGTAAAATGAGCTTACTTGAGGAGAGATTTAGCAAGTTATGGACGGAATGTCAAAGATGTCAAGGATCACTTCATCAGGAGGTGTTGTGTGAGAACAAAGATTGTCCTATTTTCTACATGCGGATGAAGGCCCAAAAGGATATTGCAAAGCAGTCTGTAGAGCTGCAAAAGTGGGACAGTAGCAGTTGGTGATGGTGTAGATAGTTTAGTTTTATATATATATATAAAGAATAAAGAATAAAGATCATCTTCCCTATATAGCCAAAATATTAAAGTGTCTCGGTACCGTCTCGCGAGGGGCGGCCGGAAGGTGAAAAATTAAATGGCTCGGAAGAACAGGATCTTTCGGAGAAGAATTAGTAATTTCTAATTTGTAATTTCGACCGTTGGTTGACTAATCGGGTTGAGTAGATTTTTAATTTTTTATCCATTCTTTCCACTCTAGCCCATTTCCTCTATCAGTTGAGCTGTTTTCCTATTTAAGTCTACTATTTCCTTCTTTCCTTCTTTTCTATCGTTGTTCTTAGTGTTGTTGTTGTTGTTGTTGTTAGGGTTAGTGTTTTGAAAGAAGTTTCACTTGTGTTAACTTCTACCTTATATCTCATCTTCTATTTTTTTTTCTCCTTTTTTTCATATATCGATTAAAAAAAAAATTCTGACAAATTCACTATTGTTTATGATCCAAAATTATGTTATCAAACTATTTCCAAAATCATTCAGGTAAAATCACTCAGACCTATTTGCTTGCTTCAAAAGTTAAATCAAGATTAACTAAAGAAGCAGTTAAACATGATGTTGATTTACATAGGTTGGTTTGCCAAGCTAATCTTTTAGACAATTTGATTGAAAATTTAAATATTTATGAATCTTTTAATAATGATAATGCAAAAGTTTCATATGATTCAATAAATTCTTCACCATATCCTTTGTTGAACAATATGATTGATGATTCAGATGACAAAGATTTTAATATCAATAATAATAATAATAATAATAATAATAATGAGGTAGATTCTTGCTATTCTTCGGATTGTTCGGATTCAGATTCCGATGATGAAGATGAAAATGATGAATATAACCTCACCAAGCAAAATTCTCATATTACATACACTGATAAAGAATGTTCAGGTGATTTATGTTGTCTGGCACTACAAAGACTGAATATTAAAAGTGGTATCCATAATGAAAACGATTTCGATGAACAAGATAATGTCTATGATGCTGAATTTTCAATTCGTCATACCACTATTTCATTCTCTGATTCTGATTCTGATTCTGAATCCGATGATGAATATGATAATGTTGATCCTTCTTCCTATTTTGAGAATGAAAATTGTTTAATGAGAATGAATTCAAGACAGAGTATGGTTTCTAATGATACGAATAATTCCATTACTATTACAAAAACAAATGATGATGATGAGGAGGAGGGAGATGATGATGATTTCCCTTCTTTATCAAGTTGTTCATCTGTTTCATCTGATGAATCAAATCAAATTGGTCAATCCGTTAGTATACACGTTATCCAAAATGATCTTAAAAAGCATTCTGATTTATATTCTACAAATAATAATCAAAGTGAAGAAAATTTATATGTTTTCTAATCTAATCTATTGATTTTCAATAAAGATGGCTTTATTGAAACTCTGTTAAATGATGTCTAATGATCCTTTAATTCTTTTCCTTTTCTATTGTTTTTCTACTCTTTTTGTTTATATATTTAATAAATAATCAATCCTATTTTACAAATTATTTTCTTTCAAAGATATATTCTCTTTTACTGATAATATCAAGAAAATTTCACTTTCTTGACATCAGTTGCTTTGTAATCAGCATTAATATTATCGGAGAAATACCAGCTGCGGAGTCAAAAAATACAAAGCCTAATAATTTATTAATAATACATAATACTTAATCAATAAAGGGACAATTTTAGAACAACTTAGCACTTAGGCCCAACTTCATGATAAACCCTAGTTTTTTAACTACATGTGTATACCTTAAACCTACCTTCATTCAATTAACTTCACCATGGTAACTTTATAACCTCAGTTGTCAAACTTCAGTCTATGAAGAGTGCCACGCCATCCCACCCTTTTGATGGGAAATTTGAAATTTGAAATTTGAAATTTCTAGAGCTACGCCAACCGCCACCAATTTTCTGTTACGCGCCACTTCAGTAACATAAACTTTCAATGTTACTTCTTCTCAAATTTCAAATTTACAAATTGTTAGCAGACAAAAAGCACCCACTATTTGGTTTATAGCCAGTAAATCGTAAATTACAAAACAATGATTCTATTCTAAATTATTTCCAGAGGTTAGTTTCTCAAATCATTCAGAATGGTTGTATTCTGTGTCATTTATTTTGCTCTTGAAATTTGTAATTCGGCTATTCAAATACATGGCAAATAAAATTTGGTAGACTGGTAAGCGGCTCAAACTTGATTAAACTTCTACTCCATTGTCATTTCCCCATGCATAGCCTCCCCGATGTTTTTATTCCTGAACATGATATCCAATTCACCTCCGACAATTTCCAACAATTCTTATCTAACTTGAGGTTGATTGTAGATGTAAAATTTGAGTTTATCACAGGTAAAAATGAATATCAAACAGTTATTTATCAAGAACCGATCACTTGCGCTGAGTAGTGATTAATTTTTACGACCTGAAGATGATCGAATACCAGAAGTCTTTGGAAATTGCCAAAGAACAACTCCAACACCGACATTACTAGCATCAGTGGTTGGTTTGATGGGGGGACCAAGAGTAAAGGGAAACAAGGCAGCATGTTCAAATTCAAAGCTACTAAGAGCGTCAAAGGCAGCTTGACAATGCTCAGAAGGACGGAACCACACCGTAACTTCAATATCTTAATAAGAGCAAAAATGCTCATTCTTTTAATTCTAATCTTTCTTCTTCATCTTTTTCTTTTTTGAGCTTTTCTGGGGTGGTTATGAATCATCTCTTTTTCTTCAGTTCTTTTTATAAAGTTTTACATACTAGAAGTAGATTTTCCTCTTTAACTTATAGAAATTATCAGGTTTCAAATTATAAATTAGCATTTCATTTTCCTGAAAGTTGTTTCTGTATAATCGTACCGACATATTCTCTCAATTTTGGGTGGTTACATGTAACAGAATTAAAGCCAGTTTTCGATTATGCGAATATCATCCACACCAGAAAGAAAATACGTCGAGTAATTCATTGACTATCCTTTATATTTATAGTATGGGTTGTTATTTTTTAGAAAAGAATGTTGTAATATAAGAACTTTGCTAGAGGCATCCATGATTAGTAGACAAAGCAGTGTTAGAATAGCTTTTTTTTTAAGAAAGATTTATTACTAATATTTATCTTATACTAAATAATTTTCTTATAAAAAAAAGGACAAAGTATAATAGGATTATCAACAGGAATGTACTAAAGTTAATGATAAAAAATGCTTACAGTGTGTAAAACTTTATATAATTTATAGTAGTAGAAAAAAATAAATCTTTCTAAAAAAATTACAAATGTTTAAATTGCAATCACATGGCAATACTAATTACGTTAATACTCATTTACTATGAGATATATTCGTTTCAACAAGTTTCATTGTTTTATATCAGCTAACGAGGAAAATTAATTCCAGTATGTAAAATTATATAAAAATTTATAATATTGGTAATTTTTTTTTTAAAAAAAAAGAAGAGATCATACTGTTTCAAATTAATGGTTACCGATTGTCGATTTGGTTAACGCGCCCAGATGTGAGTGTGACATTACATACTTGAAAAAACGTGCCCCAAAAATTTATAATTATTTTGTCCAGTTTGCAGATCCACCAAACACACAAAAAAACTATGTCCAATTTCTTTAGGGTGTTCCAAATGTTCTCTTAGAAACCATCGATTTGTTACATGTAAGAGTGTTGAAGATCCAGTTAAAATTGCAGCTTTTCATTCAGTTCCAACAAAAGCACAAAGAAAATTTATTGCTGAACTAAATCCAAGAAGGAACTATCCTTATTGGATGAAAGCTTTTATGGATTCATCACATTTGATATCATTAACACCAGCAACAAGTCCCCAAAGAAGCACTGGATCTCCTAAAAAGAGAAGACCAGACTCCACTATAGCAACTGGAATTTATCAAAAGCAACAGACAATTTCAAATGCAACAAAAAAAACCCTTTTTGCTCCACTAACACAAATTCAGCCTGAAATCAATAAAAGGTCAAAAATTGAAGAACCT
>JAJLVQ010000027.1:0-135690 GCA_030570335.1 Pichia rugopelliculosa | reverse complement strand
CTGGTGTATAATTGATAATTGGATCAGATTACTGAACTAGGCAAATAGTGGCTAATCCGGGATTGCTTACTGGATTAGGGACCCTTACGCGGACTCGGGCCACATCGGTAACATGTTTATATCTGGTTGTATAGTGTAGTGGTTATCACTTTCGGTTTTGATCCGGACAACCCCGGTTCGAATCCGGGTACGACCTATTTTTAATTTTCAGAATTTCTTACTACTGGGAGTATTGAGAGAGAGTGTGCAAATATTTTTGAGTTTGATCATGACTCAGTCTTAGAGTTTTTCATTCCTTCTTTTCTTCATAAGTCTAATATCAAACCGTTCATCTATCAACTATCATCAATACCTTTTGATCATGTCTGAATGCCAACCCGCTTTACCACAGCTTTACGAGTATATTGAACTTTATAATGATTCTAATGTCTTTCCAGTCTATAAATTTATTAGTGCACCTTATTTAACACCACACACCGCATACCTAAAACTAACTGGAAGTCAACAGGAACCATCTGCATCTTTCCTATTTGAAAGTGCAACAAATGGTGAACAGGTTTCAAGATATTCGTTTATGGGCGTTTCACCAAATAAAACTATAAAAACTGGTCCAACTGAAAATAATGAAATTGATCCCCTTGTTTTATTAGAAAACGAATTATCCGGTATTAAACAAGCTCAATTACCTGGTGTCCCTAAATTAAGTGGAGGTGCTATTGGTTATATTTCATATGATTGTATCAAATATTTTGAACCAAGTACAAGAAATGATAATTTAAAAGACACTTTAAAATTACCAGAATCATTTTTAATGTTATTTGATCTAATTGTTGCGTATGATAATGTTTTCCAAAGATTCCAGATTATTAATAATATCCATATAAATAGAAAAACTGACAACAAAGATTCAATTGAAAAAAAATATGAAATTGCTTCAAAAGAAATTGAAAATATTGCGAATATTTTGAAGTCTCCCACTGTTAACTACCCTGAACAACCAACAATCCATCATGCTGAGCAATTTACTTCAAATATTGGTCAAGAAGGTTACGAAGGATTTGTTCATAAACTAAAAGATCATATTCTTAAAGGTGATATTATTCAAGCTGTCCCATCACAACGTATTAGTCGTCCAACAAAACTGCATCCATTCAATATTTATAATCATTTAAGAACTGTTAATCCTTCTCCTTATATGTTTTATATTGATTATTTAGATTTTCAAATTGTGGGTGCTTCTCCTGAATTATTAGTTAAATCAGATTCAACCGATAAAGTTATCACACATCCAATTGCAGGTACAATTCGTAGAGGTAAGACAATTGAAGAGGATGATAAATTAGCAAATGAATTGAAATCTTCACTCAAAGATCGTGCTGAACATGTTATGCTTGTTGATTTAGCACGTAATGATATTAATCGTGTTTGTGATCCAATCACTACAAATGTTGACAGTTTGCTTCAAGTGCAACGTTTCTCACATGTTATGCATTTAGTCTCTCAAGTTAGTGGCACATTACGTTCTGATAAATCTCGTTTTGATGCATTTAGATCAATTTTCCCAGCAGGAACTGTTTCTGGTGCCCCAAAAGTTCGTGCTATGCAGCTTATTGGTGAACTTGAAAAGGAAAAGAGAGGTGTTTATGCGGGTGCTGTAGGTCATTGGAGTTACGATGGTAAAACCATGGATACATGTATTGCATTACGTACTATGGTTGTTAAAGAAGGAGTTGCTTATTTACAAGCTGGTGGTGGTATTGTTTATGACAGTGATCCATATGATGAGTATATTGAAACGATGAACAAGATGAAAGCCAACAATAATACAATTGTTGAAGCTGAAAAGCTATACATGTAACTTTATAAAACATTTGATTAGATTAATTATATTTATACACTATTAATTCCATACTATAAATTATGCAGTAAATGAAATGTGTAGCTAAATTAATAACTAATAACACAAGCTTTTATTTATTAATTATGATATACCACATGATGAGGTACAGAATTTGAGATTTTTTGAGATCGTCCTTTGTATTTTTAAAATTCTTAAAAATATTTGATCTTGTTGTTTTTGCCACCATGATTACTTTCTTAAACATTTTAACAATTGTCTATCAATCATAAGATATAAAGCTTTTTTGCAATGTCACAGGAGGAAGCAATTGAAGAATTTATTGGCATTACAGGTCTACCAAAATCTGTTGCTGAGCAATATTTGGGAAGAAATGAATACGATGTTATGCTTGCAGTAAATGATTATTACAATAATGAACAAATTGAGCCCGGAACTAAAGTCGAAAATAAAGTTTCGGAACAACCTTCAAGATCATCAGAGAAAAACTCAGGGTCAATGTTTAGATCGTTTTCAGACCTACGTGGTGATGAACAAAATATAGATAATAACGATGATGATGAAATGAATTTTTTCACTGGTGGTGAAAAATCTGGTTTAGCAGTTGAAAATCCAAATAAGAATAAACCAAAAAATAGTAGAAGTTTAGTTGATGATTTGATTGAAAAAGCTCAAAATGAAGCAGGTGAACCTGATTGGCGAGACAATGACCCTGAAGAAAGTACTAATAAAAAGCAAAAAGCATTCAAAGGAACTGGATATTCTTTAGGATCGATTGAGAATGAAATCAATTCTACAGTAATTAAAGATCCAAATGAAAGAAATAAGTTTACTAAACCAGAAAAAGTTTCAAGAACGATTACTTTTTGGAAAGAAGGTTTTAGCATTGATGATGGTGAATTATATAAATATGATGACCCACAGAATCAAGAATATTTAAAACAACTAAATATGGGTAGAGCACCATTAAGCTTATTGAATGTTCAAATGTTTCAAGATGTTGATGTTAATGTTGTTAAAAAGTTGGAAGAAAGTTATCATGATAATCAAAAGGCAAAACCCAGAGTTTTTGGATTTCAAGGTAGTGGTAACAGATTAGGGTCACCAGTCCCTGGCGAACCAACAACTGTTGAAGAAGCAATGGAAAAGTATGGATCAACTCAACCGAAAACTGTTGCTGAAGAGTCAACAAATGAATCATCAAAGAAGGAAGAAGTTAAAGGCGATACAACTATTCAAATTAGGTTGTCAACAGGAACTAGATTAGTTCAACGTTTTAATTCAACTGATAAAGTTGAAGAAATTTATAATTTTGTTTTGTCTAAGAGTGAGAATTCCGATAGATCATGGTCTTTAGTTACCTCCTTTCCAACACAACCATTAGATGATAAAAAGGAGAAAACAATCGCAGAAGCTGGTTTAAAAAATTCTGTTGTAATTCAAAAACTTCTATAATTTTGTAAGATTTCCTACAGTTTATACATAAATAATCAATGTATTTTAATTCGTGATTACAATTATAATGTGTTATTTTGACCGATGTTGAACCATTAATTTATAGAAAATAGAAGAAAAATATATACAATTATAAATGATAAAGGTATTATAATAAATATAATAAATATAATAAATAAAAATAATAAAAAGAGTAAAATACAAGCAATTGTTTTGTTTTGTTTTTTAATTCGTTATCATAACCAGCATGACATTAATGTTGAATAAATGTCAAAAATATAGTATGAATCACCAAGATGATTTATAATACATCTAGATGACACACTTATTGAGAGTATTTTTCTCTGTAGAATTTAGCAGCATCAACCATATTAGTTAAAGAAGCTCTAGTTTCTTCCCAACCTCTGGTCTTTAAACCACAATCTGGGTTAACCCAAAAGTTTTCAGCTGGATAAACCTTTAAGATTTCACCAATTCTAGCAATAAATTCTTCCTTTGATGGAATTCTTGGAGAATGAATATCGAATAAACCAAGACCAATATGGTTTGGATAGTTGGAGAATTCTTGAATATAGTTTGGATCATCCTTCTTTGAGAATTCAATAGAAACAACATCAGCATCTAAAGCCTTGATATGGTTTGGATCTAAATCAGAATAACAGAAATGAGAGTGAATTTGAGTAGAATCATCGACATTAGAAGTTGCAATTCTGAAAGATTCAGCAGCCCATTGTAAATAATCAGATCTTTCAGCACCTGCTCTTAATGGTAAACCTTCTCTAATAGCTGGTTCATCAACTTGAATAACAGTAATACCTGCCTTTTCTAAATCGGAAACTTCATCTCTTAAAGCTAAAGATAATTGATAAGATTGAACCTTTTGAGAGACATCATCTCTTGGGAAAGACCATCTTAAAATAGTAACTGGACCAGTTAACATACCCTTCATTGGCTTACTGGTTAAAGATTGAGCATAGACAGATTCTTTAACAGTCATTGCAGCTGGTCTATCAACATCACCAACAATAATAGGTGGTCTAACATATCTTGAACCATAAGATTGAACCCAACCATTAGAAGTGAAAGCAAAACCATTTAATTTTTCACCAAAATATTGAACCATATCATTTCTTTCTGGTTCACCATGAACAAGAACATCTAAACCAATTTCTTCTTGGAATTTAACAACTAATTCCATTTCAGAGTTAATGAATTTTTCATATTCTTCAGCAGTAATGGTACCCTTAGTGAATTTATTTCTGTTAATTCTAATTTCCTTTGTTTGAGGGAATGAACCAATGGTAGTAGTTGGGAATAATGGTAAGTTATATTTAGCCTTTTGAGAGATTAATCTAGTTGGGAAATCAGAATGTCTCTTAGCCATTGAAGGATCTGCATGAGCTTCAGCAGTTCTCTTTCTAACTTCTGGGTTGTTAGTAATCTTTGATTCCTTTCTTGATTTAATTGCAGCAGCATTAGCTTCTAATTTAGCAGAAACATCTTCACCAGAGACAGCCTTTGCAATAGTGACAACTTCATCAACTTTTTGAGTTGCAAATGAGAACCAATTTTTAACTTCTTCATCAATTTTATTTTCATTAGCTAAATCAACTGGAGTATGTAATAAAGATGAAGAAGTAGCAACGGTAATTCTTTCAGCACCAACTTTTTCAATTGCTTTCTTAACAAATTCAATTGAAGAAGCAAAGTTATTCTTCCAAATATTTCTACCATCGACAATACCAACTGATAAAGTTTGCTTTTCACCAAGGATTGAAACAACATCATCAAATTGTTCAGGAGTTCTAACAAAATCGAAATGGAAACCTGAAACTGGTAAACCTTTAATTGCAGATAAGTTTGGTCTAACATCACCGAAATAAGTAGTTAAAACTAATTCAGGTAAACCTTCAGCAGCAGCTAAAGTTGAATAAGCAGTTTGGAAAGCAGCTTGAACATGTTCTGGTAAATCTAAAACAAGGGTTGGTTCATCGATTTGAACAACTTTAGCACCTGCATCACCTAATTTCTTTAAAATTTCAACATATAATGGTAATAATTTTTCTAATAAAGTGATTGGTTCTAAATCAAGAGAATCTTTATCAGCTTTACCTAAGAATAAATAAGAGACAGGACCAACAAGAACAGGTCTAGTTTCAATACCTAAAGCCTTTGCCTCTAAATATTCATCAACTGGTTTTTGACCATTTAATTTAAAATTAGTGGATTTTGAGAAAGTTGGTCTAACATAATGATAATTAGCATCAAACCATTTAACCATTTCTAAAGCAGGAACATCGACAGCCTTAGTAGTTTCAGTAGCCTTTCTTTGTAAACCTCTTGCCATTGCAAAGAAAGTATCTAAAGTTGATAATTCAAATTGAGTATATCTTTCAGGAATGACATTGAAAAGAATAGATAAATCTAAAACTTGATCATAGAATGAGAAATCATTAGAAGGAATGACATCGACACCAGCTTCCTTTTGTAATTTCCAATTAGATTCTCTAATATCTTTACCAACTTTTAATAATTGATCTGCATCGATCTTACCAGCCCAATAAGCTTCAGTATTTTTCTTTAATTCTCTGAAAGGACCAATTCTTGGGAAACCTAAGACAGTTGAGGAAACCATTGTTTTAATTATATGAATGAAATGTTTTATGAAAACAGTCTTAAGAAAGGAAAAGAAGTAAAAAAAGCAAAAGAAAAGAAGAAAAGAAACAAAGTGAAGTTAAAGTTAAGAAATGAAAAAAAAAAGTGGAAAACCTACCTGTTAAATAAGACACTTTTTCACTTTTCGACGACAAAAATGTGAAAATGTGAAAAATGTGAAAAATGAAAAATGTGAAAAATTTTTTCATTTCACATGCGCTGAAATAAAGATTAATGTGAAAATTGAAAATTTAACTATAAAGCTATTAAGCTATAATAATAATACTCTCGCGTATAATAGTACTAATAACTAATAACTAATAGTGACTGTCTGTCTAGTTAATTTTTTAGAGTCGTTTAGCTCGTATAGTAAGCGCTTAGAGACAGTCGTTCGCAATGTCACGTGTTAACATGAATAGCCCCCTGCTTTTCATATAGTGTACTCACTATATATACTATATACATACACATCGTATTATCTAGTATAACTTTAAGTCCCCAGTAACCAAATCAAGAACACTCTTAGGTGCTGGACCAAGTCCCAATACTGTTGCACTTCCAGCTGCAATCTGTGTGCGTCCCGCATCAACAACTAGATAATTGTTGATGTTAAGACTAACCGCTTTCATAAGTAATTCCTCCAATTCATCAATATTACTACATTTCAATGTAATCTTTGCTTGTCCTCCACGTTCCCATCTTTTCAACATTTGTGGATTATAACTTTCTTCATTATGACTATTATCGTTCATTTGTCGATAACATGAAACTGCTGCATGTGAACATTGTGCTGCAACTTTCCCCTTTAACATACCTAAATCACTTCTTACAATCAATGCCATTCTAACTTCACCTCCTATATCATTTAAACTCTTGGAATCAACAATGATTCCAACATCTTCAGATTCTTCATCTTCATCTTCAGATTCTTCTTCGATTTTCTTCCTTACAATTTTTTCTTTCTTAAGATTGGCCCTTTTCTGTATTTGACCTCCAATATAGATACCACCTATCAGACCTACTATCGTTGCTGTAATTAAAGTGTTTAAGTTTGACATACTGTTTTGCTCTTAGTATAATATCATCAAATTGCAATATGGAATATGGGCTTGTAAAAAAATTCAAATTTTCATTTGAAAATTCGAGAATTTTATTTTATTGATCAAATATCATCAATTTCTATGATGCTAAATCATCGTTTTCTCTATGTACATACACAATCTTATAGACAAGTTATAAAATAAAATTTTCTAACGTTTTTTTTTTCTTTTTTTCTTCTTTTTTTTAACCTAAAATTACATTATCATTGAATAAATCGATTTTTTTAATTTTTGAACAGATTAATCTATCACCAATTGAAATATTTTTAAAATTATTAGAATTTTTAACTTCCATTTCAATTTCAATTTCAACTTCAATATCCATTTCAAACCAATATCCAATAACTTTTTCACTTGTAATTTTAGTAATTATACATCTCATTAATTTTAATTCATCATCATTATCAATATTTGAATTAATGCCATCATTAATTCTCTCATTTTCAATTTTAATCCTTTTCAAAATTTCAAATCTATTTAATCTATTGATTAATTCAATATATCCTTCGCTTTGTGATACACATTTATAATAATGTTCAAATGTAACTTTATCTAACAATTTTGGATCCCATTCAATCGATTTAAATTTTATTAATTCAAATGTTTCAATTATTAAATATCTAAATAATTGCCATTGATTTAAATGTGTTTCAATAAAATTTAATGATGTAAATGATGAATATTCATTCAATCCTAATGGTAAATATCCTCTTTCAATATTCTTTCTTTTATTCCCAAAATTTATGAATATTTTAAAATTATTTAAAAAACTTAAACATCCAACAAATGCAGTTAAATCTCCAGGATTTGAACTTAATTGAAAATTAAATGTTTCATATGAATTTGCATACCATTTGAAAATTTTAAATTTTTTGAAAATTTTATAATCAATCGAATTCGAAATTCCCTTATTAATATTTCTATTAATTATATTAATATTTTTTTCATTACAAAATCTTGATAAATTTTCATCAATTAATAATTTTAAATTTTCAATCATCCAAGCTTTATCCTTTAAAATAAAATTTTCATCATCTTCATTGAGTAAATTATTAATATCTTCATCATTTTTATTATCATTGAAAAAATTTTTAAAATTTAAAAGATTTTTTTGTGATTCATTAAATTTTCCAAAAGTTTTCAAATATCCTAACCTAATTCTTGATTTTTCCTTTTCAATTAATAAATTTGATAATTTATTCAATGATAACCAACAATCTAATTTTGATTTGGAATTTTTCAAATGTGAAGGTGATCTATTAGAAAACCATTCATTATCAATATCTTCAATTTTTTTAAATATATCCAATCCAACTTTAATATTTGGTGATGTCAAAGAAGTTGAATCAATTAAATTATGATTAAATGATAATTTAATACATGGTTGATTGATCCTTAAATAATTATTAAAATTTTCTAATTTGGGGAAACTTTTCAAATTATTCTGAATTTGAATTGGTTCTTGAATTGTAATATTTTCATTTGGTGATTGATTTGGTATTGGTAAAAAAATATTAAATTGATAATTTGTTATTGAAATTTGATTAACTGAAAATCCAATAGTATCTGTTAATTTATAAAGTTTCCTAAATTTTTTACTATGTGAAATTTTCAATCTTGGCCAGATTTGATTTTTCGTATCATTAATCATTTTAATAAATAAATTTGAATAATTTTTATTAGTAAATTTATCTTCAATTTCATTTTCCTTAAATTCATTAATTGATTTCAATGGATTATACCTTTGTAAATATTTTGGTAAATCTTTATTTAAAAGTCCTCTATTTTGAGAATATTGTAATTCATCAACATTTTTAACTGATAAACTTAAATCAAATTCATTATTCAAACCATATATACCACTAGATAAAATTGGATTTGAATCGTTATCATAAATTCCAATTTTTTTTAAGAAATTGAAAAGTATTTCAGAATTTAATGATTCATTAATTGGTAATATATGACTCAATTTATTTAATAATTTTTCATTTGGATATATAATACAATATTTAATTAATAATATTAATCTTTTGAAATTTTCATCAGATTTTAAAATATTAAATATTTGAAAATTATTTGATCTTTCTAAAATTTCTGAATAAGATTTAATAATTATACTATTTGGTTGATTGAATAAATTTTCTAAATTTTCAGATAATATAATGGGATTATTAAAATATTTTGTTGATAATTGAGTCAAAGGATTTAAAATATTGTTGATTGAAGTTTTATAATCAATTAATCTAAAATGAATTGGATCATTGAATATTAAAAAATGACATGAAAATAAAAGTACATGAGAACCGAAAGGATTTATCTTTATATCTAATAAATTTCTAATTGATTTTGATTCATTATATAAATTAAGTGAAAAAGTTTCTAAATTTAATGATGATTGATAATTTATAAATGAATTTTTCAAATAGATTGTTCTAATCAAATCTTTTGAAATTATTGAATTTGAAATTTTAATGAAAAATAATAAAAATACATTTAGAGTATAAGTTAATTGGATTAAATCTTGATTGTTTAAATTGAATCCAGCATTATTATTATTATTATTATTATTATTATTATTATTATTATTATTATTATTATTAGTATCATTAGTATTAAGTAATTTTTTCATTAAATCATATTTAATAAATTTTGGAATCGTCAATAAAATTTGGTCATGAAAAATTTCAATAATTTTACCATTTGGTAATAATACTTTGAAAATTGTAGGTTTGGAAAGGCTGAAAGATAAATCGTTTAAGATAATACCAAAATTATTCATATTTGAATCATCAATTTTGAAATGTACCAAAGAACCAGAATTAGGTAAGAATTTAGAGTCATAAGATTGAATGGTCGTTATATGATTGATTGTTGATGAGAAATTTATATTTGAAATATGTGGAGTTAAGAAATTGATATTTTGATGACATGAATTGGCTAATTCATTAAAGGAAAAATTATTTGGAGTGAAAATACGATTAGAATTATTGATATTGGTACTATAAGAAGAATAATAAAAGTTGTTATAATATTTGAACAAAAATGACCTTTGAGAGGTTTGTAATTGCTGATTTGACGTTGCATAGAATGTTCTATATAGAGAACTCAACAATCGACGACCCATGGGACATTGATTGTATTAATTAATGATTTTATTCAATGAAATCCTCTACAATAAAAGTATACCTTTATAAAGATCTATAGTATATTTATTATGTCACAATATTCATGTGATGAAAAAAAAAACACAATCGACGCGTCGATGAAAATTTTTTTCAATTCAAAAAAAATTCTCCTTATTAAAATAAATCCTAAATCCCTTAAAATTTAAAACTTTCTTCTTTACATGAATTTTCTTTTTCTTTTTTTTGTTTGTCTGACTGACGACTTGAATTCCGTTTTTGTTAAAGTTTTTGTTTCAAAAGGTAAAATTTTTTTCCTTTTCTTTTTATTCTAAACTATTGATCTATCCTAGTATACTTCTATAAATCATATACTCAACACATTCTCTATTATGGGCCAGATTCTTTCACATCCTAAAACAGAAAAGTCCTCTGAAGAAGGCGGTGATCAATTCGTCGCCTATGGGTTATCATGTATGCAAGGATGGCGTGTTTCAATGGAAGATTCTCACTCAACAATTTTAGATATCGATTCACTTAATTCAGCAATTACTAATTCTAAAGCTCAAAATGCCTTTTTCGGTGTCTATGATGGTCATGGTGGTGAAAAAGTTGCAATTTTTACTGGTGAAAATTTACCAAAAATTTTATCTCAAAATGAACAATATATTAAGGGTAATTATATTCAAGCTTTAAAGGATACTTTCCTTGCAACAGATGTTGCAATTTTAAATCATGATGAACTTTCAAAGGATCCATCAGGTTGTGCAGCAACTTCTACTTTAATTACTCCAACAACAATTTATTGTGCAAATGCTGGTGATTCAAGATCAATCTTATCAATTAATGGTATAGTTAAACCTTTAAGTTTTGATCATAAACCAACAAATGAAGGTGAAAAGAATAGAATTGTTAATGCAGGTGGATTTGTTGATATGGGTAGAGTTAATGGTAATCTGGCTCTATCTAGAGGTATTGGTGATTTTGAATTTAAAGATGCAAAAAATTTACCAGCTGAAGAACAAGCAGTTACTGCATTACCTGATGTATTGGAACATAAATTAGATACTAATAATGATGAATTTATTGTTTTAGCATGTGATGGTATTTGGGATTGTTTAACTTCTCAACAAGTTGTTGATTTTGTTAGAAGGTATATTAAGGAAGAAAAATCATTGATTGAAATATCAGAATTAATGATGAATACATGTTTGGCTCCAACTTCTGGAGGTTCAGGAATTGGATGTGATAATATGTCTGTTTGTATAGTTGCATTACTTCATGAAAAGGAAAGTTTAAATGATTGGTATAAAAAAATTCAAAATAAAATTTCTGATGATGAATTGAAAAAATTACCAACATGTGATGAATTATCAATAGATTTATATAAAGTAGATATTGAAACTAAATTATCTGAAACAAAGGAAGAAGATTCAATTAATGGTAAATTAGGTGGATTGAGATCAACTTCTAGAAATATTGGTGATTATGATGAAGATGTTGATGATGATAATGTTTTAAAAGGTGGTGCACCTGCATTTTTACAACAATTGTTAGCAGCTTCATCTGCTCAACGTTCAAATAATGGTAATAATAATGTTATTTATTTAGATCCATCTGCAACTTCAATTTTACAATCACTCGGTGTGATGGAAGAAGATGGTGATATTAATCATGAAGAAGATGAAGGAGAAGAAGATGACGATGAAGGAGAAGAATCAAAAGAAGATGATAAGATTGTTGAAATTGATGAAACTGAATCTAAATAGAGGAAAATAACAAGAAATGAAAAAAAAAAAACTAAATCCATTGTATCATAATTATTATTTTCAATTCATTTAATAAAATTATTTTAAGGAATATAATATTAAAATTACAGAAAATTATCCATAATAAATTTGTATTTAACAATCAAACATCAAAAAAAAAAAATTAGGATCTTTACTAACTTTAAAATATATTATAATATAATAATCTCATTTTTGTTTGTTTATTTTCTTTTTCTTTTCTTTTCAATTCAATTCATATTCAATTCATATTTAGATTCAAATTTATCTTATAATAATCACTTTTCTTTGCCCTTTAAATTTTATTCATTTGTTCAATATAGAATTATCAACAAATCTTTTTATTTATCCTTTCTCTCAGATTTTTATTACTATACTATGTTTTTTCTTGCTCAATTTTTGATAATGAACTTTATATTCAAATTTTTTTTTTCTTTTCAAATCAAACCTAAATTTTCTCTTGTCTTTTTCTATGGTATATTATTTTATTTTATGTCGTTTATAATTATTACTTTAAGTTATACATATATGTATATATGTATATTAAAAAAAAAATTATTATTATTATAAGAACGAAGGATCTATTTATTTCAAAATTTATCCAAATACATCTTTTGAATTTTCATAACATTTGTCAATGATAATCATTGGATCAATGTTGAGAATATTAGAAATAGCTTGAGCTACAAAACCAATTAAACATGGTTCATTTCTTGATTTAATTAAGGGTGAATCATCGAATAAATCTCTATATTTAAAACTATCAAATTTATCACTTTTAACAATTGGAATGGGTAAGAATTCAAACAATGATAAATTTTGAGATTTTTTAGAAGAATTTTTTAATAAATTATTAACATCATCTGATAAATTATAATCAAAAGGATAAAAATCATTTGGACATTTTGATAAATAATTCCATGATGGATGAGATTTTTTAATTTCACACCATGGAGAATCAGTTTCAATCATTAATCTATTCAAAGGAATTAAATTAATCGATTGAATAGTTTCAATATCTCTTAAACTTGCACCATTTAAACTTATAAAAATTTTATAACCTGTAATCAATTCTAAATCTAATAAATTTTTTAAATCATTTGAATTACCAGTGAAAGAATGTATTAATAAATTAGGATTATTAAAAGATTTTGAAATTAGGTAAGGTTTTAAAATTTTAATAAAATCTTCACAACATGAACGCATATGTAAAAATAATGGTAAATTTAACTTTGTTGCTAAATTCAATTGTTTCTCAAAATAGAATAATTGTTTATCCTTTGGAGTGAAATGTAATCTATCATAATCCAATCCAATTTCACCAAATGCTTTAACTATATCTCTATTTTCAATGATTAAATTGTATAAATCATTCAGATGATCATCAACAGAGGATGATGATGATGATGATGAAGCTTCGAATTCTAATACCGTACATGGATGAACACCAACAGTTGAATATAATTTAGGTATATTTTCCACATGTTTAAAAGAGTTAAGTATATCTATAGTATTTTCCGATTCAGATAATGAAGATCCCGTTAATAGAATATCTAAGACATTATATTTATATGCCTTTTTCAATATTTCTAAAGTATCATTTTGATGATGTAATCTTCCATGATATTGACCTCTAAACATAGAATCTGTTATATTTACGCCGACATCAAAATAACGTGGTTGTTTGTTAGATGTCATTCTACTTAGATTGGCAAGCATTGATTTAGGAAGGTGTAGACGTAGCAATCTTATATATATATATGATGACATCTTAACTTGATCAATATTATAATACATTCTGAAGAATAAAATTTACGAGGGTTCTGGGCCAGCGGTAATTGAAAAATTGATGAGCCGAAGGAACAAGAAGGGAATAAGGTGAGAAAAAAATGAAAAAAATGAAAAAAATCGAAAAAAATGAAAAAAATCGAAAAAAATCGAAAAAATCGGAAGTTTCCGACAATTTAAAGAGGAAATTGCGGGAAAAAACGCTTTTTTTTGCGCTTCTCGGACGAGTCCTATTAGAAGGGGAAGAAGGTGAAGAAGAAGGGGACCTATAATATACGGTAAAGCTTAATGTATTAATATATATATATGAAGAGTAGAGTAGTAGAGTAGTAGAGTAGAGTAGTAGAGTAGAGTAATAGATGGCCAGCATCATCATCATCATTGGTTTAGAATTGGATAGAGAGAAGAGAGAGGTGGAAGAGAATGTTGGGAAGAAGCCACATAGAAGGGTTCTTGAGGTCGAGGTTTTTGACAGATGATAGGTGGATAATAGATATCGTCATCGGATGTTAGTAATGAAGCAATGGATACCTTTCTTGTCTCAAGGAGGGTGATCCTTGAACTGATGGCATCAGATGGTTTGTCTGGGAGGAGGATGGAGAGTTCTGTAAGTGATAGATGTTTAGATAGACGTGAACGTATGAGGTTGTCTTCGTCAATTGTCCAAGTGACGATGGATGTGGGAGCAATGGATGGTGGAATAGTTGTAATTGTAGATGTAGATGTAGATGGAGATGTAAATGTAGATGTGGATGTACTTGTTGTTGATGTACTTGTTGTTGATGTGGAGAGTATCATCCTCTTCCCCCTTGCCACTCTCTTTAGTTGACCAGATTTGAGTCTCCTCCATCTGAACTGACAGGCATTAGAGGTTCTGTTGTTGAAATGGTTTGCTATTTGTTTCCAACCTAGATGGTGTACTTCTTTTAGTTGGACAAGGAGACGATCATCTTCATCGTCCCAGGATTGGGGGGAGGATTTATTCATCTTTAGAATTGTTGTTAAGTTGTTAAGTTGTTAAGTTGGTCTGAGGTCACAGATGAGAAAGGGAAGAGATTTATGTTGAATTGCGATGAGATCAAGTATTATTGGAGATGGGCATCACAGAGAGTATTTATATAAATACCGGTTTTAATTATTTAAAATCAGTTATTATATATATTAATAAAAAAAAAGACAATAGATAATAAAATTTAATATTAACCTTGACAGTAGTTTATATCAATTGACATTATTTATAATAACACACATGCACATTATTACTATATTATATTAAGAGACAGCTTATAAAACAGAGAGAAACACCCCCCCGGAAAAGCACACAACACCCCGTTGATATGCATGCATATAATATATAATACTATTCTCTCTCTCTCTTTCCCGTAAGCGCTAAGAATTGTAATCCTTGGCGCGTTTAACGGAGAAAGACATCCGCATTTCCATCTTCTAATGTTACAAATTGCATTTCTACCCGCTCTTTAAATGTGTCCGGTACAAGGACAAATCCAGATCGTCCAAGGGAGAGATAAGACATTTCATCAATATCCAATTGTAAAAGTTTACTGGCCATTCCTGCAACGATCCCTTTAAGATCCAGTGGTAAACTCTTAAGATCAATGGAAATAGGATAATAATAATCTTGCAGTGATCCCATCATATTGCATCGATTATACCTTAATTTATCTAATTCCTTATCATCATATGGTAATAATAAACTAATCTCTTGAGTTGGAATTCTCGTAATGGCAAAATATTTCGGGAATGTCCTCTCAATACTTAACCTACATAAACTTTCTGCCGTTTGTTTCAATATCTCAATAGAATCTCCACTCCTTGCACCCGTTAATACCAATTTAATATCAGTCTCTAATTTGGGTATAATATTATTTTCCTTAAATAATTCAAATGTCTTAATACTTAAATCATTGATTGTATCATCTCCATTGACACCTTTATTCTTTTCCAATATCTCCAATACTTTCATCTTATCCTTAATTGGAATCAATACTAAATCTGAAAAATAATTAGATATGAAAAATAATGATATATTATTCAATGATAATGGTTGTGTTAATTCTAATATTTTCTTACCAATATTTAATCCATCACTGAAAACTTGAATAATGAAAAATTCATCATTGATTAATATCGATTCATCATCTAATAATATTGCATTGTTTAAATATTTCTTAATTAATTTACTTGAACTCATCAATGTAACTTCATCTGTTGTAAATGCCAAATGGAAAAATAATTCCTCCTCATTTTCATTTTCATTTTCATTTTCATTTTCACTTTCATCATCTCCTGATGATGCTACTGAATTGGTATCATTATCACTATATCTACTATTAGATCTATTTTCATAATTGTCAATCAGTTTATAAATTATTTCCAATATCCCGGATTTGAAAATCCAAAATTTGTCTCTTGGAATGGTAAGAATTGAAATCTTACTAGTAAATAATTGTATGTCCGAATCCATTGATAATCAAAGAATGAAACGTAATTTAGTTTAAATAAATATAATATATAGGAATTCCTTATTCCTTTATCTATTTAGAGATCTTTATCTTAACTTATAGAGAGATAACCAACCTACAATGAGTCAACAAATTGAAAAACCGGAAAGTGAAAAAAATTAATTAAATTTTTTTTCATTTCATTTCATTTTTTCCACTCTTTAAGATGACTCAATGAAGATAATCTGTTGTTTTCTGACTAATTATTAATTATTATCTCTAATAATATTGAAATATTCTTCTTCTTGAATCTCTTTCTTCAATGATTATCATCTACAAGAAGATGCCCAATATACATATCGAAAACTAATCAGGTAACACACACATATATGATCTAGACACTTTCTCGCATACAATATATAGTAGTAACATATATGAAACGATTGTGAAATTAGAAATTATAAAGGGGGCTCATCTTCACATTTGTTTCATCATATATCTTCCTTTACATATAAAAGTTAGGGATGGTAACGATACCTGTAGTTAGATGGAAGTTTCCTATCATATCCTTCTCTGTCCAAGAATCCCTTCGATGAAACTCTCCTTAAAATCTTTATTCCATAAAAGGGAAGAAGAACCCCTTCATAACAAGAAAATTAATCAATTATCTTTGAATTTGAAACCAATTGCAAAATATAGAGATATACCAATAAATCAACAATCCCCCAAAAGAGAAAATAAACTGCGTAAATCAAAATCTCTTCAAAATGTCACAAATGCTTTCAAATCTTTTAAAAGATCATCTTCATTGAAAAGGTTAAATCGTAAACATACTCAGATTAATCTGAATTTATCAATACCAGAAGAATCATCTCAAACTGTTAAACATTACAACTCTTTCATTGATATAACTGATCAAACTTCAATATTTGAGTATTCAACTCCTTCTTATGATTTATCATACACAGAAATATACAATACATTATACCCAAATCCTCTATCATCATCACAATCATCATCACAATCAAGTCTTGTATCAAATAAGGAAAATATTGCACCACCAAAATATAATCTTTCAGATTCAAGAACTCCAAACTATTCAATCCATGAAATGACACCAAAATTAAACCAAGCTCCTTTCTTTGAAGATGATAATATTAACAATCCATTCTTGGATAAGTTTTATAATAATGAACCATTATACAAATCATTTAAGAGTAGTATCAAAGGTCCTTTGAATTCACAACCTTCATCAGCTTCATCATTAATTTTAAGAAACTCAGATAAAAAAATCATTACTGATTCATTATTCTTTGCTAACGATAAACCAGTAAATAAACCAACTAGCAACATACCAAAGGTACCATTATTTTCTTCAAATTTCCCAAAATCTCCTAGTTCAATAAATTTATTAAATTACTATAACAAATTATTGCGTGAAAATAATATTAATGAAAGCGATATCGAAGAGAAAAGTTTATTTGATGCTTTAAGTAACGTTGAATGTCATGATTGTTCCAAAATAACTCTTATTTCACATGGAAATTGATAAATAGAATTATATTATTCTATAGATCCATCATTCTCTTCCTCGTTTTCTTCTTCACTTTCTTCTTCACCTTCATAATCTTCTTCTTCATCATAATCATCATCATCATCATTGTCTTCATCGGATCCACCATAATCATCATTACCAATGATATCAGCAATATCTTCATCTCCATCATCATCATCATCATCATCATCATCATTAATATCAACTATCGAACCCTCTTTAGATCCTATTTGTTCATTCTCAATTCCATTTTGTTTTATAAGATTTGTATCATTATTCTTTTTTTGTAATTTCTTTACAATTTTCATACCTGGATGACAAATTCTTGACTTACTTAAAATATCATCATCATCATCATCATTATCATGGTTATTACTATTATTAGTATTACCATCACTTAAAGAATTATTTTGTAGTTTAATTTTTTCAGTAATTTGATCTTCAATATCTCTATCATCTTCTAAATCATCCTTTAAAAAATTCGCAATAATTGAAATATTATTCATCAAATGATTCTCATTATTTAAAACCATCGTTGAATTAGTATTAATACCACCTGATGGACCTAAAATAACTGGTTTCCAAAGTAATAAATCTTTATTTAATTTTATTGATGCTTTTTTATTATTAAATGATAAATACAATGATTTAACTAAATTCAAATTAAATATCAGACAATATTTTATATTTTCACCTTTTTTATATGTTAAAAATGAATTTAATTGTTCTAATCCAATTATAATATCATCATGAATCATACCCGTTAAATTAGATAAATCATCAATTGATATCTTAAATGTTTTATTATCAGTATTATCTTTAATCAATTGATAAATTGCTCTAATAATTGAAAATTTCCAATAATTTCTATAACTTAATAATCCCATATGACTTAATGGTTTCTCTGGTGTACCTAATTTAAATTCCCTTTTCGATAATAGATAACTAAAATCAATTAAAAATTTCCCAAATCCCCTTCTTTGATATATTGGTAATGTCATTATACAACTTAAATTAAAATTTGTAGAATTTAATTTTTCCTTTGAAAAATATCCAATAAATTTAAATTCAAAATTTTGTGAATAATCATACATAATATAAAACATAAATGGTTCAACATCATAATATAATGTTTTAGAATTTAAAAATAATTTTGCTAATAAACATAAATTTTGACAAAATATTACGTTTTTCCTTCCATCTATTTCAAATATTGAAATTTTCTCCTTATTATCTCTATAAATTTCTCTACCATTAGGCCTATATTTAAATGAACATTTTAATAAATGTCTCTCTAGAGTAAATTTCAAATCAAAATATTTTAGGCAATGTGGACATATAAACATAATTGAATTTGAATTAAATTGTTTTGGATATGGTGATTTATACCATGTATTTATTTCATAATTATCAAAATGTATAAATTTCAAATTATTCGTTGAAGATATTGATTTTTTAGATTTATTTACAAATTTATTGAATAATAATTCAAATTTATGATCAGGATTAGTATTATATGTATTTGCATCTGAAAATTGATATAATCCACGATATGGTAATTCTAATAATACAGATTCAACTTTTGGATAGTTTGTTAATTTTCGCTTTTTCGATACGTGATGTTGATATTCTATATCTTGAATAGGGTCATTGATGTTTATTATTTCGCTTGATGGGGTAGTTTCTTTTGGTTTTGTTTGAGATCTGGACGTTCGTTCAATCATTTGTCTCTGTTGTTTTTTTTTTCTTGTTTATCTATTGTTGATGGATTAACATTTCAGGATTCAAGATGAGGAATTTAATTTGAGATTTTCAAAAATTTTGATTTTTGATTTTTCAGATTAAAAGATTAATATTTTATATTTTAAATTCTTTACTTCCTCTTAAGTTCAAACAAAATCCATGCTTAAAACTTTATTAGCCAATAGACCCAAAGAAATATTTAGATATTCATATGTTGGAGGGAAATTGAAATTTGATGACTCATATTTGAAACCTTATCCATATGAATTAAAGGAGAGCTATTTACCTGGTATGTTACGTACACGAGGTGTTAATATTGATGTTAAGAAAGGTGTTAAAGATTTCACAAAGACAGTTTTCGATAAAAACGAATCTAATATAAAACTATTCTTGCATACATTGGTTGCCTATGAATCAATTCGAAAACCAAAAGATAAAAAATTGCCAATTGAAATTTTATGTCATAATGGGTTGTTTAATGATATAAATTTGGAAAGCTTTGATAATTATAATATAATATATTATAAAAATAAATTAATTTTTGCGAATACTTCATTAAGAGAGGATGAGGATCCATTGATGAATTTTATTGGTCTCAATTTTGAGAGTATATTGTGTAATAAACCAACTCCAAAAGATTCAAATGATCAATTTAAAATTTTAGTTGAAGGTAAATATGGTAAATGGCCTTTTAAATCAGTCGTTGAAATTGATTCATATAAAAAAAAGGAAGATAAGATTGCCTATGCAGAAATTAAACTAATGTTTATACCTAAGATAACTAAATTTAGTATAAAGGCAATGAAATTTAATAATAAGATGTCATTTTTGAGATTTTTAAAAGATCATAATAAAACATTCCATTATAAAGTTGAAAAATGGTTATATCAATCATTCTTTGGATTACAAGATTATTTAGTTGTTGGATTAAGGGATAAAAAGTTCAAATATTTATGTAATGAAGAAATTAATGTAATTCATGAATTATTACCATTTATTAAAAGGGAATATCCTAAAATGTATGGAGATTTTTTAAATTCAATTAACAATTTGGATAAAAAGTTTAATTTAATTTTCAAACAAGTGCAACAGCTACAGAAGAATGAATTTGATGTATTTCAATTCTCATGCAAGAATTTCAAAGTGGAAAAGGTAAGTGATGGTAATTACAATAATGAAATATTTAATAAAATCGTCATTCCTCAATATTTGTCAATGGTAAATGAAGGGAAGGATACATTATTAGATTCGGAAATTGTTGATAGTGTTGCTTATATTAATTCCAAAGCAGAAAGTAAAAAAGCTTCTGAATAATTGGTGAAAGTTTATAACATTCATCTTGTATATAATTTAGAAATGAGTATATGTTTGTAAAAGGACTTGTTATAATATTTAATATTTACAGTTTAAGAAAGCAAAACCATCAAAACCATCAAAATAGGTCTCTCTCTATTCCTAATCGGGTAATTCTTACTATTCAAAAAACGCGGAATCTTTGACATAATAAATAACACATTAAACAAATAACAAACTATGTAATAAAGATTAAAGATTAAAAGATTAAACTATATATAACATATATAATTAATAACAAATGTTATTTTTTTCTGAAGATCATGACAGAATATTCCATATTTGATACGAGACCAAAAGAGATTTTCAGATACTCCTATAATGCAAGTCAGGATATTCTTAGATTCGACTATTCACAATTACATCCCTATTCGTTAATTAAAAAAATACAACCAGGTTTACGATATGATATACGTGGTAAAAGAAACGTCAAGAAGGGTTATAAGGCTTATAAAAGACGTGTCTTTACAGAGGAGCAATCAAGAATCAAACTTTTATTAATCACATTAGTAGCATATAGATTTATTGAAAAGACAAAAGAGGTGAATATACCAATTGAAATTTTATGTCATAATGGATTACATAATGATTTGATTTTAAATAGTGGGGATGTTTATAATATCATCTTATACAAGGATAAATTAATTTTTGCGACTACATCAACCTACAAAAATCAAAATCAACTAATGTCATATATTGGTGTTAGATTTGAAAGTGTATTGTGTGAACAACCTAAACCGATTGATTCATCACATTTTAAGATTTTAATTGAAGGAAAATATGGGAAATGGCCATTTAAATCTCTCGTTGAAATTGATGCATTTAAGAAAGATCAAGGAAATAGGGAATATTGTGAAATGAAACTAACATTAATTAATGGAGCTAATATAGAACAATTTTTAGGATTAGAGAATGAAGATAAAAGGGGATTATTAAATTTTTTGGATAAATATGTTAAATCGTTTTATCATAAGATTCGGAAATGGATTTTTCAAACTTATTTTGGATTAACAGATACATTAGTTGTTGGTATAAGAGATGATAAATGTTTTCTAATTTGCAATTTTGAATTCAACGTAGAGAGGGATATTATACCATTTATTAAAGATCGATATCCATCACTATATACAAGATTTGTTAATTCTATCGATATTTTAGATTCCAAATATGATTCAATTTATAGACAAGTAAAGGAATTACAAGAATCGGAGAGAGACGTTTTTGAGGTCAAATGTAATGACGCTTTGACTGTTAAAAGGGTTGTAGGTAAGAAATTTGAAGAGATTATTGGGAATGAATACCTTTCGATGGTTGATGAAGACAGAGATGTATTATTACAGAGTGGAAATGTAGACTCTGAATTGTATCGTCTTCAACTTCTTGAGAGGGATATGGAAGATATGGAGTTAAAGTAAGTATTAAAAGTTTTAATATTAAAAGTATTACCTATTACCATATAAGGCACTAAATCCGACCCGTTGTGGAGATAACACCGGAAACAACAATTTGATGTGATTGGTGGAGGAGAGTTTAGTTGTTATAGTTCTTAGTTATACTAATTAAGAGGTAATATATATAAGGTAATATGTATTATATATTATATATTATGAGGCATATATAACATGGTTTACTCTATATTAAAATCGGATATGATGTCATTTTCCCGTTCCTTCCGCTGACTTTTCGTTGGTTTTTGAGTGGAAAACTGGGAAAATTGGCGTTTTTTTTTTTTTTTTTTTTTTTTTTTTTCAAATTTCTTAGTCTTAACTTATTACAATATCTTCTATATGTATATGAAAAATGCGGAGTTAATGTATAAAATGGGGTAAGGGGTAGGTGTGTATGAAAAAAAGCAAAAATATACACAGTGGCTACTCTAACTCTAACCCCTCTTGAAACCACTGTTTACCAGAATAAACATCAGGGATAATGTAAATACTGAGTGTTTATTAACGATGTGGGGAGTATTAAAAAGAAAATGGTAAATAATAAGTGTTAATAAAATTAAATATTAATGTTAAATAATAAATAGTAAATAATAAATAGTAAAACATAAAACAAATTGGGGAAGTGAAAAAATGAACATATCTAGATAATATTACAATCCACCATTTCCTTCAGTTCAGAGAGTGGTTCAATGTCTTCAAACATACCAGGGGATAATAAATCCCATAAAACACCACAGTTTGGCTTTATTGCATTATCAACTTTAACTATTTTAGAATTTGTTACAATAAAATCACACACTGTATCGAATATTTCAGGCTTTAATTCAATACCATGTAATAATTGACAATCATGAACCACGGCAACACATTTTGTTTCCATCAATTTAACACATCCAATCATTAATAGCATTGCCCATTCTAAATCAAAGTACCCATGACCTTTACCAAATCTAATACCTCTATCATTGATTGCACCAGTTCCTGTAATCATCAAAGAAATTGTTATATTTAAATCACTTAAATCTTTTAATGTCATATGAGTTGATAATTTTTCCATACCATCTAAAGTTGATGCATATAAATACATTTTAGGATCAATTTTTAATGGATCAACTAAGTAAAAACCTCTACGGATTCCATAAGTTGTCATTAAAAAAGGTATACCATTTTCCAACAATTCGTAACGTAAAGATTCCAAACAATTACAAATACCAAATTTTTATACCTTTCACTTGAATTAATATTATTTGATGGTTTAGTTATTTCAAAATATTCATTTTTCAAAATCAAATCTTTGGAATTTTCTGAACCTATAAAATCAGCAATAAATTCACCAAAGTCATAATGAAATCGTGAGTCGGGTAATGCAACTTTACGTAATTCATTCCAAACCAATGATCTAATATCAAATTTATGTTGGTGTAATTGTTTCGTTGTTAATTCATTGATTGTCATAATAGTTGAATGAATATATGAAGAATGAAAATCAATAATTGTTATAATTCTTTTATATAATTGCAAAAACACAAGGGAGGGAATTCAACACTTTATATAATTTTTATGTCAACTTACCAAGTATATTTTGGAGCAATTTAAAATGAATATAATTGGTACCGAAAATTCCGATTATATATATTATATATAATAAATGAAACAAACGATATTTCAAATAAATTGATTGGATGATCGAACACTTCAGATTGAATACTTCAGATCATTTATTTAGTACAAGAAACAAAAGTATAACCAAAAAAAAAGAACATATACATATACAATCAAAATTTTTCTCTCTTTAAATTTAAAAATTTTCGGTAATCATTAGATAACAAAACATACGTGACATATTTTAAACTTTGAATAGATCGAAAATGTGATGAATACATGGAGAAATTCCGTCGGTATATCACGTGCACATCCCCATTAATTATCTTTACCGCCGGAATTGGAGAAGGAGTGTTAAGTGATGAGATGAAGATATAAGATATAGGTTAATTAATATTAATTTAATTTATAGATTACAGGTCATTCGAGAAGCTAATTTAAATCTAATCAATTCAACATAATTTCTGTACGAAGGTATATGTGTTGATAGGAGAAGTACATATATGCACAAACTTGGAAGCTTGAATTTAGTTCAGTTGATATATATTTGTCTATATATCGAAATCGACGCAGACATAAGAAAAACCGACGTAAGGCCTCATACGGTGTACGGAAGTTAAAGTAAATGGTAGGTTTGCAGATTTCAAATCTCCAGCTCCATAATAGGCCGCTAATTAAATTTCGACTTGCTAATTGGCAATTTTGATTGGTGCCCGTTCCACGGCGTTGTCAAGGATGGCTACGCGTATAGGGATAACATTAGTCGGAAAAGGGAAATGGCCGAAGTTGTATACGCGGAGTGACAAATGGATATATGAAATGCCGGTGTTAGAAATTGGGCATTCCGCGGTAAGGCCGGCCAGACGAAAAGAGATATTCAAACAAGAATTGAAAGGGAGGGTTTTTGATTGCTTAGGATAAGGGCTTGGTCTACTAGATGACATGTTGATAACCTACCGAGTAATGGATCAAGGAGATGACCGTAGATTATAACAATATCATGCTAAGTAATACATTATGATGCAAAAACTGGTTGGAACAGCAAGAGATTCTTTTTACCGTTTCTATTATTGAAAGTTGAAAGTGAAAATTTTTTTTCCAATCCGTAGATTGAAATTGAATGGAACTTGAATTTTCAATTTTCTTTTTTTTTTTCATTTTCCGTTTCTGTCTAATTCCTTAATATTCGTATTATAATTGTTCGTTATCTTGATCGATTCCACATCACAAGAGTCAAACAATTACCCGTTCTGTTATCCTGTCCATTTTTATTTAAATCTGCATCGCTTTCCACATTTATTCTTTCGTGTCCTTCCATCTTATCTCCCTTTGTTTCCCTTATATTTCATTCTCTTCAGTTCTACAAGCAACATAACTTCATTTCAACATGTCTGATTCTTCAGCTGAAAAAGTCTCAATCGAACAACCAAAGGATATTGAAATAGAACCAGTCACTTCCAAAGCTATAACTTTATGTGATATTACTTCAAATCCGATTGAAGCAAGTGTCCCTTTTTCAATTGATAATCCTTATCATCCTTATCATTGGGATACTAAAAAAAAATATGCAATTGTTTGTTCTTATTGTGCTTTGCAAATTTTTGTTACTTTAACTTCAACAACTTATGTTGCTGCTGAATACAGTTTACAAGTTAAATATGGTGCTTCTGCTCAAGTTACAACTTTAGGTCAATCTTTATTTATTATTGGTACTGCTGTTGGTCCAGCATTTCTAGGTCCATTATCTGATTTAGGTGGTAGAAAATGGATTTATGTTATTTCAATTGTTCTATATGTTATTTTCAATTTTGGTTGTGCTTTCCCATTAAATTTACCAATGATTATTATTTTTATGTTTATTATTGGTACGTGTGGGTCAACTGCTTTAACTAATGTTGCTGGTACTATTGGTGATTTATTCTGTGATTCTGATGAAGCTTCAATTCCAATGTCTTTCTTTGTCTTCTCTGCAAATGCTGGTCCTTCAATTGGTGGTATCGTTGGTGAAGCAATTATTGAAAATAAATCTTTAGGTTATAAATGGATTTTTATTATTAATATTATCATCGGTTCTGCATTTGTCGCTTTCTTATGTTTTATTCCTGAAACTTTACCAAAGATTGTCATTCAAGAAAGAACTGCTACTGCAGGTGAAAATGTTCCAAATATTATTTGGAGAGAATTTGGTTATTTTATGGAAATGCTTAAATTCCAAAAACCTTCCTATGAAATTATTTATGAACAAAAGCTATCTCAGAACAATGAAACTGCGGTTACTGTTCAAAAAGGTTCTCTTTTACAAGAAATGAGATTCGTTGCATTACAAGCACTTAAAATGATGGTTACTGAACCAATTATCATTTTTATGGGTCTATATAATGGTTTTGCTTATGGTATCCTTTTCCTTTATAATGATGGTATTTTTGATGTTTTCGTTAACAACAATGGTTTAAGTCCAATTGCAGCTGAATGTACCTATTTGAATTTCGTTGTTGGTGTTGCTTTTGTTATCTTATTACAACCAGTTCAAGTTTGGTTATTCAAAAGAGATAGAATGAAGAATGGTGGAATTCCAAGACCTGAAGCAAGATTTTTAGTTTCTTTGGTTACAGTTTGGGGTTTCCCAATAGGTTTATTCTGGTTTGCTTTTACCTCTGATGGTTCAGTTAATTATTGGTCTCCAATTATGGCTGGTTTTATTTTAGCACTTGCAGATCCTTTACTTTGGTTAGCAATGTTATCTTATATTATCGATGCTTATTCTGCTTCTGGTTTATCAAATTCTGCGATTGCTGCTTTCTGTATCCCATCATTCGCAATTGCTGCATGTTTAGCTCATGCTGGTGTTGCCATGTTTGCTAACATGTCAACTACGTGGGCAATGGCAACATTAGGTTTTATTTCCATTGGTATTGTTGCTTTGGTTTATATTTTCTATTTCTTCGGTAGAAGATTAAGATTAGCTTCAAAATTAGCTAGATTCTCTGTTACAGACAGAGATGATTAGATTTTAATTAAATAATTACTTTTTTCCAAATTGTTTACCAATTCAGTATTTTATATTACATCCCGTTTTCCATTTCTTCTCCTTTTTTATTTCTCCGTCTAATTGTCTAATACTTTTAATAATATAACTAAATATAATTACTGACCAACGTAACAATACATACATATATATACATATATGAAAATGAAAATGAAAATGAAAATGTGACTACAAGTTTTAAAGGGTTTATCTGTGGACGATCGGCGTTTTCTGGGATGAAAGCTCGATTTTCGTTGTATAGCCAATTCGAGTATCAGAAATCTCGGACACAGAATTCACAACCTCTCCCTGAGTCCAACAAGAGCCAAGTTTAATGTTATCTCTTGCTTCACCTGACCAAGCTAGCACTTTACTATACATTATATAGTATACATCACATTATAGAATATAGTTGGTTTAAGTTTACTTATCTTTTTTGTTGAAACCTTTTAAGATACTTATTACCTCACTAACTTTCTACCACTACCCTATTTTCTTTTGTTGATAGGTAGTTCATCAGTGCATCAAATAATTTAATAATTTCATGTCTATTTACAGAATATAATATAACTTCACTTATTTAATTACTAGTTTACAATCAATCAACTTGCTTTTTTTTGTTTATCACTTACAGTGACATAAATTCATCATCTAATTTACCTTAATTTTTAATATAATTATCTAAATCTTTATTAATTCTATCAATTATGATACGACCACAAAGTGATATACCAAATCAATCCCATGTTCAAGATTCGAATCAGAGCAATGATACTGATGATGATCAGCAAAATATCCAACCACCATCGACTCAACCGAGCCAACAATTTTTGTCATGCATAACACCACCTTCAGCCCCACAGCAATCACCGAACCCGATGTTGCTACCACCACATCAAAGTTCTGTATCATCTTGGCAACAATCAACCATAACACAACCTTCTGATCCTGCTCTGCAAAGACTGGGATTGAATAGAAGGATTTCTTCACATTTACAAAGATTTCCAACATCGGGAACTTCAGCGTTAACCTCAATTTACACTCCAGTATCCCCAAATGGTTCAAATATCAATGATCCATTTCAATCTTATACTTTTGAAAACCCCATAGTACCATCAATAAATTCGGCATTCAATTCAAAACCAAATTCCTCATCTAATTTAAAACCGAAGTTACAATTAAATTTGAACTCAAGCCCACATTTTTCTGAATCTCCCGAGAAGCCATTGTTTAAAAACATATGGGGTTTTAATAATAACAATGAGAATGAACATCAAGTATCTCCAACTGATGCGCTTAATTTAAATACTGGAAATGCAACAAATGGTACTCCAACATTTAATTCAAATTTTAATTTTACAAGAAATAGTAGAATGCATTCAATTGCTGGTATTCCTCAATTTTCAAACTACTCTATTGGTAATAATACCAATTCCAAATCGCCTTCAAATTTAAGTGTTTCTCCAAATAGATTGCCAAGAGCAACATCTCACAATCTGAAAATGTCATCGATTGCCAAAAATAATCAACCAACATTAACCTCATCTCCATCACAATCAAATTTGAATCCACGTAGTAAATCATTTGCAGTATCAAAGTCAAAATTTAATATGTCATTACCGACCACTTATGAATCAAACAATAATTATAGTTTAAATGATAATAATGATTCACAACTCTACACACTTGGACCACAGCAATTGCTCCAACAGCAATTATACCAACATCAACATCAGCAGATTCAACAGCAGCAACAAAACCCGACATCCTTAAACTTTTTACATCGTAGATTATCGCAACAGTATGAACCCCAATTGTCTCAAATGAATAACTTGAATCATAGATCGAAGTATCTCTTGGAAAGTCAACAGCAACAAATTATACCTCCATTAAGAGCCGAGAATCCGATACCACCATCTGGTGGATTTATTAATAATTCAACTATAAATCATAGTAATTCAAACTTTACTCCATTGAGAAGAGAAAGTGTTGCAACAGCATATTACCATGGTTTACAACCACCCCATTATTTCCAACAGCAACAGCAACAGCAACAGCAACATACCTTACCAGCATCATATAACAATTCACAATCAGTTGACCTACCAATGTCAATAGATTCGACACTGAATCTTATTAATAGACATCCCTCAGATGTAAGTATATCATCAATTGATGAAGTCAAAGATTATTATAGTAACAGTAATGAAGATGATGATAGATCCACAGCCATCCCAGGTTTTTACGCTGAGGATAACCACTTGATCAAGGACTATTATGAAGATCATAACAATAATACTCTAAATAATAAATTACTAAATCAATTCCAATATGATTCTCCAATATTTATGCCTCCACCTTTAACACCAAAATTTACCAAAGTCAATTCTAAAAATGATTTAAAACCAATAATTAATGAAATACCAAAATATCGTAGAGTATCAACGTCAACAAAATTTATTTCACCATTGAATGCCTTAACGGTTAATTTAAACTTATCTTATTCAATGTGTGTACCTGAATATGATTATCAAAAATCTAAAAATCCAAGGAGAGTGTTAACGAAGAATAATAAACCTGACTATAATAATCATTATGATAATGAAAATTATGACTATATACTTTATGTCAATGATATTTTAGGTACAGAAGAGAATAAAAAGTATTTGGTGTTAGATATATTAGGTCAGGGTACTTTTGGACAAGTTGTAAAGTGTCAAAATTTGAAGACTCAAGAAATTGTTGCCGTTAAAGTTGTTAAGGCAAGGCAAGAATGTTTACAACAATCAATTACTGAAGGTAATATATTAGAGTTTTTAAGTAAAAAGGTTAATTCTAAATATGAAAAATATTTTATTAGTTTGAAGGATAAGTTTATGCATAAAAATCACTTATGTTTAGTTTTTGAATTATTATCATCAAATTTATATGAATTAATTAAACAAAATCATCATCATGGATTGAAAATCAAACTAATTAAAAATTTTTCAGTTCAAATTTTAGAATCTTTATGTGCATTAAAGGATATTAAATTAATTCACTGTGATTTAAAACCTGAAAACATACTGTTAAAAGCTTTAAATAAACCAGATTTAAAAATAATTGATTTTGGTAGTGCTTGTCAAGAAAGACAAACGTTATATACCTATGTCCAATCAAGATTTTATAGATCGCCTGAGGTTATTTTAGGTGTTGAATATTCAACGGCAGTTGATATGTGGTCATTTGGCTGTATAATTGCAGAATTATTTTTAGGATTACCCTTATTCCCTGGGGCCTCAGAATTTGAACAATTGGTTCGAATTGTTGATACATTTGGTATGCCACCACCATGGATGTTAGTTGAAAAAAAATCTTTACATTATATTAATAAAATACCAATTGAGAATGGTAAATTCAAATATGAATTGAAAACTTTGGATGAATTTAATAAAGAATTCAATTTGAACGAATCGCCTCCAAAACAATATTTTAATGATAAAAAATTGGATGATATTATTTTAAATTATAAATTGCCTCATAGTAACATGTCAAAGGAATCACTTAATATTGAAATGAATGAAAGATTATGTTTAATTGATTTTCTCAAAGGTATTTTGAACATTTCACCCCTTGTAAGATGGACTCCCTACGAGGCTATACTACATCCATTTATAACCGGCGAAAAATGGAATGGCAGTTGGTCTCCACCAGTTTCTAAATTCGGTAACAATAACCACCACGTTAATGGCTAAATAATGTTGATACTTTTTACTTTTTATAATTGTCTAAGTTTGTAAAATCGCTTCATTAAACCTATAACTGAAAAAAGCGTATAGTGGTATTCTCAAGTTCTTAATTTATACCAAATTATATAAATTCAAAAGTAGGAGGCATAAGAAATGAAGAAAGAAAATAATTTACCAAAAGCTTCAACTACTTCACCAATTCCATTCAATATTAAATATATATACTATATATACGTTTGCACAAGAAAAATATTCTGAGTGCATACATGTGTAAAGTACAACATGCGTAGTACATATAATATATATATATATATATTCCTCGTTGTAAGTTATAACGCGCCATGTGCTCATACATACATTGTGTCCAATGCATGCAATTTTCACGCAATTCCTATTTCGTTAATTTGCAGATTGCATGCTTTCAATGCCATTAAATTGGCCGATGCCCTTATTATAAGTTGAAGCCCTGCCGAGATCACTAAATATTGTGCCTGTGTTATATCCGCAAACCTTGGCCATTTTAAGCGCTATCAACAATAATACAATATATATATATCAAGAATCAGATGTATTTACACATTCCTATCCTGGTTTCTGTGAATTGTCTAATTTTTGTAGATGTACGCAACGTTGTATATTTGCGCTTCTATAATAATTATATCATTTTTTAGAAGAGTAACTGTATATAGTAATATGGTACTTTTTTTTTCTTCTCCAGAAATTTATCAGTAATTCACCCCTTAAAATTCTGCAGTTCATGCAACGGCAAAAAGGGTATAAGTTTAATTTTTACTGGATCTGAATGGAAAAAGTAGCAATTGTACATGTGTGAATTTCGCAAATTTATTAATTTTCATTCTGTACTATGCAAATGTGATGGATAACAAATCCTTAGGAATGCCGTTTTGTGTTTATAATAATGATCATCCATTGGTTACATCGTTGATCAATCATCAATCTATATCATCTCAATGATAACAAATAGATTAATACACCAAGAAATTATAGCAATATCACATCTCGAATTTCTTGTTGAAACGTTTGATAGCGAAATTTATGCATCGAATCGCTCATAATATGCAATGGAAGGATGTTGCGAAATTACTAATTAGATCGAATTCTTACTATATATATATATATTAAGTATGCAGGTATATTTACAGATGTGTCATGAGTCTGGTTTTGACGTGTATATATTATAAGCAATTACTCAAACTTGAACAAGCAAGCAAGCTTTTACTGATACATTCGATTAAAATATAGAGTATCTATGAAAATAATATGCTGCACTTAAGTGAAATCCAGGCTCCATTGGAAAAACTAAAAATCTCTGAAATATAGCATTTTAATTAGATTCAAGATTTTCATTATCATCATGATCATCTTTTTTATCTTTGCTATTTTTTAGTTTATGTTCTGTACCTTTCTTATTTCCTTTTTTACTTTCAATTTGATTATCATCGTATTCAGCCTCTCCATCTTTTTCATCTTCTGGGCTTAATGAAATAACATTATTTGAAGTTTTCCTTTTATTTAATTCATTTAATTTATTCTTAATGTCCAATTTTTTCAATTCCCTCTTTTTTCTATTTGCTTCCTTTATAATAATACGCCTCCATCTAAATTGACATGCGCTTATAGTCCTACCAGGAAAATACATTGATATATCTCTCCATCCTAATTTTTGCTTTTCTTTTAAATCTCGTAATAATAAATCATCCCGTTCATTCCACACGGGAGATCCAAAAACTGTATTTGTATTATTACTTAAAAGATTTGAAGTATATGATTGTGTATTTAAATGCATATCCCTTTGTTCAATGTGTTTCTTTGTATTTCCTAATACTGATGGTATAATTGGTATTAATGGATGATGATATGCCATATATCCTGGAATTGGTACAATTGAATTAATATCATTTGATATTTGTAATGTATTGTTTAAATTATTCATGCTATCCATGCTTTTAATATTGGTATAATTATAATTCATATTATTATTATTATTATTATTATGATTGTTATTAAAGTCATAGTCTATCATACTATTTTTATAACTGATAGCATTATTGTTATTCGCTACAGTAATATTACTATTCATGTTATTGTTATTGTAATATGATTGTTGTTGGTGTTGTAGTTGTTGTAAATTTAAATAATCTGAACTGAATGATTGAACGTGCTGTGAAGGTAATGGTACCGGTTGATTTTGATTTTGATTTTGATTTTGATTTTGATTTTGATTTTGAAATTGGAATTGTTGTTGCTGTTGTTGTTCATAAAGCTGTTTAGTCTGTAAGAATGACTGATTTGGTGATAAAAATTGCATATTATTATTACAACTGCTTTTTACCTGTTGTAAATCATTATTATTACTATTATTATTATCCTTTTCCTTTCCAAAGGTATGAAGGATAAATTTATAATTACGATTCTTTGTATGTAATGAATTTGAAGATATTGGATAAAAATGTTGAATTTCACTATTCTGATTTGACAAAAATGCTGGATTTTGAATTGATGAAGGTGTCGATGATGATGCCATGTTTATTGATGATAATGAAGGTCTTGTTATATTCACCGCTTGATAATATTTTTGGTTAGATAAGGCATTGAGACCTTGTAATTGATTTATATGTGAATTATTGATTTTTAAATCATTCAATTCTATTTCAGTTTTCTTGTTCATTGCTATGTTATTAATATTATTTGGAATTGTTTGATAATAGGAAGAAAAAGCCAAGGTATTTTTTTGATTTAGATCTGTATTAGAAGGGGTCGTTTGTGAAGTAATTGAATTAATTGTATTCATTGTATTGAGGTGTGAATTTTGCATTGATAATAAGGAAATCACCATAAATTCAATTAAAAAAAAAAGAAAGAATTAACTTTATTAGGTTATAAGAAAGAAGGGAAGGGGGGAATATGTCTTTTTTATTCTATTTTAAGGATAAACGAGTAAAATATCAAGATTGTTCAAAATAAAATATATAATGCTAGTAGAATGTTACATGACTTCTACACTCCAAATACGGAAATCTTATATAGGTTGTCAAAATCTACAATCGACTAGTTACGGTCTTGTAGGATTATCTCAGAACCCAAAGATTAGAGCAGTCCAACATATACCCGGCATATTAAACCTTATGCCGATTACATCAACTTAAATCTAAATTTTACTTTAGCAAGGATATCCACAACTCCAAATTAGGTAATTTAGAAAACAAACATGAATTTTAAAACTTCTAGACTTGAAAAAAAAAACATTGCCATAGCAAACATGAGAAGGTTGAGACGGGTGTAAGACATTCACACTACGGGTGGAACAGATCGATCTTGTTTTTATTTAAAAGTAAATAGATAATTCATTACGTTTCTGAGGAATAATGAAACTTCATTCTAATTACCACATCATATATATGGGTGGAACCGTAGTATCGGAGCTAAAATACTGTGCAAACAATCTAAAATTTACCCAGAAATTTACCCAGATGTTACAACATTGTCATCAAAAAAGACCTTTATGCAGGTCACAAAGGAGCTGTCTTGCTTACCTTAATATAGAAAAAAAAGATGCTTTGCGTATAAAATCTGCACGAGTCGAATCTTTTACTCTAACCAACGAATGAGAAAGTGAGGGAGAGAAGAGAGATGGAGAGGTTTAGAAAGGGCTTTCCTAAGGACAGTATTGATGTCTTTACGTTGTAGCTATTCTACAAGGGCAAATTATCCGAAAAATGAAATATGAAATATTCATATAAGTGGGATATTTCCTATAATAAAATGAATAGAAGGGGTTGAATTTTTTAGTACTAAACAATCAAATAGTGGAAAAAAACAAATAAACAAACTCTCAAGAAAACAAACCGAAAAATCAAAGCTTAAATGTTTGTGAGGGAAATTTCGATAACGATGATAGTTTTCAAAATTTCCAAATCAGCCAATAAAATTTTTCTTGCGTTGTTCGATGCATGAAATAGGAAATAATTTCAAAAATTGACGACCGATTCATTTCAATTTTTAATAAATGGGGAATTTTACGTATACGATATATATATATATATATATATTCAAGTTATTATATATGTATATGTATGACCCTTGATATCGAAAATTACAAGCTTTTAAATTTTAAATTTGCACAGTATGTACATATATAACTCATATTTAAAGTTTAAGTCCCAATAAACTTCAAGCTTTTATCTCCTATAATCACCTAGAGTTATTGTAAAGTCGTGGAGAACGTAAAATTAACTAAACTAAGAAAGTACCAAGAGTGTTTTTTTTCTTCAACTTCCTTCCTTCCTTACTTCCTTACTTCCTTTCTTTGTTTCTTCCTTCGAATGTGTGTATTGTTTATGACCTCATAAATTTTTGGCAAATGTACACACTAATTGATATCTCAATCGGCAAATTGACGAGCCTAAGACAATATTAAAATTCCAATAAGCCTATGCCTGTTCGTAACTAATGCTTGCTTAATACGCCTTGCAATCATTATGAAAATTGTGTAATTAATATATATCAATCCAAAAATTCGAATATATGTCATTAAATCCCTTGAATTGGATCTATGAAAAAAGATGGGTGACTATATTACCGTTTTCAGTCTTACATATTCAACGGCTGGATTCTTAGCAGAAAACAGAAAAAAACTAAATAATATATCTTAACAATAGACTATAGCATGCAATGATTATTCAACATGAAAAGACTCCCAAATTTTGACAGCGCATACAGATATTCTACAAATTTGAATTATTTGACGATTATGAATTTAAACTTTGATGAGCATTGTATTTGGAATAATAAAAACCGAAACTGAGTGATCAATAGGTAAGAGGGAAGACTCTTATTTTTAAAATACACGAAGAAAGCAAGTATTCGTCTATAATATACTTCGTATAATTTGTATACAGGATACGAACACTGCATAAGGTCATATGTTCAATTAAAGCGCAGAATGTAACGTACTGTTATAATGTAACTGTAAATGGCAGGACAAAAAAAAGTATGCAGATTAAAGAAATTTATATTTAGATATATACATATATAAGCAAATCTAATCTATAGATACTACAGTACAATGAATGATAAAAAGTGTAGCACTCGATATATTGTAATTATACATACAATACTAATGGTGAATTCATATTCTTTTATACAAGCCCTCTTTTCCAAGATCAATTTGGAAAGTGGCAATAGGAAAAAAATTATAATTAATATATTTTATTGTAGAATATATATAACCAATTAGATTAGTAGTACAAAATAAACAATATTAGTTAAATGCAACGAATATAAACCTTTCGTAAAAATCAATCCCTTTTTTGATTGATGAGCAATTTCTTTAATTCCCTTTTCTTCCTATTTGCTTCCTTGATATTCATTCTTCTCCATCTAAATTGACATGCACTAATAGTTCTACCCGGGAAGTACATCGATATATCCCTCCATCCCAATTTTTTTACATCTTTCAGATCTTTCAATAATAAATCATCCTTTTCATTCCATACCGGTGACCCAAATGCCAATTTTTTTATATTCGTCGTTACTAAACTATTGCTATTTATTATACCATCTCTTTGCTGAATGGATTTTCGGGTATTACCTAAAACCGATGGTATGATTGGTATTAGGGGGTGATGATAGGCCATACAACCAGGTATTGGAATCATCGATGATGTTGACAATGATAAATCTTGATACTGATAGTTAAATTGATTTTGAAAATTTATTTGAGGTATTGAATTATCATAGAGTTGATATGGCTGTACTGGATTATCATTTTTTTGTTGAGGTTTATGTTCGTAGGTATGCAATATAAATTTGTAATCTTTATTATTATTATTATTATTATTATTAGTAGTAGTAGTAGTAGTATTAGTAGAATTATCCTGTAATTTGGGATTGATATTATTTATTATCGGAGAAGGTAATGAAATATAATGATTGGAATTTAAGCTTGAATTTGAATTTGAATTTGAATTTGAATTTGGATTGGAATTTAAATTTAATGATAAATAAGATGCTCGTGGAGAAGGTAACGAATTGTTATTATATGTTGGTAGTTGAAGAGGTGGTGGTAAAGGTAATTGAAAGTGATTATTCGTTACAGTACTAATACTGTTATCCAAATACATTGGAGGAGATGGATATTGATAATAATGGTTATTCATAGATTGTTTGGGAAAGTACAGGTAAATGGTAAATAATGAGTCTGTGGCGGGATCTATTGTTATTTTACCAACGTTGAGAGGACATTCTGTCCTTTTATATAAAGATTCAAATAAAGGACACCAACTAACCCCCCAAAACTAGTAACGTTTTCTACCCGGATTGTAGATAATACGAGATTTAAGACATTATTACCGATGGCACTAAGGATACATAATTATTGTAGCCCGCATTGGCATGGCGCTGCAGTGAATTCCTGCATTTGCATGCATGGAACCTACTATGCTCTAAAAAAGGAAGCGTTAATAAATGGGAGGATTTTCTCGTTTTTCAGTAAATTTCGTTCTACCTGGGCAGATGATCTACCAGCCGAGCCATGGTCTAGCGCTATTCTAATGGAATCCATTGTCATCGATGGTTGACGAGATTGCGGTGTTTATCAAGCAATATAATACAAGCTTAATCACTAAAATTACAACAAGGGAGTGTCTTAATAGTGGTGGTCTACAAAACACAAATACACAAATGAGAATGATTAAGACAAATGTGCTTTGTCAACCTAAACTACTTGTTATAATTCATGGATTGTAGATTTAAATTAAGGTATTTATTTAGTAAGGTATTATGATATAAAACTTCGGAACCTTATATTACATTTTTATATTTATGAGAAAGCTATAAAGAAGTACAATGCGCTTCAAACAGAATGACTTGTAACAAAAAAAAAAATGATATAATGCAACATGGACATCAAAAACATCAAAAGCAAACCATGAAGTTCTTTGATTATAAAAGAAGTCTCCAAGAGCAAATTAATAAGTTTGAAAGAAGCTTAAATGAAGAAAGAAAAGCTAGAAAAGAAGAAAAAATATTTTAATATATATATATGTATAATATGTAATATAATATACTAGTTATTATTATAGTTTTTGTACTTTAATAATCAATAAATCAGACTGAGAAATTTAAGGTAATAAAGTAAATAAAGTAGCTTATTCCGAAATCACTGAAACGGGAAGTATAGGTATGCGATATATTCATTTTAGGTAAACTTTCGTGCTGCCACAATATGTGAATACAAATTCACCAAATTTGATGATGTATTCAGTGATATTTCTAAAACTATACATCAACTCATACCCAATTAACGAACAAGCCTAAATCCACGATAGCCGTTGAACAATTGGAATACCTGATGAATAATTGTTGAATAGCACAGAATTTCTCAATAAACTCATCGTCGGATTTTTTCGTTGTCATTTTATTAAATAACAATCATTTGCTTAACTCAGCCTTTTTGTTTTGAAAGAATGATTGGTCGATATACAATTGAATTGCCTTTTGAGCAAAGAGAGTCTTTTGCATATACAAGTATTATCAAATAAATAAGGAATTTTAATGTTACTGGCCATAAAGTTTCAACTGTAAGTGGATTATCATATAAAGAAATTGTGAAACCATAAGTTTTATTATTATCTTCCATAAATTGAAACAAATCACAATCAATATTACAATAATAATCAGTTGCAGGTTCAAATCTCCAATACCATTTGAATTGTTTTAATCTAGCTAAATGATAGAAGAAACCTGAATTAAATCTACACATATTATGATAAGAAATTTTGTCAATGTATTGCACACCCTTTTGTTTTAACTTATTAGTTTTTTCAGCTTCAACAGTTTCATCAATATTATCAGGTTTGTTCCATAATTCAGGTGGAATAACTTCAAAATAACAATCACTTATGGTATGTCTTTTAACAGTTTCTTTAAATTCGTCAGTAAATGGTTCGTCATTAATAAATGTATAAGGATAATGAGATCTATGATTCCAAGTCGCTTCTTATTGTCTTAAAGTATGAATAATATGCTCTAAAAAACAAGGTAAGCAAATTGAACTAGAGTTTTCCAACATCACTCAGAAAGGGAAGAATACTAATTTTAAGTTAATAATAAAATTTTAACACTTTGGTACTACAACCAAACATGAATTAGATACAGAAACAAAAGGGGTTAATGAAGAGCCGGTGAAGTTGGAAGGTATCATTACTGCCGTTACAATTTTAAATTTAAACATGAAGTTCAATGCGATACATTTGCTTCATAATTATCGTAATTTTTTGTATCATCAAAAGATCAGGAATATATGTTCCTTGATGTCTTCATAGTGAAAAACATATCTTGGTATTGCTCTTGGTATTGCTCTTGGTTTTATAGTGGTAGGTTGGATTACTTACAATTGATGCATGTTGAAAATTTGAGTTAGATAATTTTAATTCAATTGAAAAATGGGTTGATCTCTTTAATAAGATGTGAACTTTGTATTTATAATTGAATATATGTAGATATATCAATTTCTAAACTAGATTGATGGTGTATATTTGAAAAATGTAATATTCATAGTACTAACAATAGATATAATATACTGTAACAATAAGTAAAAGATAAAAGATTATTAAAAGTACAGTAAATATAAAGTCAACATCATAAGTATAATCAAATAATGTAATCCTGTTACAATACGTATCACAAATAGAAGATCAGATATGTATCAAGTCCTAATTCCTAAATAAGGATATTCAAACATTTTAGAAGGGACAAGCGCTTTATAGGTTATTTCCACATGGTATTTCATAGCTGATACCCGCCTCCTCTCTATTATCACCGAACCGCAGGACGTATGTTCTGACAACACTTGAAGCCTGTTGCATAAATAATAATCAACAGATCTGATGTGTATCTGCTGTACACAAAAGACACTGGACAGAAATGAACAGTTTACGCCGACCGACGCTTACGTAAATTTTTTTAAATTTTTTTTTTCCGAAATTTTCTAAATTTTTCAGGATGAAAAGAATGAAAAATGAAAAGAAACAGAGGAATGAATCACTACTATCACTATTAATATTTGTCTGGTATCAAGATTAACATATCCACTACAAATCATGTCCACTCCTGAAGCTGATCATTCCAGAGATCCATGTCCTATTGTCATCCTTAACGATTTTGGTGGGGCTTATGCTATGGGTGTCATTGGTGGTTCTCTTTGGCATGGTATCAAAGGTTTCAGAAACTCTCCATTTGGTGAACGAAGAATAGGTGCTCTATCTGCAATAAAGGCTCGTGCTCCAGTTGTTGGTGGTAATTTCGGTGTTTGGGGTGGGTTATTCTCATTCTATGATTGTTCAATCAAGGCAATCCGTAAACGTGAAGATGCTTGGAATGCAATTCTTGCCGGTTTTTTTGTCGGTGGTTCTCTTGCTGTTAGAGGTGGACGGAAACATATGTTGAATTCCGCAATTACTTGTGCCATCTTCTTGGGTATCCTTGAAGGTGTTGGTATGATGTTTCAAAGATATATGGCTTATGCTAATAAACCAGTTCAAATGCCACTGCCTGAAGGCGCTCAAGGTGGTGCTCCATTAGGTGCTTAATCAATATGTTATATGCTATAATTTTTTACCAACTATTTTAATGAACTTTAAACTAAACTAATGATGCTCTATCTTTACTTGTTTTCGTTGGTTTGTCTTGCTACATAAACCTGTTTGTTTTACTCAGAACACTACATCTTGCTTTTAGAAATTACTACATATATTTTTCCTAAATATATATATACATACATACATCTATTTACGTTTATACAATTATATATCTCATGTATAGAATGTTGCTTTAATAATTGTTGATTGTTAGTTGACATTGCTATAAACTATAAACTCTTGCTGAGACTTCTCGCCTTTGTGACATGAAATGTAGAATTTTGAATTTCCATTTTCAAGATTATCAAATGCTTAACGATTTTACTTTTTTTTATTCTGTATTGTTGCCATTAAACTCACTTCACCACCAATAGAATGAACATCTCTACATCTACAGTCGTTACTAGAAGACGAGGCGGAAAAGCACATCAACCAGAAGATGAAGAAAATGCTTCGGAACTAAAATTAGGACCAGAATTTCAACTTGATCAGATTGATCACAATGGTAATTCATCAAAGTTAATAACCTTAAATCTCAGTGAAGCACGTATATTGATTCGTGCCGCATTGAAAGAACGTATGGAAATGATCTCCAAATTAAATGGTCTAGATTTCGATCATAATAAATCAAACGATAATGATAACGAAAATAATGAACCTGATGATGACCAATTGGCAAAATTGTCAACTGCTCCTGGTGCAAATGAAATTTTACGTAAAACTTTGGATCATTTGTCAATGTTTTCAAGGTTCAAAGATGTTGAAACTTGTACCGCTGTTGAAACTTTATTGAAAAATGATGAAAATTCTATTTTACATCCTTTCGAAATTGCTCAGTTGAGTTCTCTAAGTTGTGAAGATATTGATGAAGCAACCACTTTGATTCCAAGTTTAAATGATAAAAAGGATCAAATAGATCTACAAAGAATTCTTAATGAATTGAATAAGTTAGAATCTAACTTTTCTTAATTAATTCTAAACTACTCTGTTCTATATACTAAAATTTAGTTTGTACTTTTACATTTATATATCAAAAATCCTTTCCTTCTCATAATCAATTATTTATTTATATAAGTCTCTATATTTAAGATATTCATCTTCATGGTAATATTCTTTTAAGAATCTTTTACCACCGCCATGTTTCCACCATCTTGGTAAACAACTACCAGGTCGAACATTTAAATTATCTTTCTCCAATGGAACAACGCATCTTTTGTACTTTTTAATTTGTCCAGATGATGGGTATGTGAAAAATGGTATATGAGTGTAACCAATATCTTCAAAATGAATCAATTCTTCTTTATCTAATAATATTGAAGCCGCAATTGAATGCACTGGTGCATCACCCCATCTTTCATAATAAAATCCACCTCTTTTGCTTAAGAATTCAAAATAGTCTAAATATTCCTTTGATCTAAAAAAATTCAAATCTCCTATTTCAAAATTTGACCAAAAATGACATAAATTATATGGCGACTCACCTAATGATAACGATAGTCTACCAATCGGCTCTTTATCTGTTATAAATTCAATGCTATTGTTTGGATGTAAATGTTGCGGATATTCATTTAAAAAATCTTCAACAGTTTCCCACAATGTCGGTATAGTTTCAGGATATTCATATAATGAAACAACAAATGAATATTTTTTACCATTTTCTCTCATAAATCTAAATGGATCCATCTGAAAATCACAAAAATATTGAACACCTGGTTCAACTCTAAAATAATAATCATATTTATTAACCAATTCTTGTCTGAAAAAAAAACCGGAATTAAAATGACACATGTTTCTATAAGATCTTGAAAATCCATATATAATATCATCTTCAATTGCCTTTTCAATTGATTTGGTATATCTATCCTCATCAATAAAGTCTGGTGTATTCCAATCAGCTTCTGGAATTAAACCATATTGTGTTTTACCACTTGCCATTTCGGATGTCCAAGCTATAAAATCTTCTTCAAATGGAACATCGTTTAAAAATGTCCATGTATAATGATAGTTTTTGTTAAATCTATCTTCAAGTGATCTCATTGATGCCAATATTTCAGTTAGTTCAAAATTTCTACATAATACTAATAGGGTTGCATTTTCAAGTTTTATTGCTGTATTTTCTTCACTAAATAATAAATTAGACCTATCATTTAAATAGACTGGTTCAACATATGAATTACTTGCACCTTTAATTCTAGCCCTATCTAAATAATATTTGGTTTCATTAAATCTTTCTTGAAAAATTTCATTAGAGTTCTCATAAATTTCCTTTATCTTATTTATATTGATGTCAGGTTGATACTTGAATATATAAACTATGGATTGGACAAATAGTAACAATATAAGCACAATGTATACTATCACTTTCATCATTGTTGAAACCAAGAGTTGAAAAAAAGGATTGAGAGTTTTAAAGAAAACAATAAGTTTACAATATGACAAAATAAAATCATGTCTGCAAGAGAAACAATTATTTCTCAACTTCAACCCTCATTATTGTTCTAATACAATCTCGCACTGTATTGTGGATTGTACATGTATTGCTTAATCAAATCAATCTATAAAAGTTATATACAATTATGCCTTTTTCATTATAGGAACACTCCTATCGTTGGCATATAAATGCATATCTAGAATTCCATTCATACCATCATGAACAACCCCTCCAATTGGATTGAATTCCTTCTTTACTAAAAACGTTAAAACTGCATCAATATTTTCACTGATTTGTATGCCCGTCATGTTTGGATATCCAACGACAATTGAAATCGAAGGTCCTGTAGATGGTACAAAGGTAGTATTTTTACACCACATTTTCATTTGCAATTGAACATAATCTGGATCGACTCTTTCATCTTTCATTTTAGATGATTTTTTTGATTTAACTAATACTGCATCAGGATCTTGTCTTGCCATTTGAATCATTAATGGGAAATTTTGGGATGATTTACAAAATATAGTGGGTTCTAAAAGTTTGGGTAAAATTGAATGAAGTCTATTATCTGTTATAATCACATCATAGTCATGAAAAGTTTTCAGTGCTTTTTTAGATGTCCCGACCATGCTTTTGAATTTCTTATATCCAATAATTTCTGTAAACGTGTCTGCTGTTGGCGAATCATTTTCGGTTAATGGTAATCTGTAAGTATCAACAGGATCTTTCGTTACTAACAAAATACTTGTATTTTTGATATTTTTCAATTTATTTGGAATTAGAATCATCCTTCTCGTATGATCCTTTTCTTTAGATATTGAAGTCGGCAATAGTGTACTTAATTGCAACATTATTGGTTCGTTAATTTTACCGTCTTTATTCAATTTATAAATTTGTGCTTCAGATGCAAGTATCGTTTTCTCTATAAGTTCAGAATTCAAGCATTTATACTCATATTCTCCCTTTTTTTTTCTTTCAACAACTTTTTCAATCTTTTTCTGTAGCACTCCCCTCTTCTTAGCCATTATTAAAGTATTATTGATACTAAGGAAATACAAAAGTAGAGTAAGCTATTGAATCAAAAAAAAAAAAAATTAAAATTAAAAATAAAAAAATTAAAAAAAAAAATCCTACCCATCTTCGCAAAGTTGCTGACCTCATGGGGCTTAATAACATGTTAAAGTAATGAAGACGTTTTCATTAAAGTAATGGACTTTCATTCGTTGTACTAATACGGCATTGAGATATTATGGCTCTATGGAATTATATCATAAACACACTATTAGTTTTATTTAATTTTAACTCAGTCGAAATTAAGCCAACTATAAATAAAATCTCTAATCAATCGATAATACAAATACAATCATTGGAGTCAGAGCATCTACCAGTTTTATTATGGCATGGTATGGGCGATAGCTATGATTCGGAGGCAATGCATTGGGTGGCAGATCAATTTTTGAAAGTGTATCCAGATTTAGATATATATTCAATTTACATTGATGAAGATTCAAATAAAGATAAGGAAGCATCAATTTTTGGCGATTTAACGACTCAAATTAATGATGTTTGTGATCAAGTTCAAAATCTAGATTTTGATAAGAAAAAAGGTTTTAATGCTGTTGGATTTTCCCAAGGTGGATTACTGTTGAGGTCATTAGTCGAACTGTGTGACTTAAAAGTCCATAATTTAATATCCGTTGGTAGTCCACAGAACGGGTTCATCGATTTACCTCCCTGTGAACCAAATGCCTTTTTATGCGAGAGGAAAAATGAGTTTTTGAAAAAAAGATTGTATGAGGATTACATGCAAAATAATAATATTCAAGCTCAATATTTCAGAGATGTTTATAACTATGAAAAGTATCTTGAAAAATCGACTTTCTTAAAATTTGTTAATAATGATTTGTTTAAAGATCTTGAATATTATAATAGGTTTACCAAGCTTAATAAATTTGTAATGGTTATGTTTGAAAAGGATGAGACATTAGTTCCAAAAGAAACGGCATGGTTTTATGATGTAGATCCAAAAACCGGTGATTTGATTTCATTTGAAGAAACCGAATCATACACGTATGATCTCATCGGGCTGAAAAAACTTAATAAAGAAGGCAAAATTGATTTTCTAAAGATTGATGATCTTCATTTAAAGATGTCTGAGGAAGATTTGATTTATTTGGCAAAAAGTTATTTGTAATTTACCATTTATAAATATTAAATATGTATCAAAATTATTGAAATCTACAAAATTTTCAACTAAATTCAACGTCTGAATCTAAAAAATTAAGTAATTCTTTATCAAACATTTCTTCATTATTAGCAAATTTTTCCACAACAGATGTGAAAGTGGTGGTCTCATTATGTGCTTCGTTGTTACTCTTTTCTTCGGGTGTTGCCTCTTTAGCTGCATTTATTTTATAAAGAGAAAAAGTTGATACATCCGTACTTTCTTCAGAGATTGAATCTTCATGGTCAAACACAGTATTATTGACATCAATTCCCTTCAATGGTTGTGGCTTAGCATTTAAAATAGTAGCACGGTTGATTGGTACGACCTTTGGTAATTGTTGATTAACTATGACAATATCTTCAACATTATCAATTTGTGGATGGCTGGTTGTGGATTTAGTTTTAAGTTTATTTAGCTTATGATTTGTTTTGATTGCTTTAACAACATTATTTATTTCACGTAAGTCAATATTTTCTTTTGAACTTCTCGTTGACTTGGTGGTTGGCATAGGTTTAATACGCTTTCTTTGGGTATTAAGAACTTTATTTATATTGCTATCAAATGAATCGTTAAGTACATCAGAATCAGAATCATCATCAAGTAATCCCTTTCGTTTAACAGTGAAATATTTAGAATTTGTAATATTATTGTAGTTGAAGTTTTCATCAGCATCTCCTTCAATTTCAACGGCTGGATCTTTCTCAACCCTTCTTAAAAATACAGGAGTAGATTTTACAGTTGGGTTAGAATATCTCTTTGCTTCTGACACATCAAGCATTTCAATATCACTACCACTGTCAATTTCATCGGAAAAAATATCTTCATTTCTTGAATAGTTTGAAAGCATCGATAAATCTAACGATTTTTGTCTTAATTTTTTTTCCTTGTTCTCTTGACTTACGATCTTGTCCTTCTTGTTTTGCTCAGAAGTAAATTGTTCCCTGCAGCACATATGTCTACATTTACTTTTATCCTTACATGCATGTTTGCAAACCTTGACTTTGGGTTTAGGAATTCCCTCCTTACAGCATATATGACGACAGTTTAATCTGTCTACACATTTATGTAGACATTCAGTAAAACTTGAATCTGTTGAAACCAATGAATTACAATTAGCATTCTTTTTGATTGGGACTTTGGTTGTTGATACTTTATTGACCATCAGTGAAACATTTTCCGTAGGTTCTTGGAGATTAATGTTTTCTTTTGGCCTATCTCCCAAGATCTCACTAATGAATTGCTCATCATCATCATCATCATCGAATTGAAATGATAAGCTTCTATTGAGAGAAATTTGATCAAATTCATCAATTTTCTTCTGTTTATTATTACCTTGAGGTAAACAACTAGTTGCATTTGTTACATCTACAATAAATTGTTTCCCTATACCTGCAATTTCATCACAATCAAAATAAACCTTAATATAATCAGTTTTGTAATGTAAGGTTGTCTTTACTTTAAACTGTTTACCGCCGTGTAGCTTTTTTAGTGGTAGCCTTCTAAAATCCAAAACAGTCCCACTAACATCAGTTAAAACATTGATGTGAGTAAATGAGCCATTCCAAAGATAAGAGACTTTACCCGTTTCGTTTAACAAATCAACAATAATGTTAAATTGAACAGATCCATTATTCTTACAATTTATATCTTCTACTTTTAAAATTAGTGTTGGCATATTTGAAATATTTTTTGCAATTTTCTGACCTGCACCGGGCTTTAGTCCAAGATAAAGCTCCAATTTTTCACGAGGAAGATTCTTAATCTTTTCAATGTTTGAAATCCCTTTGCTCATTAATTTTTTTGCATACACTAAACCAATGCCTTCAAATTGTTTCAAAACTAAAGATGAACTTTCCCAACTTTTGGCATATATACATCTATTCAATTTCAATGCGTGTAATAACGAAATAGAATCCTTCTTAAACGAGAATATTTCAATAACAGCTCTTAAAATTCTAGGTATATTTTTGAAAATTGGTAACTTTTCTGACATGAACTCATAAAACAATTTTTTTGATCCTTGGTATGTTGGATACTCAATACCACCGAGTTCATGTTGAATTAGGATAGCAACTTTATCACTGTAATTTTCAATTTTCTTGGTATCTAACTTATAGAAAATTAAAGGACTTTCGTTAATTTCCCTATACAATCTTTTCTGGTTTATTTTAATTCTTAGGTTGGAAAACTCATGTGATTTTGAAACCAGCATCAATAATTCAGAAAAAGATAATTTTGGTTCTGCTTTTGTGAAGATTTTGATTGTCTCGTACAAAACATAGCTTTTGCTTAATGCATTACCATAAACTGTACTAACATATTCATTTCCAACGACATCAATAATATGTTCATCAATTAACTCATCTAATATATCTTTCAAGAAACTTTTAAGTTGAGTTTCAAAGGAGTTATGGCTATTCATTCTGGAAAAAATTGTGGGATAAGCAGTAGGGTTTTGCAAATACCTTTGATAGAAAAATGTTGATTTTAGCCAGGCAAATGCAGTTTCCAATGAGTTGATTGTTTTCAATGTAATCTCAGCAGTAATATTTTCATAAATACTTAAATGCAACGAACTTTCTAATTTTTCTGTGCCTTTAACTAATCTAATATATCTATCCTTTTGTTGAGCATCAGTCATAATGACACACGCACCTTCTTTTTCAAACTGTGGTCTACCTGCTCTACCCAGCATTTGCATTAAATCTAATTCATTGTATTCAGTCATTGAATCATTGTTCCAAACTTTTGTGCCCTTAATAATAACTAAATAGGCAGGCAAATTAACACCGACTGCTAAAGTTGAGGTAGAGCATAGAATTTTGATATTTCCATTAATGAAATTTTCTTCAATAAATTTTCTTTCATTTAACCCCAAACCTGCATGATGATATGCTACCCCACACCGAATTAAGTCACCAATTTCCTTATTAATATTAGTTGAGATATTGCCAACATTGTTTGCAATATTTGGTATATTTTGAGCTAGATATTTTGCAGTTGAAATTGTGCTACTTCTAGTTGGGCAAAATATTAAAACTGGTTTATGTTTTGAATGCATCCGTATAACGTCCGGAAGCTTACCATTATAAAAACCTTCTAATTGAAATGGATTAACTGAACCTGCAGTTTTATAACCATAAACAACTTTTTTTAGTTCAACCGCCCTGTAGCTATCGTCATATATTAAAGTATGAATATTTTCAGCATTATCAGTATTGGACTTACTTAGCCACTTTGAAACATCATGAATATTTGGAACAGTTGCACTTAAAGCAATAATTCTTAAATTTAATGACATTGTCATCATTCTTGTTATAACAACTTCTAAACTAGTACCACGAGCTTCACGAATAAAATGGACTTCGTCAACAAGTAGCAAATTGATTAAATCTAGCAACTTACTATAATCGTTCCATCTACGTGTCAATGCATCCCATTTTTCAGGAGTACAGATAATCATGTCGGATCGTCTAATCGAATCTAATTCATTAAATGACGAATCCCCAGTAAGCAAACCCACTGAGCAATTTAATGATTGAAATTTTTTACGCCAATCTTCGTATCTTTCTGAACACAACGCTTTTGTTGGTGCCATATATAGAATTTTTGAATTTTTAATATTAATATCATTGCACTGAAGTTTTTTATCAAGCAATTTAATGATTGCAAGCTCGAATAAAACAGTTTTTCCTGAACCTGTTGGGCTTGAAATAACACAATTTTCATCGGTTTCGTAAATTGTACGGAACGACTCTGATTGCATTTGATTAAAATATGAAAAGGGAAAAATTGTCCTATAACGCTCTGGTATATTATTCAGTGAAATTTGCAAAACTTTATTATTTGAATTCCTTTTTTGATGTGGAACTGGTTTGCAATATTTCTCATTTATACTATTTGTTTTAGAACCATAATTGCTAGTTTTGTTATTACTTACGTCCCAAGAAGTGTTTGAATCCTCAAGAATGTCATCACTCAATAAGGAAATGTCATCTGTACATAAAATAAATGATGTTAGAATTAGACTACTTTAAAATCAGTAAATAAATATTAGGTAAAAGCGTACGCTGTAGATGCTGAACACAATCTGAAATGTTCCGATCCTGCATCTCCTTGCTTTGAACTAGTAATAATCCCTATCCAAGGAAAAAGTACAAGAAGTCAGAAAATTGCCACTGAGAATGTTTAAATCTCCTAAAAAGGAAACTAAAATCTGAACTTTTGATAAATTCATGTTGGCGCGTTAAACTAAAATTCGCCATCTTCTTGTCTCAACACGTTGCTACTATATGACATTATGCTTTTATTATTTCTGTTAATCGTTGGGTGCTAATACTACTGTTTCAAATTAAACAATAGTATTTTGGAGCCGGTACGTATTCTTGAGATTTTACTTGCATTATTTTTACTAACTTTTATTATTTTTTAGCAGTGCCGAGGAATATTTGAAAAGATTAAAATGTCACAGGAAGGGCAACAACAACCTGAAAAGTTTATTAGAGAAGAAGAATTAGAATATGAAAGTGATGGCGATAATTTTGAACAAGTTTTTGTAGAAAGTCAACTTGGTGTGATTGATGAATCACAGGATAATTTATATGATGGGCAAGAAAATGAATTTGAGAGGGATAATGAGTTCAATGAAACTGATGATATAGAGAATATTTTTGATAATGATCGTCAAGAAGAGGAATATTATGAAAAGCAATTTGAGAAAGAATTTGAGGAAGAATATATAGGAGACAATGTGAGTACCGAGATAGGAGATTCCCAAAAGAATGATGATGTAGAGGAAATCCAAGCAGACATGGGTGTTGATGAGAGAAAAGATAGCTTCACCGAAATTAACAATAATAGCGCAAACAACTATAGCACTAATAGTGATGCAGCTAACAATGATACTATTAATAATGATACTACCATTAATAATGATACCATTACTAATAATAAAACGGAAACTTTGGACCTACTTGATGATTTTAGTGAATCTGAGAATGAGATAGAGGAAATAGAGCAAGCAACAAATAAGGAATCGAAAGAAAATTCAGTTATAGAAATTGGCAGTAATGATAAAACTGTATATAATTCAGATCCGTTTGATGATGATGAATTAATTGAGTATGTTGATAGCCCAGAAAATGATCAGAATCAGGAGCCAGAGTTTATTTCATTAGGCAATGAAATCGAAACCTTAAATCAAATACCGATTTATCTTGATTTCTCTGAATTGATAAATGAAGACGAAATCAGATTGGATAATGTATTTTTGAAGGACGAAATTATGGTTAATTTTGATTTTATGAAACTTTTCCCACCAGATTGTAAGGAAGATAAATTGTATTATGAATTTAATACATTATTTGAAACATTTACTGATTGTATTAATTTAACATTTAATAAATTATTTGAAAAAATTGGCGTCCTAATGAACTTGAATTTGAGTGACTTCAATATTCATTTAACATTTAGTGATTTGTTAAATTTTACAATTCAATCAGATTCAAGTTTTAGTGATGAATTACATTTGAGGGATATCTTACAGCATTATGAAAAATTAAAGAATCAATCATCAAATCCTGATTTATATGGATTTTTATCAATAAAAGTTTGGATAACGAGAACATTAAAAAGACAATTTAATATACTCAATAACTCATTAATAAATGGGTACAAGCTTGAGAATATTAATGAAGTAGTCAATAATAAAGAAGTGTGTTTAAAGATTGATAGAAATGAAAGTGATGAACCTTCATATAAAAGGAGGAAACATATTTAGTTAACATGTAGTTTTTGTAATTGACTTGTGTAATAAACTAGTAAAGATGCTGTTCGATAATAAATTTGAATATTAAATCCTTGTTTAGTAATTAAACAGTTTTATTTTATTTTATAGAAGAGAAAAGAGAAACCATATACAAAAATAAGATACATTATCTAATTAATGAATTAATTTAAGCAGCAGTTAATCTCTTTTGGGAAGAGAGTCTACCTCTTTGTCTTGCATTGAAAGCAACCTTTCTGTTATCAGCAGCCTTTGCAACAGCTTCTTCTTCTTCAGTAACAATGATTTCAATGTGGGATGGAGAAGATTGGTATGCATTAATTCTACCGTGAGCTCTGAAAGTTCTTCTTCTCATTTTTGGAGCTTGGTTAACTTGGATGTGGGAAATAACTAATTTAGTTGCGTCTAAACCCTTTGCCTGTAAAAAAAATAAAAGTAAACAGATATATGTATGTTAGTATTTGATCCTTAGTCAATAAGTAATGATATTTTTGATGATTAAAATTTAATGACAGCAGATGAATTGTTTAATAATTCTAATATATCAGATTTTCAAAATCAATGTAAAAAAAATTTTCTATTGAGAAAAAGTTGAGACAAGTTGTGCAGTTAATATCTTTTTAATTCCTGAATGAATACAAATCATATTATGGTCTTAACATTGCCATTATGTTCAGTGAAATCTGAAAGTAGAACACTACCCGTTGATAGGTTTTTGCATTATTGAAAAAAAAAGTGAATTAAAATATAATATTAGCATATTGAAAACAAGTGAATAAATAAACAATAATCATAAAATATATTATATCAAGTTATTATGGTGGTGGTAATAATACATACTTCAGCGTTAGCTTGAGCGTTAGTTAATAAACCTTGAACAAACTTAACGGATTTTGCAGGCCATCTTGCTTTGGTGACACCGAATTCTTTACCTTGAGCGGTTCTACCGATGGAACCATTAAATCTTCTGAATGGAATTGCTCTTTCATGATCTAAAACTTGGGTTAAGTATTTTTGAGCTTTTTCTAATTTCCAACCAGAAACTGCTTGAGCGGTTTCTCTGGTGTTCTTGAAAGAGACTCTTAAGTAAGAACCTCTTGCAGAAGCAGATTTTGCTGGGTTTGATGGAACTGCTGCGTATCTAGCCATTGTTGATCTGTTTAAGGAATATAACTTCAAAAGTTTTGAAAGAATATAGTAAAAATTTCACCAATTTTGATATTATAGTAAGTAGTTTTCGTATTGATAATTGAGAATTTCAAAATTGAGTATTGAGAATTCGCTATTGAGTGCGTCTGGCAGAAAAATCTGTGCACCACCAAAAAACAAAAACTGTGTGCGGTGCGCAGGTGCATAATGCAAACCACAGTCACATTGCGTGGGTTCTGAGTAAAAAAACTCGTTGTGTGCGGTGCGAGGGTGTAATTCAATTTATCCCTTTTGGGAAGTCTTTCCCTTACAAGTTACCAATTTGGGGAATAAACAATAAACGTTGAGGAAACATTCATGTTCGGAGTTAGCAGTAGCAACAAACGATTCTAGAGATACTATATACCAAGGCCGGAATTATTTACAGATCATATAGTACAATACTTAATTTAAACTAAAACTTATCTATCTACTCTACATTTATATTGTCAACGTCCTCCAATGGTTCAAGTTATAAACATTAGTTTATATTACTTGTCAGACAGCCACCCATTCCCATCTTCAACCATCACTTCCGAAGAAGTACATGATCAAAGATAAAGATCATCGCTCCTTTATTTACCTGATGAAAAAAGGAATAAAAAGTGAAAGTTTGGGATCGCAGAATATCCAGATGACTAGATTGCTATGAATCGTAGGCAAAACTGTAATGATAAACCACTAAAAGAACACCGAAATGTTCCTTTGTATTCTCACTTTGAGGGTATGGGGGTTCTATCTCATCAACCAAGTTGGAATTAGTGGCTCTTGAGAAGAGTCAAAAAGAGACGAATCCTATAGAAATGATCCTATGAAGTACGTCGACAAAGAAAGAAGAAAAGCAAAAGGTTGAATCTACATTATGAAACTGTGGGAAAAACTCTTCCTTTTATAGTTTTTCAAATTTGAGAATTGGTTAGAAAGCGGTGAGGGTTTCCTATGTGGGTTTCTCACTAAGTAGATGCCTATAGTGGATAAAAATGGCGGGTTTTTCTATATCATACAAGGAATAACCATTTACAATAATGTCTATCGAGTCAACAGATGTAGTTTAATTCTTCTATATATATTCTTAAATTGTAACTAAGTAGCCGTGCCAGATTACCCTTTGTTTGTTTCAATGGAACATATTTATAATAGGCCAGTTTAAGAACGAATTTTACAATTTGCATTTTGGATTTTAGATTTTAGATGTAATCATATTGTTTGTATTATTTATTTTTCTCTTTGTAAAATTTCTGGCAAACAGACCATCTAATCAACTTATCTGATTCAATGCAGTTTATACTATTCCTTCTTATACAAGCGTTTTACTGTTTACAGTTCTCAAATGCATTTGATACTTCTAAAGCCCCATTTGATTCGCTTGATTTAAGTAATCTGATTGGTACGCATACAATTACTTCACAACATGAGACTCCTCCATCAATTATGATAAGTAATTGGTACTTTCTTTTGAAGAAATCTGAATCTGATGCTGCTAAAATCGGCTTTGGGTGTCCGGATGATTCTACTTTATGTGGTAAAATATATATAAAGGATAATGATAAGACGCCTATTCAATTATTTAGCGTTACAGATAATAGTGTACATTATTCAATAAACAATGAGACCTCGAATATCGTTGCTACATGGAATGATATTAAATATGGTGATTATAATATTAATGTCAAGGTTGATTTCCAATGCTCTAGTTCTGATGATTCACTTTTAGAGTGGGTAAATGATTCATTGATTATTAAAGATAATCTTGAATTTAGTTGGAAGAGTAAACAATTTTGTTCAAAGGGTAACAATGGTGACAACTCTAAACCTGGTAATAATGATGAATCAAGTAGTGGCTTTGGATTTTTTGGTACAGTCATATTAATAATGGCAGTCGCATTTGCAGGTTACTTAATTGCTCAAGCATGGTTTAATACAAGTACAATGGGTAGCTCTGGCGATTTCTTTAACGAATTGGTTGATACCGTAGTTGAAAGTGCTTCATCTATTCCTCATTTATTCATTGAAATCATTAATAAGATTACAGGTAATTCCAGCTCCAGCAGAGGTGGTTATAGTGCTGTATAATTTCTCTCTAATATCTAATTGATTTTATTATTAAGTTACATAAATTGTATATAAAAATATGCTTTATTTTAATTGTAGGATGTAATATTTAAACATTATTCACTACTTGTTTTAAACTGTCAACGGTATTCTTAATTGATGTTTCTAAATAATGTTTTTTCTTATTCAATCCATTAAGACTTTCAATATTTTCTCTTATTTGGCTTTTCAATTCAATTTCATATTCTGTAATAGATGTTTTAACAAATGTACGTCCAACAGCTTCCCAAACAAATTCATTTTTTGTAGCCTTGATGTCTTGCATTGATTTTTCTATTATTGAATTATTTCTTGTAACTGAGTCAATGGTTGCAAGGGTTCTTTGTAAATCGCTTTGATGTTGACGTAATTGAACACGCATTTCTGTTACCATTTTGTTGAGGTCCGACATAATTATGTTATAGGATGTTGTTAAACAACTAGAAAATGGGTAAAATATCTAGCAAAATTATCAGAATGAAAATTGAAAATTGAATTCATGTTAGCAAATAAAAATAAAAAATAAAAATAACCAAAAACCAAGGTTAGCAATTTCAAATTTCGCTGTATCATTTAGATCATTAATATTATATATTTATTATTAGAAGATGTACAATCTCATTGAAAGATATTATTTATAGTGGGAGTTTCAACTAAGTAGATAGTATTTAAGATGTCTGGTGATTCTGCTTTTAAGGTTAAAAAAAAACAAAAGCCTTCAATACTACCAATGTGGATTCCTAAATCAATCAATCTAAACTCAGTTCAACTAACATTCAAAGATTATATACCAATAGTTGTTTTGCTTTATATTTTAAATATAGTTATAACAGGAGAGTTAATACCAAAGTTTATAACTTGGACACTTTCTTTGCTTGTAACACCAATAACAACAATTTTATCAAGATCGAGTGCCCCAAAATCGGTTACATCATTTACTGATTCAAAATTTTTAGGAAATTTTGTACCACACGGTCTAACAAGTGGCAAATCTATTATATATGAAAAGAATAAGTATATATTTCCACCTGTTCAAGAAGCTTTAGAATTAAAAGAATTAGGTTATGAAAGACTATTTGATATCAATACGTCAGTTGAGAATTCAAGAAGAAAACTCTATAAATATTCATCTGAGTTTTATGATGATATAATTGAAAATGACAATAAGAAGAAAAATAAAAAGTCAGGAGATTCAAAGACTCTTCAGCCATATGAGAGCACCATTTCAAATTTTAGAATGAATGGTAGGAGAATATATAATGGTAATGAAAATCCAGAAATCATTCTAGTTACAGCAATAAATTATGAAAAACTGGATTCTTCATTGTTAATTAAAATAATTCAAAATAGAGTTGATTATGCACATAAACATAAATTTGGGGTATATTCACGTTGGGCTCAGGAATTTATACCAATTTTACAAGGCTCTAAAAATGATATAGATAATTGGTCAAAACCTATTGTAATCAGAGAAGCAATGAATGCCTTTCCAAATGCAAAATGGTTTTGGTATATTGATGAAACTTCATTAATCATGAATGATGAAATTAATATTAAAAATTATATTTTAAATGATGAAGTTTTGGAGCCAATTTTATTAAGAGATCAATCAATATTACCCCCTAATGGTATAATTAAGACTTACAAAAATATTAAACCAGATCAGTTGAGCTTAATTATAACTCAAATAGATTCTGGTTTAGACACTCATAACTTTTTGATTAAAAATAATTTAGGTGGTAAAGCATTATTGGATGTTTGGATGGATCCAAAAATGAGAATGTACTCCTCATTCCGTAAAGATCTTACAAAAGCGTTAGTGCATATTTTACAATGGCATCCTGAATTATTATTAAGAACCGGGGTGATTCCTCCAAGAACAATTAATTCATTATCTCCAAGCGATTCAAGATCAACCACTCAAGAATTTTTGTATCAAGAACATGATTTTATTATAAGCCATCCAAACTGTAAGGGACTTGGAGATTGTGAAAAAAAGATGGATTTATATTGGCGGGAAACTCAATTAAAAACAATCAAGAAAGTTTAGCATTGTGTAACTATAAATATGATTAATAATTAATACTCTCTATATTGCATTAAAATTCCAATTATTCTTATATTTTCGATCCATTAACAAAAGAGCTTAAAAATTCTATACGTACAAAACTATCAAGAAATAGAAAATTATATATTCTCTTACCTATTTTTCAGCTGATTGTTCTAAAACTTTTAAGGCAATTTGTTTTCTTCTTTCCTCAATTTCTGTTGTTAATGTATTAGAATTTGTAAAAGATTGATTTGAATTTGCTGATGACGACGTAAGGTTAGGATTACCAGAAACTCTTAAATTACTTCTTAAATTACCAATATCAATGTCATCATCATTCCAAGGTCTAATTATACCAAGTAGAACGGAAATCTGATAAAACCCATCGAACAATGGCTTCAATGTTGGTTTCAAAACTTCTGGGAAAAATTCAACTAATGAAAAGGTGTCAGATGGATCACCAGAAATGTTATTTGAGGTTGTTGTTGTTGATGATGATGACAATGAAGTAGGTAGTATATTTGAGTTAATTGTAGGTGAAACTTGAATATAACGTAAATAATACCATGTTGTTAAGAAGGACACAAATGCAGGTATGAATGGTGATGATTTCATTTTAACAATTGATAATAATAATGATAATGATAAGAGGATGAATGGTAAACGTTTTAAACGAAATTTAAAGAATGATAAAACTCTAATATTTCTTTCCGGAATTAATTGTTTTGCAACGATTGACAATGGTACAATCAAAATAAATAAACCATATTGTAATGGATAATTCAATGATTGTGATGTACCATTGACTATATGAATAAATGAGATTATCAATAATGAGAAGAAGTTTGAGATAATTATAACAAAAAGAAGAAATTTCCAAGTCTCTGAAATTGACTGAGATGGAGATGATAAATAAGTTGAAAGTTCATCTACTGAATCATTATTAATTGATGATGGGTTCCATTGAGATTCTAAGAATGTTATCCCAAAATAAATTATAATCAAACCAAAAAGAAAATGGAATGGTGAAGTTTCAACAAATGATGAGATAAATAAAGTCCAAGGGTGGAATACAATATGAGATGGCACCAATTGTAATGATGGGATAATAACATCATCGAATAATAAATCAGGATTACTTTGAAGTAACACTTTATAAGATTGTGTACGAATATAAGACGTTGTTGCAGATAAAAAAATTGTAGTTGCAAGCAACAACAATGTTACTGTAGGTAATGTAGTCAGTTTCTGCACATATAAGGAGATAGAGTCCATATCAAATGTCATTGTGTTATGTATTGTCCACTTAGCCAGAAACTATTGATGAGTATACAAAATGATATTATTATCTGTACATAAAATCAAACATGAATTGCTTGAACATTTAAACAAATATACATGAGGAAAACAGAAAATTAATTTAAAGTTTAATTTATTGGATCGCTGAGATCGAACGTAGAACCCAACGCGTATATTTAAAATTATTAATAAAATTTGTAGAAAAATTTAAGTTTGGATCACGTGGAAATTCACATGGGCAGCTGTGTGCACATGCTTATAGCTTATTTTAATATATTCAAGAGATTATATTGTACACTTATTTGTTTCCTCTATACCAGTTAACACTCCCCTTATTTTCTAACGAGATTATAGAACGCTGTGCGAGATTATATGGACAGCCTAATGGAAGAGAAGATTGAAAATAATTCTCCAGATCAGGAAAAGTCAAATGAAAACAGTACGCAACAAAGTCATGTGAAACTGGAAGATGCTAACCAAATAAATAACACAAATGATAATGTTAATGATGAAAATAAAACAAAGCGACGCAAATCAAACTCTGGTGGATCAGGATTAACTTTAGAACAAAAGAAGGAAAATCATATAATGTCTGAAAATCGTAGACGTGAACAGATAAGATCAACATTTGATAAATTAGTTGAAATTGTACCACAACTACAAGAATCTGAAAGCAGATCAGAACTTGCAGTCTTAACTAAAACTTCTAATTATATAGAGCATCTGAGATCGGAATATGAAAGATTACAAACAATACGAAAAGAACGTGGATTGCCTGAATGAATACTATTTACAAACTATATATTACCTATCATACTAATTCCAAATGCTTGTATTTATTGTTGCTGAATAAGATCTACCATTATGAATAACTTTCACGTCCATCTCAGTTAATTCATCCCAGTTGAAACATCTCTTTTCTATACGAGCTAAACCCTCTTCACCATCATTTATTAAAACTTCACCAACTTTGCCAGTATCTCTACGAGAACGGGGCGTGGTGGCGCTAGTTGTTGATGATGATGATGATCCAAACGGATTATAAGCAGGTGTCTTTCCTTTATCTTGTTGAGCCTTTTGTTCATTCAAAATTCTAATCTCTAATATTTCATCACCATCAATATTTGGGATTCTCTCGTTAAATTTAATTGGTAAAACTCTACGTACTGAACCATTTCCTGTATATGTTCTAATTGTTAATTCCTGGCCCATATAACAACCTTTATTGTAATTTATACCTCTCATCCAATCTAAATTTATTTCAAATGGTAAAATTGCTGTGCCCTTATTGAAATCAATTGATTCGGCTATACCAAATTTAATTCGACGACTTAAATAATTTTCATAGGGTAATTCAGTAATTTCTTTATCATTTATTAAAGGTTTTGTGTCGATATCCGTTAATACCCTAACACCAAAATAATCTACTCTTTGGTCGATTGCTAGACCTTTGATTGAATTTAAATCACAGTGTGAATTGATCAAAATATTTGAATTTAGAAAGTCATTAACTAACTTATTTGCTGAGTTTGGGTTTTTAGAATTCCCGTTTGAAAAATAACCATCTAGCAAATCATCATATATCTCAGTTCCCAATTTTGAGTCATTGTAATAAAACCAAGAATTTAAATTAACCTCCTTTATATCAACCTTGGCTCGCAATTTATGTAACTTCAATGTCATCTGTAATTGCTTAAAAACATCATTATTTAAAATTTCTAGTAAATAGTTTGGATAATTATCATTGGTTTCATCTATTAAAAAAGGGGTTGGATAGATAAAAATATCACTAAAGACACGTCCATTTGCCTTTAATAAATGAGCAAATACACCATCTCTTCTAATACCTAAACGTAAAGGTAATTCATTTTCATCATTCGGATCAAACTCTTCATTTTCGTGTAATATCCCCCAATTTGAAGACTTTACCAAGTCATCATTCAATTGAATTGAATTAACAATTTGTTGATTGTTTATATCTGCCTCTGATATGGTTGTTTGGTTTTTTTTCAAATGTGTAGGTAACATTTTAACCGTGGTTAAACCGTTTATGAAACTCGATGCATCTTCCCCTGAAATTTGTAAAAATCTTGACGTTTTATTCAAACTTATAAGTCCCTTTGAAGGGATTTTGGAAGGGATAGTAATCCAACGTTGAAAGCGTATAGCAAAACTTCTATTTGGTTTCAGCAATGCAAACATTGTTGAATACTTTGATCATATCGAAGGAGAATGCTTGTCTTAGTAATATGAAAAGGTGGAGATTTGGCGATGAAAAATCTCAACATGAATTTCCAATTTTCAGTTGCCTATTGAGGAATAAAGAATTGTGGAGTATTTAGTATTTAGTATTTAGCATTTAGAAAAGAGTATACACACGGTAAGAACTAGGGGAAAAAAAAGGAGGTCAGAGCAAAAGGGTCAGGGGCAGCTATTCTTCTTCAACATTGTCTTCATCATTCATTGGCTCGTCCTCATCCAACGCATTGCCCGAATTTTTGATTCGTTCAGTAAGAAACACATTAATGTCGTCCTGCAATTGTGTAATATACCCACGTAATACACTCATTGAAGAGTCTAAATTGAGAGGAGCTGGCTTATCTCTGTCCTCATAATTACCCTTTGTAGATTCAATCAAATAAGGAGATGGACCTGTTGTTGCTCCATCAGAGGAAAGTTGGTTTTTGTCGACGTTTTCAAGTGTAAACGTTTTCGCTGTGTCCCCTGCAATATAATTTGCAGATGGTCTCATTGTTAACTGTGTAAGGGAGAACTTCTAACTAACAGAAAAGATATAAGTGTTGCAATATGACTTGATCATGAGTTTAGTGACAATTAGATATTACAAATCCGGGTAATTCGCAGCGCTGGAAAATTTTTCAGTTTTCCGTGTGGTTAAAGATTCCTCTCAAGAGATTTTAATATTGATGGTGGTTAGTTATTCAAATACAAGGAGTACAATTCCATCTGGCATTAAAGATGACGTTCACTATTGTCATAGACAACGACCTCCACTTTTCTGTGCTTGAGTTAGCGGCTATTTTAGATTTAGAACTCAAAACTGAGGAACATCAATACAAAACCTCATTTCAAAACTTACTAGATGAAAATAACACAGATGAAATTGCCAATAAATTAATTGAAATTCAACCTTTTATCATAGCTAAATTTTCTAAGAAATCATTTGAACCATCTATTAATCTTTATCTTCACATTGTCAAACTTCTTAAAAATGAAAATTTATTAGCTTCATTACTTAAGAACATTGAAGCAAATCTAGAATCTACTTCAATTCCATCCGATGTTCTACTTATTGCACTGACTAATATTTTTAATTCTCTCTCCATCACATCATCTATAAGATTAGAAGCGCTTCTCTCCATCGTTAAATTGATTGTTAAAGAAAATATTTCTGGTGTAATCTCAAACATAGCTAAAAATAGTGAAAGCTGGATTACTTCAATCACTGATGCTGTTTCAACTGAAAGAGTAAATGAATTAATCACATTAATTTTTAATCAGTACTCAATTGAAAATGAGTCAGATTCGATCAACTTTGTTGAATCTTTAATAGTTGACAATAAAATTTTATTGAATTCAAATACTCTTATAAATTACTTTTCAAAAATATTGAGTTCATTCTCAATTTATAATTTAACAAATTCACAACCTGCTTTTAAGTTAACTGAAAATGAAACATTTGTCAAATTATTGAATTTTTATTTACATGGTGATTATAATGCATTTACATCAAACAGATCAGAATTTGAATCATCATCATTCTCTTCCTTAATCAACTTTGAAAACTTAGAATCAACATTTCAATCAATATCAATTCTTAATTATTTAGCAAAATCAAATCTTTCTTCAGTTTCATATAGTAATATTTCGAATGATTTAAATATTCCAATAGAAGATGTTGAATTAAAATTAATTACATTAATTTCAGAAGGTTTGATTATAGGTAAGTTAAATCAAAAATCAAACTCAGTTACTATCAATTCGATTAACTATTCATTATCGTCTTCATTGGCATTGAATGAAGAATTAGTCAATTGGTCTGAAGTTAATTCATTATTAAATTCTTGGAATAAAAACATTGATACTCTACAAACCACTTTACAAAATTTAATTGCTAGACGTGGAAAAAGAGTTAATGCACCTTCTGTTATTATGAAATTTCACCAGCAAAAGTTAGAAGCTAAAGAGGCAAGGGAAAAGAAAGCGGCACAAGCGGATCAAATTAATGATTCTGAATCCATTGCTACTGAACCTTCTGTAGATTCTCAAGCTGTTTAGATCGTTATATAGTATTATATCTCTGTATATTTTCATTTAAAGTATAAAATATTTTCTAAGAAGATTTCCTACGGGTTTTATTGAATTAGTTCAACTTGTATTTAATTTGTTCGTATTATATCTTATTTGACAATGCATTTAGTTATAAAGCTGAAGTTCCTTCTGTTGAAACATCCTTGAAAGGCATGAATACTGATTTAATCCACAATCAGTTATAGACAATAGTTTAACGAAATATTTTGTAAAAAGTAGGTAATAATTAAAGTTTGATAATTTTTCCAATTTCGGAGACTAAAATTTAGTGAAAAGCAATAAATATGCAACACAAATATTAGATCTAATGCAATTAAGGTTTACGTAGCTATTTAGGCCTACTTACATGTTGATTTCATTAAAATTATCCTATTTGTGGAATTTTGTGAAAATATTTCATTTTGATAAATTTTTAAAATTCTCCACCGTCACCTGAAATGAAATTTAATAAATTTAATAACAACAATAAAAGCTTGTTTCAATATTAGCTTAGTGCTAGATAGTCATTTTAGACTGTTACAATTTTAATTATTATGATACTGTTTAGTTTCAGGTAATATAAAATAAAATATTTCTTTAATTCAGAATGTTTATTACAACAAGATAATTGTCATACTCGCTACATGAATATTTTCTTAAGATATCTTATTTTTGAATCTAATTATATGTCATAATAATATTAAAATGTTTGTACACAATAACCTAGCCTATAAAAATATCGTTGGATAATTCAATTTCCAAAAGTCATCGTTTAATAAATCTTGTACATTAATTGGCTTTAAAACAACATTACCTAAACCATTTCTAATAGATTTATCACCAAAACTCTCAATATCATAATACCAAATTTTTTCAAATTTACAATCTTTGATATAATTTAAAACATATTGGTAATTAAGTCCGACTTGATCATTCCCATGTGAATCATCACTTAAAACAAACTTGACATTTTTTGAAATCATTAATTTTACTATATCGTCTTTTGGATAAGGAGTATTCCAGCCTTTTCTAATTGCAGAAGAATTCAATTCGACAGCTAGATTATTAGAAACTATAAAATCAATTGAATCTTCAATTATTGACCAAATTTCAGGCCAATCATCTTTAATTGAAATACCCAAATTTTCTTCTTGCGTAATTTTAACTCCATTAACTTCTATATTTCCAAACAATCTAATCAAATCAAAATGTGCAACCACTTCCGGTTTTAAGTATTTAATCATTTTATTAACGAGTTTAAAATATTCATGATATAAACCACGTAATCCATTATATTTTGTGAATGCAATATCCCACGTTTTTTGATCAAAATCAATGTCAATTCCATTCACGTGATGGACACTACCAACCACCAAATCTGCATTTATATCATTCTTTAAATCTAAACACATTTTTAAATGTTTATCATCTATTCCACCTTCAGATTCAAACCCTACTAAAATTTTCATATTATCATTGTTTGAATTTATTTCATTTTGAAATTTTCTTGCATTTGAAACATATGAGTTAAATTGTTCCTTTAACGAATTCGGTGTCATATTCAATTCTTCTTCTTCTGGATAAATATAATCTTGTTCTAATCTTGGTACATGTTCAGTTAAACAGAATATTTTAAAATTTTTTGTAATTGCAGTTTTAATTACTGATTCTAATGTGTCATGTGCATGTTTACAATAACTACCTGAATGTGAATGATGTGAATAAGGCATTGTAAACTTTTATATCAATATATTTAACAATCTAGATATCTATATACAAACAGTCTATTTAAACTATCTATTTACAAAGAGTTAAAGATGTGAGTTACAATAGGTTGTATCAGCAAAAGAAAACACAATTTTCTCACCAACCAAATCTTCTCAATCTTGCACGTCTTTCTTCTTCTTCCTTTTGTAACTTCCATTTATAAAATAACCCCCAAAGTAATCCGACCCACATTCCTCCTAAATGTGCCGCATAATCAAAACTTCCCCATTTTAAAACACATCCAACGATATTATAAACTGCAAATAAACCAGCTGCAACTGATGCACCACCAGGAACAGGTATGAAAAAGAATGCAATTCCAGCATTTGGGAACATTGTAGCAAATGCAGTGAAAACTCCTGCAATTGAACCAGATGCACCTAAAGATCTACCAAAATTACGGAATATTTGTGAATAAGCTAATGAAAAAAATGATGCCCAAATACCTGATACTAAGTATAAAGTTGAAAATCCAGAAACGCCTAATAATGAAATCATTGTACCTGAAAAAGAATATAAACATCCCATATTGATTAACAAATGGAAAGGTTCTTGATGTGAAAATGATGATAACAGTAATGACCAGTTTGAAGTTCTAGTCAGAGCCGATCTATCCATTATGAAATAATTTTCTAAAGTTTTATATAACATGGCATTAGAATAACGGATTTGCCATAATCCGAAAACAATCGCATTAATACCCATAATTGCCCAGATTAAATGTTGTGGATGTTTATTAAAATATGATAATGGTGTATATTCAAATAAGAGTGGCATTGAGAAATATGTACCAATTGTAAAGATAGTGACAAATATAAATGGTTTGATTATGTTATTTTTAACATTATTGTAATTAGGTTCTGATCTTTTATATGAGTTTCTTCCAAGTTGATTGAAAGTTGCAAATCTTTTGAATATGAACGGTTTTACTAAAGATCCATTAGGTTTATTATAATTTGCAAACAATCTAACTGATTCAGTATTTTTCAATTTTGTTTGATTAATTATTGAACTAATGTTAGGATTATTTAAAGATTTTGTAAACAATGTGGGTTTGATAAATTTTGTAGAACCAAATCTAAACGATCTAAAGGAACGCACCCCGATAGCAAACATAATGAAAGACCGATGCTTATTATAGAGGGAAATTACAGAAAAAAAAACCATTTACAAAGGGTGGCAAACAAATCAATAATTATCTTCAGCGAAGGTAAAGTAATTGTATGGAAATACACCAAATTGACCAGTTTTCTCTAAAATACCTTCCCACCATCCAGAATCATTTTCTTTAGTAACACGGACTATATCTCCCTTTTGAAAGTTTAGATCTTGCTCGGATTGACCTGAAAATGGATACAACGCTGTACCCTTTTTTATAGATTTCCTTGTAGGCGGTGAAACGTATGATGATATTGATGGGATTGACGAAACATGATTGAAAAATTTCAAAGTTTCAATTTTATTACATATTTGTAATTGATTTTGTTTTATTTCATTGGTATCATGAATAATCGAAATATTGTCCAATCTATATCCCTTATTTAATTGAATTAAATATTTGTACATTATTTGGAAAATTTCCAAATTATAGTTGAATAGAATGATTGAAATCAATTCAGTTATTTTAGAAGATAATTGAAAGAACAATGGTAACTCAATGTTTAATAAATGATCATAATTATTACCATTTTGGATATTTTCTTGTAATTTCTGTGATATTTCGTATCCCTTTTTGGTATCTTCATAAGATGCTTTATCCTTTGAATTATTTAATTTAACTGATTGAGATTTTAAAATATTAAAGTCAAATTCAATGTATTCCCTCTCTTTAATTGATTTTTGTATTGCCTTAATCGATTTAATTAATTTATCCATAATTTTCATGAATTGATTTTCAAATGAAGTCAGTTTTAAGTTAATATCTGATTGAATATTACTTATAATTGACACTATACCATTGTTATCATTTTGTAAAATATTTTCAAAATGTTTAAAAATTTCAATTAAATGTTTTAAATATTGACTCATTGATTTATTAAATTTTTTAGTCGAATCGTTTAATAACTCATAATTTTTAATAATTACTTCTGCATGATCTAACTGTGCCTTCAAGACTCCATTTAAATTGGTATACTCGATGCCATTAGAGTTTTGAAATTTGTGTTTAATAAATTGTGGTGACTACATGTGGGAAAACAAAACGTCGAACATGTTAGTAAAAATATATACTTTGATTACAACTTATTATGAACATACCCTAGTTATCGACTTCCCCAAGTCGTTCCAATCTACATCCGGGATAGCAAAGTTAACATTCATTACGATTATTCTTTGAGATTATTTGTTGTTTGTTTATGAAGTACCTTTGATGGATGCCCTGGATCAAAACCGGGCCATGCGGAAATTTTAAAATCTTGTTTCTTCTTTTTATTTTCCACAATTTGATGATTTTCAAATATTTCATTATTTTCATTAATTACTTCATCTAATTGATTTAACAGATTTTCATCATTAGCAATTTCCAATTTTAATTGATTTATTTTATCATTAATTAAATTGGATAATCCAACAATTAAATTGTTTGAAAATTCTCTATCAGTTGGTAAATTTTTCAAAATTGAATTTTTTAATAATTTAACTAGTTTAATTGAATTTAATGATTTCTTAAAATTATTATTATTGTATATTGGTTTTAATAAAATTAATGCAGAATAATATAACATTATATGTATATGAATTGGAACGTATTTTAAAACATTCAAAATATCTTTATCTTGTAATACTATATTTAAAACTGTCTCTGCTGATGATAATGTCAATTGTGCAGATACTTTTTTACTTTCAATTGGAGATAATTCTTTCATAAATTCATCTTCTTCATCACTATCAACATCCTCAAGAGATGTAGAAAGAGATTCAGAATCATTATTTTCATTATTTAAATTTTCAAAATCACTTTCAATTTCATTAAAATTTGGTAATTCTAAATTCAAATTTAAATTATGAAAATTTCTGAAAGATTTTGAATTTATAAAAATTTTTGCAAAATTGTAATAAATCAATGTAGATTTTGAGGACCAAATTGAAACGGCTTTATTTGCACTATATGGATTTAATAAGACAGTCCATTGAACCATCCATTTATCTAATTCTAAATTTGTTTTAAATGGTAATCCAAAAGCAGAAGGTTTTAATAGTTCAAATCCATTGAATGAAGAATCAAAGATTGAATTAATTGCATTATGATATTCAACTTGTGAAATTAATCTAATATTCGATCCAATATTGATATCATGGTTTTCATCTTCTAATAATTTTTTATCATTTGATAAATTTATTTCCTTTGAATTAATTAAATTTTGTCTATTGAATACTATACTTTGTTGTCCATCTAAGATATATAATAAATACCATAATTTTAATCTATCACGTTTTGAAAATATTGAAGATTTATTATTCAATAAATTAATATGTTTTGATAATTGAATTGCTAAACCTGTAAACATTTGGTTATTTTTAAACCAAAATCCACAAAATATTAAAGCAATAATTGAATTAAAGGAATCAATTTCATTTTTCGGTAAATTAAACAATATATTTGATGATAATTTATAAATTATGGATTCTAAAATGGGGGATAATTCATTAATATTTGAATCAGGATAATGAATGGATGAAATACATGAAATGGTAGCAACTAATAATGGACAATTTTCCCAAATTTGCTTAATTGAATATTTTGATATATCGAAACCAAATAGTTGAGGTGATATATTGTTATTGAAAAATTTGAATAATTGTGAAGCTTTTTCAAATGTAAGAATTTTATAAAGTGTTGTAATTGGATCTTCATTGGGTATTATTATTGATTGTATTTTTTGTTTTTTGTTCGTATATGATAATTCAGTATTTTCTTCATTAAGTCTTTTTGTAGATGTTGGAATATCTGCTAAATTATTTGATTCAATATTTGATGGTGATGCTAATAATTGATGTTGAAGTGGTGGATTGATTTGTTGAACGGATTGACCTTGTTGATTTTGTAATAATGATAAAATAGTCGATAGTTGTGAACCAAACCCATTCAATCTATCTTCAACGGAATTTTCCCATTTATTCAATGACATTGATGGAGATTGTGGTGATATTGTTAGCTGTGAAGATTTTTCAGTTAATTTCAAGTTGTCATTGGTAGGATTCAAAATATTAGAAATTTTGTTGACATTTTCTCCATTCATTTTGGCAACCTTATAACTTGGAACTTTGAATTCATAAATGCATTGCAAGCCCTGTAATTTACATCTATTACAAACATCATCATCCAAATTTAATTTAATACATTTAATTTTTGATTTTCTACAATTTATACATGCTTTTGAACGTTTTGTTTGTGATGATGGTAGAGGTGAAGTGTTTGATGTAGGTTTCTGAGAAGATGTGGATGATGACGGCAAGGGGAGGATGGGGATCATTGTTGGTTTTGCAAACTATTGAAAGAAACCTAAAATTGAGTTAATGATCAAATGGAATCTTTTTGAGATTCCCGCAGTAGAATTCGAATTCCGAATCAAATATTCTCTCTCGGTCCTGCAACCACCCCATACTTTAACTATTATATAACCAAACAATATGTTTTTCAAACACAACATCAAATACATCGTCTTAGGGGCATCCACCAACCCTACCAAATTTGGGAATAGAATCTTGAAATGGTATATTGACAATAAATTACCAGTGATACCAATTAATCCAACCAATGATAAAGTTTGTGGTATTGATGCATACCCTTCATTGAAGGCATATTTGAAAACGTCGAATGATAATGTGAGTATCAGTGTAGTTACACCTCCATCAATTAGTTTGGAAATGTTGAAAGGAGTTGAAGAGGTTGATAGGATCAACTGTGTATGGTTTCAAGTTGGTAGTTATAATAGACAGGTTGTTGATTACGTTAAAGGATTAGGAATTGAGGTTATTGTTGGTGATTGTATATTGGTTAATGGGAAGCAATTATTAGCAAATATAAACGATATATAGGTATGATAGAATTAAACAGGAGTTGAATTTGCAAAATCAGTAGATGTGGAGGTTGTATTATTATTATTTAGTTTATTTAAAGTATTTTTAATAATTTGAACAGATGAAGAGAGATCCGATTTTTGAACATTTAGATAGGAATTTTGATTAGATATCCAAGATTCCAAGTTTTTGAATTTACGTGAAGCTCTTTCAGCATCGATTCTAAATGCTGATTCTTGCCATATTGACCTTTTAATATCCAATTTATCGAAATCTGATAGAATTTGAAGAATTTCATCGTTGTATAGTTTATAAATATATTCAAAGACGGAGGATAGAGCATCCCAATCATAATTTGGCAATTCCGAAGCGGGGGAGGCATCCTTGAAGAATTCGTTGAGTTGTTTGTGATGATCTATGACAGCGGCAAAATGGGGATCGTTAACAAGATCAAATTCGACATCAACATCGACATTATCAACAACCTCGTCGACATTGGGGGTAACTGCCGTGGATTGTTGCAATGGAACGGGTGTGGAGACGTCTCCGTAGGTGGCTGCGGTGGTATCAGACATGGCAGAGGGGAAACAACACAAGAAGATGGTGTTGAGCCTCAATAAACTTAAAACCCTACAGTTTTCTCTCCCTTGTGAGAAAGTTGAGCGTTTTCTTACAACGGGAAAGCTGGAGTTTGAGAAGGGCGGTTTCCCGCTTGGAGGGGGTTGGGGCCAGGGGGGAGAGTCTTCGACGATGAGAGCGGTGGGGGGAGATGGGTGTGGAGGGTAGTCTTTTGTTGTTACTGGGGGTGGCCATTGGTTAGAGAGAGAGATGTGATAGGAATAGATAATAATAAGATAATAAGTAATAGGAAAGAGCCAGTAATATAGAAGTGGACGACACCCACGTTTGGTATAAATAGAGAGCGTTCGCTGTTTTTGTGGAGTTTGTATAGTGCCAACTGGTTTCTTTTCTCTTGTTTCTCTTCTTTTCTCTTCTCTCCATCTTCAACCAATATGTCCAACACTGAAAGAACCTTCATTGCAGTCAAGCCAGATGGTGTCCAAAGAGGCATCTTCCCAGAAGTCCTCAGAAGATTTTCCAACAAGGGTTTCAAGTTAGTCGGTGTCAAACTTACCGTTGCTAACGAAGAACTCTTAAGAGAACATTACGCTGACTTGCAATCCAAGCCATTCTTCCCATCCCTTTTAGCATACATGACCTCTGGTCCTGTCTTAGCTACCGTCTGGGAAGGTAAGGATGTTGTCAAGCAAGGTAGAGTTCTCCTTGGTGCAACCAACCCATTAGCTTCTGCTCCAGGTACCATCAGAGGTGACTTTGCCCTTGACATGGGTAGAAACATCATCCACGGTTCCGACTCTGTTGAAAGTGCAGAAAAGGAAATTGCTCTTTGGTTCAAGAAGGAAGAACTTGTTGACTACAAGGCAGAAATGTACGGTTGGATCTATGAATAGGTGTATGTGTATGTGTATATATATACATGCTTTGTTTATAACGTTTAATTGTTAAATGACTTATTTATTATAATGTTCTTGTAGAGTAATCCTACTAATTCTCCTACTAATTCTCCTCCAACTCCACCAAAATTTTTCACTTTCTCGACGATTTTGCTGGTTTTTTCTTTTTTTCTACTTCGTTTTGCGTTTTGCGTTTTGCGTTTTGGCGGTCTTCCAAATTTCTTTGACAGAGATACTTCTTATACTACTTCCTTACTTGTTTAGCAACAAACAAAAGCACGCCCAAAATGTCCATTCCTCAGCTTTTTGCACGTCAACCGAAATCGGTCCAGCTCATCCAAGCAGAACCCGTTTTCGAAGATTTACCAGGCTTCAAAATCCCCTCAGGAAATGATGTCCGTTGTGCTCAATATATAAATAACGGTCAAGCTTTCATTTACACTTTACCAACACATCTGACAATAGTTAGTACTATCTCTGGATCTATCCTATTTACCATCGATATACCCGATATCTTTGAAATTAACGTTTCACCCTCTGGTAATTATATTACAACTTGGTCGAAATTAACAAAGGATGAATCCAATCCTTCAACTTATATTCCAAATGTTAATTTGATCTATTTGAATATTTCAGATAATACTTATAATATCTTGAATTCTTTTCTTAATAAGACTCAAAGTGGTTGGATACCTCAATTTACCTTTGATGAATCAATTGTATGTTTCCAAAAAACTCCTTATTCATTAAGTTTTTTCAAAATTTCTCCAACTAGTTTTGATTTTACAAAACCTTTTAATACCTTAGATTCAAAAGAATTTGGTAAAATTGAAGATTTCCAAATTTCTCAAGGTAAAAATCCTGCAGTTGCAATCTTTATACCTGCACAAAAATCAAATCCTGCATTTATTAAAATTTATTCTTTAACAAATTTGAAAAATCCTGTATCTCAAAAGCAATTCTTTAAAGGTGAATCATGTTCCTTTAAATGGAATTCTTTAGGTACTTCTTTATTAGCATTAGTTTCAACTGATGTTGATTCAACAAATAAATCTTACTATGGTGAAACTCAATTATATTTATTAGATATTTCTGGTTTATTTGTTCAAAAAATTGCTCTTGATAATGATGGTCCAATTCATGAAATTACTTGGTCTCCAACATCAAGAGAATTTGCTGTAATTTATGGTTATATGCCAGCAGTTACAACCTTCTTTGATTCAAGGGGTAATTCAATTCATTCATTACCAAAATCTTCAAGAAATACAATTTTGTATTCACCTCATGCAAAATATATCTTAGTTGCAGGTTTTGGTAACTTACCAGGTGATATTGATATTTTAGATAGACAAAATAAATTTAATAAAATTAAATCATTTACAGCTTCAAATACTAGTGTTTGTAAATGGTCACCTGATGGTAGATTTATCTTAACTGCAACTACAAGTCCAAGGTTAAGAGTTGATAATTCAATTAAAATTTGGTATTTTAATGGTACTTTAATGTTTTTCAAATCATTCAATGAATTAAATAGCGTTGATTGGAAATTTCAAAAATTATCAGATTTCCCACCAATTTCAGTATCTAAATTTGATAAACCTGATTGTGATCAACATCCATCCGCTTTAGAATATTTATCTAAAAATCAAAAAAATATGTCAAATGGTCCAGCTAAAACTGGTGCTTATAGACCTCCACATGCAAGAAATACTGGAACTGCATCATCTGGTAGATCATTGGCTGATTTACATGAACAGAGACAAAATGGTCAAAGAACTTTTATTCCAGGAAATAATCCAATTAATCATACTATTCAAACACCTGTTGGATCAGATAGTAAATCTGCTCAAAAAAATAGAAGAAAACGTGCAAATAAAAAGGCAGAAGATAATACATCTTCTAGTTCATCACCAGCACCACCAACTATTAAAGACTCTAATGTTACTACATCCACTACTAATGATAATAATCCAGCAGATTTGGTTATAGGTGGTGTCTTTAGTATTGAAGAAAAGAAAATTCGTAATTTGTTAAAGAAACTTAGAGCTATTGAAACTTTGAAAGCCAAACAAGACAATTTCGAACATTTAGAAGACACCCAACTGCTGAAGATCCAAACCGAAGGTGCAGTTCGTAAAGAACTTGAATCTTTAGGATGGAAAGAGTGAATGCAGTAGTAAAACGCTTCTAGCTTCTCAACAATACTGTATATACCGTATATATTTCTATATTTATTTCCTAAACAGTAAGGAGCATTATTCATGTTGCGGTCGACCGTCCCTTCAGCTGTCAACCAATAAAATCACTCGCTCAATTTCCAAATTTCAACTTTTATTTTTTTTATGTTTTGTCGCTTTCGACGAGTAGATGAAGAGAATTAATGTGTAGTTTAGAATAGTTTGTATACTGTTTTGTTGATTGTTTGGAGTTAGACAACCATCATAGCAATCATGTACAGAATCGGTGCTCAACAAATCGCTCGTGCGTCTTCTGCGCAAGCAAGGTATGTATTGCTTATCATGATGGTATCATTTGTCAGTCGTTAAAGACTGATTTATTTTGCCACTGAATTATTCTATCTGAGCTTATTCACAATATTAGTTTACCATTTTGTCAATTTCAATTTGTTAATTCTATTGACTATTTTTTTGAAGTGTTTTATGTGGCTCCTTTTTTCTGTTTTTTTTTGAATCAAATACTAACATTAATATGTTTAATAACATAATTATCTTATTCTAGAAACTATGCAACTCTTAGAGAAATTGAAATGAGATTAAAATCCATTAAAAATATTGAAAAGATTACTAAAACCATGAAGATTGTTGCATCTACAAGATTAGGTAAAGCTCAAAAGGCAATGACATCATCAAGAGTTTATCAAGAATCAGATTTAGATTTCTTTAAGACTGCTGAAACTGAAGCACCTGAAGGTTCAGAAAAGACCCTTATCATTGCAATTACTTCAGATAAAGGTTTATGTGGTTCAATCCATTCACAAATGGGTAAGAAAGTTAAAAGTGCAATTAAAGAATTCCCAAATGCTGATGTTGTTACAATTGGTGATAAGACTAAAACTCAAGTTTTAAGATCAAATGCTGATAAATTAGTTATGTCATTCAATGGTGTTGGTAAAGAAACTCCATCATTCAATGAAGCTTCATTAATTGTTGATGAAATTTCCAAATTAGGTGATTATGATAAGATTGTCGTTTTATATAATAAATTCGTTTCATCTGTTTCATTTGAACCATCTGCTGCTTCAATTTTCTCAGAAGCTGCAATTGATGCATCAAGTAAATTATCAGTCTTTGATATTGAAGATGATAATGGTACAACTTCAGTTTTATCAAAAATCGCATTAACAAATGCTGTCTTTGCAGGTATGGCTGAAGGTTACGCATCTGAAATTTCTGCAAGAAGAAATGCCATGGATAACGCTTCAAAGAATGCAGGTGATATGATCAATAAATACTCTATCTTATATAACAGAACTAGACAAGCTGTTATTACTAATGAATTAGTTGATATTATTACTGGTGCTTCATCATTAGATTAGATCAGTTGCTAATTTTATCAATATATAATATTTACTTACATATTATTATTTATTATTTATACTATTTATTTATATTTATTAAACTCTCATGAATGAAAGAAAGAATAGTTCCTGAAATGAAAAGTTGAAACTCACATATAGAGCGTTTTTTATTTTTTACTTTTTCCGGTAATAACCAATCACCCCACCCGGCGCAACGTGTTTTTCCAAAAGTCACACCGCCCGGGTGGGTTTTCTCCTTTGAATCTATAAAAGGAGATTGGCTGCCACTTTAGACATTGTTCTTTAATTTACATTCTTCATTAACCAAGTATACATAAATATGTCCTTAGCTAACAAACTTTCCGTCAAAGACCTCTCAATTGCAGGTAAAAGAGTCTTCATTAGAGTCGATTTCAATGTTCCATTAGATGGTGATAAAATTACAAACAATCAAAGAATTGTTGCTGCATTACCAACAATTGAATACGTTTTACAACAAAAGCCAAAATATGTTGTCCTTGCATCTCATTTAGGTAGACCAAATGGTGAAGTTAACCTCAAATATTCTTTAAAGCCAATTGCTGCAGAATTAGAATCTTTGTTAAATAAAAAGGTCATTTTCCTTAATGACTGTGTTGGTCCTGAAGTTTCAAAAGCATGTGCAGAAGCACCTGAAGGTTCAGTCATCCTTTTAGAAAACTTAAGATTCCATATTGAAGAAGAAGGTTCTAAAAAGACTTCTGAAGGTAAGGTTAAAGCCGATAAGGCAGATGTTGCAAAATTCAGAAAAGAATTAACTTCATTAGCAGATGTTTATGTTAATGATGCATTTGGTACCGCACATAGAGCACATTCTTCAATGGTTGGATTTGAATTAGATCAAAGAGCTGCTGGTTTCCTTATGGCTAAAGAATTAGAATATTTCTCAAAAGCTTTAGAAAATCCTGTTAGACCATTTTTAGCAATTTTAGGTGGTGCAAAAGTTTCTGATAAAATTCAATTAATTGATAATTTATTAGATAAGGTTGATATGCTTATCATTGGTGGTGGTATGGCATTTACTTTCAATAAAGTTATATATAATTCAAATATTGGTCAATCATTATTTGATAAGGATGGTGCAGAAATTGTTCCAAAATTAGTTGAAAAGGCAAAGAAGAATAACGTTAAGATTTACTTACCTGTTGATTTCGTTACAGCTGATAAATTTGCACCAGATGCAACTGTTGGTTATGCAACCACCGCAGAAGGTATTGCTGATAATTTAATGGGTTTGGATGCAGGTGCAAAGACCAACGTTGAATTTGCAAATGCAATTGGTCAAGCAAAGACAATCGTTTGGAATGGTCCACCAGGTGTTTTTGAATTCGACGCTTTCTCAACTGGTACTAAATCCATGTTAGACGCATGTATTAAATCTTGTGAAAATGGTAATACCGTCATTATTGGTGGTGGTGATACTGCAACTGTTGCAAAGAAATTCGGTGCAACCGGTAAATTATCTCACGTTTCAACTGGTGGTGGTGCTTCATTAGAATTATTAGAAGGTAAAGAATTACCTGGTGTTGCGTTCTTATCAAACAAATAATTTTAATTAGTATATGTCTTTCAGTTTATAATGTTATTTATAATGTAATGAAAAAAAAAAAAAAGAATAAACTCTTATGATTTTTAATTATAGTAAAAAAATGTGAAGTGAATGTATAAATTAAGATTAGAAAATTATTTTATAAATTAAAGCAAGTAACCACAGGATTAAACAATTTTATCCCCTTGTACTAAATATAAAATTTCTTATACATCAGATTTCAAAAAAGTAATATGATTTAAAACCTCGTTACAAACAACTTCTGAACTTATCCCTTCTTGTTTGAAAGTTGTGAATTCAATGCCTTCATCACATAATAAAGTTTTCATATTTGTCCAGGTTTTCAATTCAAAATCGTATTTAACTTTTTTGATAAAATCTTTACCAAACAATCTATTCCTTTTATTATCATCTGGATTTATGATTACATCATCTTTATATAAACTCCAAGGATCTAATTTGGGGAAATTTGCATGTAAAAATAACAGTTCAGGTTCCTGATCTATGTTTTTAATTGACAGGTTCTTATACTTTTCTAATAATTTATAATCTTCAATTGGATTAAATTGTCCCATCGCACTACCGTGGAAATTACCATTTCTAAACCTACCCAATGCAATAACGTGCTTTTTGACCGCATAATAACTTTCATCTAATGCATGTGCTGCTGCAAGGAAAGTTTCCTTATCACCTTCACCCGCTGCACCTTGTGATAATAGTGGATAGTAATAATCAGGCCCATAAGTATTGTAATATAATGATAATAAAATAGTTTTAAAATGCTTACGTTTAGAAATTAAAACCTGTCCACTTTCAGTTGTTGGATCAGGTAACGTATTCTCTAATTGATGAAAGAGTACTTCATTATTTGGTGATACTGGTTTAGTATTTTCACCGTATTCTTTATAACCAAATGATATACGCTTTGTAAGATCGATCTTCTTATTAATTATATCATAGAACTTTGGATGCGTTGTACGTTTCCAGAAATCAGGCCATAAAACTAACCCTTTTTCAGTGAAGGGAGATGATTTGAAAATTTCTGTTGGATCTTTCAGAGCTGTATTGTCAGCATCTAACAATAAGACATTTTCAAAACTTGATAATGCCAATGCTAAACTTTTATATTGATATCCCTTAAACTGATGGTCATCTGTAATTTCATTACCTACTAATTTTGGTAAATAAATACATTTTGCATTGTACTTTGGAAAAACATTCTTGCAAATATTTAATTCATATTCATCATATTTTGGAATTAAAACTTCAACTGGCAATGTACATCCAACATCACGTATGTTCATAATTGAAACTAATGTTAACCATGAATATTTATTACCACCAGCAAAAACAATACCATCAGAATTTGAATTATAAATTTTTTCAGGATATTCATTTGGCAATGAATTAACAAAACTCAGATGTTTTGATTTCAAATCATTTACATCTTCTTCGGAAACTTTTAAATGTTTTAACAATTCTTCGTACGTGAAAAATGGAGTCTCTTCATTATCAACCATTTGAACGCCACATTTACCATTCAAATATTCGTTTAACGGATTAATCGAAGGTTTTGAAGTTCTAACTTTTTGGAAAATAGAAGCAAAAAAGGCTGTACGTCCAGCCAAAGTTTTGTCAGACAAGGAATCCTTATTTACGAAATCTAATACTTCATCACCAGTTTCCAAAATCACATCATTAACGACGGGTTCAACTTTTGTTGTTTTTAATTTCAAATTGAAATTTTCAGAATTGAATGTAACAAATAATCCAACAGCAACCAAGAACAAAGCCAGGGATAGGCATTTGATCAGCAGTGATTTCCTGAGCCCAAGCATGGTTGTAATAGGTAGATATTTGAGTAAATAAGATCTGTATACAGTATATCTATCTGTTTTTATTTTTTGTTTTTTATTTTGAATTTGAACAACCTTTGCAGAAAACAGCAGCAATCTTAAAACTCAAAGCGTGTCCCACTTTTCGAGCACCAACTTCTTTTTCGAGGGCTTTCGCTATCAAATTCGAACAATGTGAAGATGAATGTGCATTGTCATATTTTTCAATAAGATTTCGAACTGTACCAAATTGTTGTTGAATGGCACACGCTTTGTCTAAACTGACTCCATTTATAGTCATTAACAATCTCACAAACATTTCTCCAACAGTGACCATTGCTGATTTACCTAATATTTCATTGAACGTATCAAAGGAATATACGACTTCTTTATCTGTCTGTGTTTCTCTAATAGCATTTAAGATTTGATTATAATCATGCTGTGTATTGACATCTCTTGGTTTCAAAACCAACAAGGATTTATTTTTATAGTATCTTTTGATAACATTATGTAAGTCATTTATAAAGAGGATTGTTTCACTTGGATCCTTTGTTCTAACTGTATGGAAATTTGAGTAAGTTGTATTCATAGAAATTGATGTCTTAATTGCTTCTGCTGCTTTCGAAACATCCGAAGATGTCTGTTCTTCAACGATATAAAAAATTCTTTTCATACCAGTCCGTTGTAGTCTTGTTTTTTGTTCTCTAAACCTACCATCAATAATTGAACTTGCAAAGTCATCCAATCTTTTTCTTTCAAATATAAAATCAAGAGCACATACTAATTTGGTTTTTTTATTAATTGCAACCCACATTCCATCACCAACAGGTAATGCTTTAGTTTTGGCATTAATTCCTTTATCTTTTAAAGTTTTTGCAAAAACATCTCGATCTTGTTTTGAGAAGATTTCTCTATTATCTAATATAAATCTTATAACATAACTACCTTCTTTCCAAGTTTCACAATCAGATTTATTAGTAGTGTTGAGGTTATCAATCAAGTCACTAACCAATCTTAAAGAAGATGGCAAATTAAGCTGTTTGGCTTGTTTTTTCATGACTTCTTCGATCGTCCCATTTTTAATTGGAGTTACTTTTTGAATATGTCTGGAAATGTTGGGTGAACTACTAGCCAATGGATTACGTATGCTATTTCTATTTGAATGTTCAATAAATGAATTTTCTGCTGAGGATGATACATTTTGATTTGAAGAATGTATTTTAGAGGATGGATTGACTAATTCCAACTTTTTCAGTTCATTTGCAACCTTCTTCCCCTGATCAGTTAATGAATAATAATGTGGATTTCCAAACTGAATAACATATTCATTATTGATTAATGTTTTAACACTACTCCAAGCCGAATAAAAGTTCCCAGTTGAGGCATTACTTTGAAACGAAGAATTGCAATAAATTGCAGCTTTTTCTATTATTTCGTTTTTTGTCATACCATCATTTGATTCATCATTAAATAACAATGCAAGCATAATGGCATATCCACCAGATCTTACTTTTGGAACATAAGCCCTATTGGTAGCAGATTTTACTTTCTTTGAAGGCCTATCCTCCTTTTCATCATCAATACTAGTTTCATCCTTTTTCTTTCTTTTGTTGTTCTTCTTTGTAACCTTTTCAGCCTTCTCTTCTTCCTTTCTTGTCTTTTCTCTTTGTTTCTCTCTTATAGATTCGGGCAATTCGGGGAAATCATAACCAAATTCATCACAATATGAAATTAATTTATCATTCAAAGTCTGAACAATACCATTACCAAAATATTTTATATCAATCAATTGTTGTGGATGTTGTATGGCTGTGGGGAATTGTTTTAGACTTTTAATTGCATTAGAGTAGGTATATGCAAGTTTCGACTTTGTTTGGGATTTGAGGGTGTATTCCACTTGCAACCAGTCTAAGAAAAGATGTCGCAAATCATGTGGAAGACTCATTTGTGGTGACGTTTATTGACTTAAAGGTCTAAGAAACACGTTAAATTCATCTCCTTAAAAAAATGGAAGAAACAAAATACAAAATAGACTGGTGAAAATAAAGGCTCGTTTTACTCCCAAAAAATCCCAATCCCCATATATTCATGTTATAATAGGATAATACTACACTATTAATCATTAATTATTAATCGACCACATTCTCGTAGACATTCTTTATACAAGATATAAATAAAAAAAAAAGCAATTTACCGTCTGGGCTTAACTGTAGTTTCCTCCGGTTGGTCAGAAACATGGGAAGCAGCCCACGGATCACTTTCTTCTCTTTCAGCTTTCAATTCAGCATCTGTTTGTAATTTTGAATCATGTTTACTTTTAATTGTCTGATGTATTATTTTATCTTCAATATTATTACCAGATTTGCTTAGTATCCTTGCAGCATTCTGGGCACTCTGCGAATCAACCCTCTCTAGTTCTTTAGCAAGATTCGACTCTATCTTCTTTTCCTGTAATTCCTTATTATATAATTGTTCATTATCCTTAAATTGTGACAGTATCTGTAAATTGCGAAGCCTTTCTTCATCTTGTAAAATATCAAATATCGATGGAGGTGCCTTTCTTGAAAATTTTAACCATTGAACCCATTGGATTGGAACTTTATCAAAGTAATTATGTAACAGAGGTTCTGGTTTATATGGCTCCATTATTCTACGTGGCCTAATATTCGGTTTTTTACCGTCAATGTAAAATTCCCAATATGTGTTGGCATCAAGGTCGTACCCGACAAAGAACTTTCTTCTAAACGGCACATTGGGAAGTGCCCTCCACTTGTAATACAACTGTCTCCACATAGGAACTCTTTCATAGAATGCCTTGAGTTTGTCTGACATCGTTAATAGACAATGCTTATTACTTGATAAAGACCACCTTACACTGTCCATTAAAGTCTTTTAACTTTTAACTTTTAACTTTAACCACATCATTATTGGTCGGATTCTTTGATCAAAGCGAGGGCAAAGGGCAAAGGGTAAAGGGATGATTTCATATTTCATGGGAAATCTGAAATTTTGAATTTTGAATTTTAATTTCCCAGTGAAGTCGTGGGAAAACAAAATTTTTCACTTGCAGTATAATAAAATACCCAGTAAAGTTATTTTCAAACTTTTTGTTACTTGGTCGAATTACACACAGCCCCTATAAGATAAGGTGATATAAGTGAAGTAAATATCAAATAGCTTCGTTTATAATCCTCAAACAGCTTCTATTTGACTTTTAGAACGTTAATATTCGGCTGGAAAATCATCTTGATTCATATTCATCAATTTGTTTCATATTAAAAATCCATGTTTCATAGCAAAATTCCAACGTTGTTTTCAATATTGATACTATTATTGACTCCAATACATGCACTTACTAACTCAACATTGTATACATTATGTAGAAATTCTGATCTCTACGATTTGCTTCATACAATTATAAACTATGAGTCAAGATTCAATTCGAACTTTCATTATGATTGGATATTTTTAAATGATGAACCATTCGATGATCAATTCAAATTGTTGGTTTCAAAGGCCGTTTCTGGTACTGCTAAATTTGGTTTGATTGATTCAAACCATTGGTCAATGCCAAATCATATAAATCAAACTAAAATGAATGAAAATATAATGAATGTTTTAAATGATCCGGAAGGGGCTTATCCATACGCCGAATCAATCAGCTATAGAAACATGTGTAGATTTGAAAGTGGTTTTTTCCAATGGAATAAATTACTGCTTGATTATGATTATTTTTGGAGGGTTGAACCCGGTGTCACGCTTCACTGTGATATCAATTATGATATTTTCCAATTTATGATTGATAACCAAATTGATTATGGATTCACAATTTCAATGCTAGAATATCCAAAAACTATACCTTCTTTATTTCGAAGTCTGCAAAAGACTTTAGATGATTTGAATTTATCAAATCTTTTAACGTCAACTGATAATTATTCAAAATTTATAATTGATTCAAATAAAAATACATACAATTTATGTCATTTTTGGACTAATTTTGAGATCGGTAACCTAAATATTTTCAGAAGCAACGAATACATGTCAATATTCAATGGATTAGATTCGATTGGTGGTATTTATTATGAACGATGGGGTGATGCACCAATTAGGACATTAATATTATCATTAATTTTAAAACAACCAAAGATTAAACGAATTGAAAATTTAGGTTACGAACATAATCCATATTTACAATGTCCAAAAGATCTGAGTTTCCGAGTTGAAAATAGATGCTCCTGCGATTATAAATTAGATATTTCAGATAAATGGTTTAGTTGCTCATGGTATTTTGACAGCTTATTCAATCCACCACTTTAAATATCCAATCCAAATACCAAATACAATAACATTATCAGAGCATTGTTCAAAATTGCTTCTTTTTGCATATATACCTTATTTCCTAGCATCATAGCATCGTAGCATTAAAGCATTAAAGCATACATTGCATCATATTTTATATAACAATATACAATATAGTTTCATTGCTTATGCATAACGCATAAGTCAACCTTAAATAAATTTCCTTATTTCCGCAATGTCAAAATATTTGTGCCGCGTTTTGATGGACTTTTCTTTAATTTAGCTTTACATCTTCTATACTGTGCTGTTAAAATTATGTCCAAACAACAACGACAGAGGTCAATATTTGATTTCGAAATAGCTAGGAAGGTAAATAAAGATGGGGAAGCTAGTGTTGGTTTTGTGAAAACTGAAGAATTATCTGTTCTGGTCTGTCCTATTTGTCAATTTGATTTGACTAGATTTAATTTAAATTCAAGACTGATCCATGTAAATAGATGTATTGATCCACCTTTAAATTCCACTCAAAATTTATCATCAAACAAGAAAAGAAAAATTGCAACAAAAATCAAAAAAGAAGTAATTATTAAAGAAGAAGTAGTTGATAGAAAAGATTTTGTTGGTGATAATGAAAATATTGAAGAAATGATAACTGAAATAACTACAGAAACAGTAGAGGAATATCAAGCTAAATCAACACCCTCTCTCTTATCAGAAAGGCCCAGAAAGCGTCTAGGTAAACCCAAACCTCCAATTCCTGAGCATAAAATTCTCAAGTTCAACGGATCATCAACAACAATTGCAGTTGATGCATTTTGCTACTCACCAAATGATGAAATTTCAATCTATTTGTTAACACATTTTCATTCCGACCACTATGGTGGATTGTGCAAATCTTGGGATAATGGCTCATTAATTATTTGCACTCCAATAACTGCGAGATTATTACAACATAAATTTAAATATCCAATTGAAAAACTTTTCATTTTGCAAAATTATCGGGAAACTTATAGTATAAACGATTTAAAAATAACCGCATTTGATGCAAACCATTGTCCAGGCGCTGGGATTTTTGTAATTGAATTTAATAATGATAGATATTTACATTGCGGAGATTTTAGAGCAACTGAAGAGATGGTTAGTGAATTAAATATTCGATTTCCGAATGGGTTTAAAAGATGTTACCTTGATACTACATACTATAATCCAAAATATAAATTTCCTAACCAATCAGATATAATTAAATTTACAAGTGATTGGATTGAAATGAAATGTCAGATTCATAAATCTAGTCAGAGGAGGGTTATTGATTTTTTTAAAAATCGCAATGAATCAAAAACCTCTGAATTTTTGATTGTTATTGGAACATACTCTATTGGTAAAGAAAAATTAGCTTTAGGTATAGCAAATTCATTAAATACAAATATTTTCTGTTCAAAGGAGAAATTTAATACACTAAAATTGTATGAATGGGATGAATTGACATCAAAAATAAAAACTGACAAAAGCGACGAAATGGATTGTGGTGTCCATTTATTACCAATAAGTAAAACTAAAAAGAATCAAATGTTACAATATCTAAAGAAATATTCAAGCAGATATAAATCTATTCTGGTGATTGTCCCAACAGGATGGGCATTTGGATATAGTAAGGATATAGAGAGGGCTAACACCAAAGAAGGAATTATGGATGCATTTGAACGTGGGTTCAATAATGTTAGTAAGTATGAGACTGATGGTGGATTAGCACCAGTACGTAAAATACAAGTTCCGTACAGTGAACATTCCTCCTATTCCGAGTTATGTATGTTTGTGCATGGTATAAGCCAAGTGGATGAATGGATTGCAACTGTAAATATGAAGAGTATTGACAACTCTGAAATAGCTAACATGAAGTAGTTGTGTAATATGTAATATTGATAGGATTAAGTGGGCGTCCGATTCATGTTGCAGCCGATCGACGCAAAAATTAAAATTTTTCTCGATTTTTTGTCAATTAAAATTAAAAATATTCAGTTGTTTAGCAAGTGGGAATACGGTTGCAATAATATATTTATTAAGATCAATCTGACGTGTCATCTACACTATTTTCAACACACAGACTTGTTGGATACTAGATTTGGTTTGTGACAGGTCACGTTTTAATTTTTTATCACCACTATCCAAACTTTCTAATATAAGTTACAAAATTTTCGAATCATTTTGACATTCTGTTTCTTATAAAATAATTTAATTAAAACATAATCTCATTTACATAATAATAACAAACAAACAAACAATCATGGATATTTCCGTTTATTTAGAAAATGCAATTTTGAATCCGGATCCGATCCAAAGACAGCAAGCTGAACATGAATTATCCTCACTTTGTGAAAATAATTGGATTCAATATATCGGTTTGTTGATTCAAGTCTTGGGCGATGATTCTAAAAGAACAGAAATTAGAATGTTGGCGGGTTTAAATGTTAAAAATGAATTGACTTCAAAAGATCAAGTAAAAAAACAGCAACAATCTGCAAGATGGATCTCAATTGACCAAGAAACTAAAAATCATTTCAAATCAATTTCTCTCAACACTTTATTAACACCCGACGAAAGAGTTGCCAACCAAGCTGCTTCTTTAGTTGCTGCTATTGCCGATATTGAATTACCAAGATCTGAATGGCCTAATTTAATTGATATAATTGTCGACAATACAAAACCTGAAAAACCCGTCCATGTTAAAAGATCCTCATTGTTAACGATTGGTTATATTTGCGAGTCTGCTGACCCAACTAATGAAGTTGTTCAGAGTTATTCCAATGGTATTTTAATTGCGATTGTTCAGGGTGCTCAATCCTCTGAAGAATCCATAATTGTTAGAAAAACTGCTCTTAATGCATTGGCAGATTCACTTGAATTCATTGAATCCAATTTTCAAAGAGAAGGCGAAAGAAATTATATTATGCAAGTTGTATGTGAAGCAGCTGCATCTAGTGATATGGAATTACAAGCTCTAGCTTTTGGTGCATTAGCAAAAATTATGAGTTTGTTTTATAACTATATGTCAGTCTATATGGAAAAAGCGTTGTACAATTTAACAGTTTCTGGTATGAAATCCGAAAATGATAACGTTGCATGTATGGCGGTTGAATTTTGGAGTACAATATGTGAAGAAGAATTGGATATTCAAATAAGTAAAGAGGAAGTTGAATTAAATGGTAATATACATAATGAAGATTTTACCTGCTACAACTTTGCTTTAATTGCAATCCCTGATGTTTTACCAGTTTTATTGAACTTATTAACAAAGCAAAATGATGATTTCGAAGATGATACTTGGTCAGTTGCGATGGCTGCGGCAGCATGTTTACAATTATTTGCACAAGATACCACCAACTATGTCGTCCAGCCAACTTTACAGTTTGTTGAAGATAATTTATCCTCAAATAATTGGAGAAATAGAGAAGCGGCAGTTATGGCGTTTGGTTCAATCTTAGATGGTCCAGATAAAGTAGAATTGAAAACATTGATTGGCCAAGCTTTACCACCAATTTTTTCATTAATCAAAGATGAAAATATTCAAGTTAAAGAAACTGTTTCATGGTGCTTAGGTAGAATTTCCGAGTTAGTTATAGAAGCTATTGATGTTAATACAATGTTGCCACCAATTATTGATGCATTAGTGGATGGTTTAAACGATCATCCAAAAGTTGCCACGAACTGCTGTTGGACCTTAATTAATTTAACTGAACAATTATGTTCAGATAATTTAGTCGATGTTTCAAACAGATCAAATCCAACAGTTTTATCACAGTATTTCCCGAAGATTATTCCTTCTCTCTTACAAATTTCGTTGAAGGAAGACAATGAATATTCCTCCAGAACTTCCTCATATGAAGCATTATCAACAATTGTTTTGTATAGTTCGGATCAGGAACTTCCATTAATTTCGGAAGTTGCAAATGAAGTTTTGCGTAGGTTAGATTTATCTATTAAAATGCAACTACAATTCCAAACCGGTAAAATATCATTGACTGGTGAAGAAAAGGCACTATTAGAAGAATTGCAATCAAATATTTTATCATTATTAACTAATATAATTAGAAGAATGGGTTCAGAGATTAATAATGTTTCTGATAACTTAATGACAAAATTATTAGAATTATTACAAGTTCAAAGCGAAGACTCGATCATTGAAGAAGATATTTTTATGGCAATTTCATCCATCGCAACCTCAATCAATCAAAACTTTAATAAATACATGCCAACCTTTTTACCATTCTTGAGTAAAGAGTTAAGAAATGTGGAATCTCCAATCTGTGATTCATCGATTGGTTTAGTTGTTGATATTGTTCATGCATTAGGTGACTCATTTTTACCATATTGTCAAGGTTTCATGACAATTTTAGGTGAAATTATTACTAATCCAACGATTCGTCAAGAATTGAGACCATTAATACTATCATGTTTTGGAGATATTGCATCATCAATTGGCAATGAATTTATTCAATATTTATATACGGTTATGGGAATTTGCTTAAGTGCCCAAACTAGTGAAGTTCAAGATAATTCAATTGAACAGGAAGAATACATATTCACCTTACACGAAGCCGTTTTGAATACTTATGTTGGAGTTGTTGCTGGATTACAAGGTAATCCAGCTGCGTTAAATGATTATTTATCACAATTATTTACTTTCTTAATGATGATCTATGCAAACCCAGTGTTATCAAATAATGATGATATTTATAGAGCAGCAGCTGGATTGTTAGGTGATATTGCACATAATTTCCATTCAATTAATCAACCAATAGAATTTTACAAGCAAGATTGGATTACTTCGTTTTTGAAAAAAGGTAAAACAAATTCAAGATTTTCTCAAAGTACAAGAGACACAGCAAAATGGGCTAGAGATCAACAAAAGATAATGCTTTCTTCCTTATGATTCCAATTTATTGATTTATTTGATTTTTATTTCTATTAATATTACTATTTTATTTTATATATCTTATATTTCACTTTTTTCTCATCTTTTCCCTTTTCTTATTTTATCATTTTAATAATTTTATATTTCTTGATATTTTTTACATACAATTCTTTTCTATTTTCACTTTAAGTTTATTTCTTTTTATTTTATACCTTTTGTCTATTTTACATTCTTTAACGACCCCCCTCTCCTCCCCTCTTCTCCCTTCCTACTTTATACATTTTTGCATATATAATTTATATAAATAAATCATTAAACTCAATTTTCGTTTACTTCAAATCATGTCGGAGTTTATCAACTCGCGGAATAATTTACAATTCATTTTACTTTTTATTGATGTAAGAAATTAGCCGCCATCAGTCAGATAATAATAGGCAGGATCATTATTACTTATTACTGTCTTTCCTTAGCAACTAAACATTGATATAAAACGATGTCAGAATTTTCGTCATCTAATTTCAATTCACAAGATTATTCATTATACAGACCTTCATACTCACCTGAGTTTTTTAAATATCTTCTTGAGTATGCAAGATTTAATCAAAATGCATGGAAATCTAATATTCTATCAATTGTTGATGTTGGGTCAGGTCCAGGCACCTGCATAGTTACTTTGTTGCCTATAATTTCCGAGTACATCACCCTAGGAAATTTAGGTGTTACGAATGTTACAATTTATGTGACGGATATTTCGCAAGTTATGTTGAATGAAGCAGCAAAGCAAATTGATAATGTCCTAAAAACATTAGAGAGTCCAGAGTTGTTTAATATCAAATATTTAAATATCAGTGGCGAAGAAATTGATGAATATGTCGAGAGTGAGTCAATTGATATTGTAATCGCTGCTGAATGTGCACATTGGTTAAACGTCAGTAAGTGGTTTGAATCAGTTCATAATGTCTTAAAATGTGAAACAGGAATATTTGCATATTGGGCCTATGTTGATCCAGTTTTTACTACAATCAATAATGATAAACAAGCTGCAGTTAAGGCAAATCAATTTTATGAAGATTTTGTATATGAAAATGATGAAGGGTTGGGTTCATATTGGGAACAACCAGGCCGTGGAATTTTGCGTAGTTTGTATAAAGATATGAATGAAGAGATTTTGAATGATCAATTATGGAAGGATAACGTTATTTGCACAAGAGATATAAAAAATCATGAAATTAGAAGTCTAAATAGAGATTTTGATTTTAAGATGGATCAAGATATTTTAAAAATTGAAAGAAATATGGCGGTACTTGATTTTATTTCATATGTTGACACATGGAGTTCATCAAGTAAATGGAATAAAGAAAATTCAAAAAAGGGTAAAGCTAGTTTATTATTTTATGAGCAACTAGAACCAATTATTAATTGGCGGTTAACTGATTCAGTTGAGGTCGATTTCCAAACAGTTTATTCATTATGCAAGAAGAAGTAAAATGTCTAAGGGGAAAGCGTGTTTGATTAATTTAATAATAATAGTACTATATAACAATTAAATTAAAATTCAATATAAAAGATTTATTTAGATTTATTTTATTTTATATTTAAAATTTTAGAATTATTTATTCAGCCTTACCACCCTTTCTTGCAATTAATGCCTTTCTGTCCTTATCTAAATGTAATTTAGTAATAACAACTTTTGATGGATGGATGTTTAATGGAATTGAAGCACCATTAGATTTTTCTTTAGTTAATTTTTCAAGTTGAACAGCAAATTTTAATCTGTAAACAGATGAGATCTTACCTTCTTGACCTTTCTTTGAACCTCTGACAACTAATACTTGATCTTCTTTTCTAATTGGCATAGATTTAACACCATATTGTTCTCTTAATTCCTTTGAAAGAGGAGCTGACATCATAACTCTTCTAACAGATGATGGTGCATTGAAGTAAGCCTTTCTAGACTTTGATCTAGAAGAAGAAACGTCTATAATAAAAAATTGGGAGGAATATTTAATGTTAGTATTTTTGTTAAAGAATTTGATGAATGTTCGTTTATTGAAGTTACTATCAACCTATATTCTAATTTAGTTTGTTTCATGATTTCAGCTATTAAAAAATGGATAATAAAACCGTTGTTTCAGTGAATTCAGTTCTAATGATGCATACAAATGGATGGATGAGTAAATGGATTAGTAAATGAATTAGTCTTTGTGTCTTTTTCTAATAAAAATATAACAATAATCCAATTTGTTTTCTAACTATTTTAATTAACAAGTTCAATCTATACTATAAAATAGGAATTAATAATAGGTTCAATAATTCAATATGATAAACACTAATTGTACGTACCCTTTGAAACCTTAGCCATTATGTGTGTTGATCTCTAGTTGGTTGATAGAAAAAGTTCTAAAAATGTTTATGAATTTTTGAAAAATTGGTTACTATAACTTTGATAATTTCATTCCTCAATAATCCTCACTAAGAGATTGTCAATGGGTAGGATCTGAGAAGAAAAAAGAATTCCCGATTGGGCAATGTGACTCAGTTTTCTGAAAACTAAATATTGTGTGTGGTGCGCGGGTGCGTTAAAAAATATTTACCCGTAGGTAATGCACGTGCTAACCCTCCTACTATTTTTAAGTTTGAGTCGATAGACGTTGTTTATGGAAATTGACGCGTTTATCTTTTTTTTTTGTTTTCTTTTAAAACATCAAATTTGACTTTGCCCTCCACCATATAGCGGATTTTACGTGTTTAATTTACGTGTTTGTGTTTGTTTTGAAGTTTTTCCTTATAATAAACTACATTTCCATCATCTCTTTTTCTCTTCTGATCTCTTTTTCTACTTCTTTCGTGTTTTGGTTATTAATCTCTTTTACATCTTTTTTTTATCAAATTACACTTTACTATAATGAATGTTATTAAGAGAGACGGTCGTAGAGTTCCTGTTCAATTTGATAAAATTTCTTCAAGATTGGAGAAATTAGCCTATGGTTTAGATACAAAACATGTTCATCCAAGTGCAATTACCCAAAAAATTATCTCTGGTGTTTATGATGGTGTTACAACTGTTGAATTAGATAATTTAGCTGCTGAAACTGCTGCTTATATGACAACAATTCATCCTGATTATGCTGTTTTAGCTGCAAGGGTTGCAATTTCAAATTTACAAAAGCAAACTACAAAGAAATTTAGTGAAGTCGTTGATAAGTTATATACATATATTGATCCAAAGAATGGTAAACATTCCCCAATGATTTCAACTGAAACTTGGGAAATTGTCCAAAAAAATGCAAATATTTTAGATGATGCAATTCATTATGATAGAGATTTCAGTTATAACTATTTTGGATTTAAAACCTTAGAAAGATCTTATTTGCTAAGATTGGATGGTAAAATTGCTGAAAGACCTCAACATTTAATTATGAGAGTAGCTGTTGGTATTCATGGTAATGATCTTAAATCAGTTATTGAAACTTATAATTTAATGTCTAAAAGATATTTTACTCATGCTTCTCCAACTTTATTTAATGCTGGTACCCCAAGAAATCAAATGTCCTCATGCTTTCTTGTTGCAATGCAAGATGATTCAATTGAAGGTATTTATGATACTTTAAAACAATGTGCTTTAATTTCCAAGACTGCTGGTGGTATTGGTTTACACATTCATAATATTAGATCAACTGGTTCATATATTGCCGGTACAAATGGTACATCAAATGGTATTATTCCGATGATTAGAGTTTTCAACAATACAGCAAGATACGTCGACCAAGGTGGAAATAAAAGACCTGGTGCTTTTGCATTATATTTAGAACCATGGCATTCTGATATTCTAGATTTTATTGATATTAGAAAGAATCATGGTAAGGAGGAAATCAGAGCAAGAGATTTATTCCCTGCATTATGGATACCAGATCTATTTATGAAAAGAGTTGAACAAAATGCAGATTGGACGTTGTTCTCGCCAAGTGAAGCACCTGGTTTATCTGATGTTTATGGTGATGAATTCGAAGAATTATATACAAAATATGAAAATGAAAATAGAGGTAGAAAAACTATTAAAGCACAAAAATTATGGTATTCAATTTTAGAAGCTCAAACTGAAACTGGTACACCATTTATGTTATATAAAGATGCATGTAATAAAAAATCAAATCAACAAAATTTAGGTATCATTAAATCTTCTAACTTGTGTTGTGAAATTGTTGAATACTCTTCAAAGGATGAAGTTGCAGTTTGTAATTTAGCATCTGTTGCATTACCAGCATTTGTTGAAAGTGATGAAAATAATTGTTGGTATAATTTTGAAAAATTACATGAAATTACCAAAGTTGTTACAAAGAACTTAAATAAGATCATTGATAAGAACTATTATCCAGTTGAAGAAGCAAGAACTTCCAATATGAGAAATAGACCTATTGCTGTTGGTGTTCAAGGTTTAGCGGACGCTTTTATGATGTTAAGATTACCATTTGATTCCCCTGAAGCAAAACAATTAAATATTGAAATTTTTGAAACTATTTATCATGCAGCATTAGAAGCATCAATTGAATTGGCCGAGCTTGATGGTTCATATGAAACATTTGCAGGCTCACCTGCATCACAAGGATTTTTACAATTTGATTTATGGGGTAAAAAACCAACTAATTTATGGGATTGGGATTCCATTAAGGAAGATATTAAAAAGCATGGTTTGAGAAATTCATTATTAGTTGCACCAATGCCAACTGCTTCCACTTCACAAATTTTAGGTTATAATGAATGTTTTGAACCATATACATCAAATATATATTCCAGAAGAGTTTTAGCTGGTGAATTTCAAATAGTTAATCCATATATGCTTAAAGATTTAGTTGATATGGGATTATGGAATGATTCAATGAAGAATTTTATTATCCAAGATAACGGATCAATCCAAAATTTACCAAATATTCCACAAGAAATTAAGGATATATATAAAACAGTTTGGGAAATTAGTCAAAAATCAATTATTGATATGGCGTCCGATAGAGGAGCATATATTGATCAATCACAATCTATGAACATTCACTTGAAGAATCCAACCATGGGTAAATTAACAAGTATGCATTTCTATGGTTGGAAGAAAGGTCTAAAAACTGGTATGTATTACTTAAGAACACAAGCGGCAGCTGCTGCAATTCAATTTACCGTTGATCAATCTTCAGCTCAGAATGCTGGTTCAACTGAAGCAATGTTACACAAAATTAATTATAAAAAATACCTATCAAGGAATAATTCAAAAGTTGAAGATGTAGAAATTGCAGTTCCAGTCAAATCAACAGATTTACCAAATACATTTCAGAACTTGAAAATAAATAATGAAGTTCCATATATCCCAGAAGCAGAAGAGGATGAGAGAGACGTCAGTACAACGGATAGTGTTGGCAACTCTGTAAATTCAGTTCCAGAAGTGGTTGTTGTTGAAAAAGAAGAAATTACAATCAAAAAGAAGGAAGATGGAGAAGAAGAAATTGATATCTTCAATTCCAAGGTTATTGCATGTGCAATTGACAACCCAGAAGCATGTACCATGTGTTCTGGTTAGATTTTAATAGCGTTTAGATTAGTTTAAATTGGTTTAGTGTTTAATTTTAATTGTATTTTGTCTGTTTAATTTTGTATTTGCATAATATTTACCTATTTGGTGGAAGCAATATGTTAGATTGTCGGCTTTCAATTTCAATTTTCAATTTTCCATGTTCTATTTTAAGTTTTAATTTGAGAATTGAGAATTCGCGTTTATTTTTTGTTCCCGGTGGCAAATGGATGAGAATTGCCAAAACTGCAAATATCAATTTATATTGTTTACAATGCTATGTGTTGGATGGACCTTTTACTCATTCGACAACACTGCTCTGATAATCATGTCCGACAAGCTTAGTCCAGAACAAATTGAAGAATTCAGAGAAGCATTCTCAATTTTCGATAAGAATGGAGATGGTAAAATTAGTCCTACCGAATTAGGAACAGTTATGAGAGCTTTAGGACAAAATCCTACACAACAAGAATTAAATGATTTAGTCAACGAGATTGACTCTAATGGTAATTCAATGATTGAATTTTCCGAATTTTTAACAATGATGGCAAGACAAATCAAAGAACAAGATATTGAGGCTGAAATTTTAGAAGCATTTAAAGTTTTCGATTCTGATGGTGATGGTAAGATATCCCAAACTGAATTAGTTAGAGTTTTAACCACAATCGGTGAAAAGTTGACTGATGCCGAAGCTAAGCAAATGTTAGAAGCTGCAGATACTGATTCTGATGGTCAAATTGATATTGAAGAATTTGCAAGAGTTTTAAAGGGTAAATAGATAAATAATTTGATATAATAAATTACTTATAAAGTATGTATAATCTTAATGATATGTTGATTAAAATATAAAATATGAAATATACAAAATTTACAGAAATTAATATAATTAATGAATAGATACTTTACAATATTACTTTTCTAAAATATATATAAAACTAAACATTGGATTCTAAATTACTGCCCAATTTAACACCCCCAATATCATCATTAGTCAAAGGTAACACAATTTCATTATTGTTATATCTTGAAGATTTAACATCAGATTCCCAAGTCCAAACAAAATAATCAATTGGGAAAATTGCATCAATTGAATATTTAAAAATTTCTAATGATTCAATTCTATCTAATATATTAAAAGGTGGAATTGTAAGTAATGAGAAAATATTTTTAAATATAAGAACACCTAAAACAATTGAAATTAAATGACCTAAGAATGATGAAGATGGTATCAAAATTGCAGATAAAATAAGATAAATCAATGGGATATATAATGTAGGGATTGAATATGTATGGATCATGATTGAATGTTGAACGATTGCCTGATGACATGCAGCAACAGTTATAAAAGTGAATACCCAACCAGAAGAACCAAGAATAAATGTATTTGCCGAATCATCCGATTCAAAACCAATATAGATTAATATATAGGTGGTGATTGTATAAGCAATACCTAAAACTCCCCCTAAAGTATTAACAACAATTGCGGTATGTAAAGAACCGTGAGATTTTTCAAAATCAGCTAATGGATAATAGAGAACAAGGACATTTGATAACATATGAAAGAGTCCAGTATGGATCAATGGATAAGTAGTAAGACGTGGAAATTCATGATTGATGGCTAAAGAAGCTGGTGATAGTGACCAACTTGAAATAAGAGAGGTGTTGAAAATGGAAAAGATGTATGTAAGGACAATAAAGAGGAGGAGCCCTGTTGTGATGACGGGAAAGGGTGGTTGTGGTGCCTGCATTAGACTAAGATACACCAAATGAAGAAAGAATGAAAGAAACAATCAATGCAAGACACAAGACACACACAAAAACCCAAGAGAAACATGTTAGATCAGTAAAAAATAATACAACACAAAAACCTGTCGCAAAAAAAACGAGAAAACAATCTGGCTGCTTCATATGTAGCTTGTTGGTAAATGGAAGGTGGTTTATTGTTTGTTGTACGTTGTTAGTTGATTATAGATAGTACAGTCGACCATGGATACCGTCGACTACTCTCCAGCTTATGCTCCCTTCTTTGGCTTTGCCGGTTGTTTCTTTGCAATGGTGTTTTCCTGTGCAGGGGCTGCCATTGGTACTGCCAAATCCGGTATTGGTATATCTGGTATTGGTACATTTAAACCAGAATTAATCATGCGTTCTCTTATTCCAGTTGTTATGAGTGGTATTTTATCCGTTTATGGATTGGTGGTGGCCGTTCTTATAGCAGGAGGGTTGAATCCAGAGGGAGGATATACACTTTTCAATGGTTTTATGCATCTGAGTTGTGGATTATCTGTCGGTTTAGCTTGTTTGGCAAGTGGTTATTCAATTGGTATTGTTGGTGATGAAGGTGTCAGACAATTTATGCATCAACCTAGATTGTTTGTTGGTATTGTCCTTATTTTGATTTTTGCTGAAGTTTTAGGATTGTACGGTATGATTGTGGGATTAATTTTGAATACCAAGGGTAACTCCTAAGTGATAGATGCATTATAATAATTAAAAAATATTACTGTAATACAACAACACTATATATATGTATGTATATAGATATATATAGATATAAAATAACATAAGTTTCATAAGTCAAAAATTTTTTAACTTTCCACTCTTTTTTTAATCCATTTCCATTTTATCACCACCTAATTCAACATTACCTTCATCATCGATATAATTACTTTCATTCTCTTGTAAGAAAGCAACACTCCTATTTGAATCTAAAAATAATAAATAACTTCTTTTAATATCTTCAATTTCAATAATGTTAGCCCTTCTTTTCTTACTAATTAAATTACTTACACTAATCAAATTAGATGCATACCTTAATGAAGTTTCAATACCTATCTTTGTTAATAATTTTAATGCATCTTCATTAATTTCAACTTCTTCTTCATTACATCTAATACTTAAAATTTTGAAAATTTCATCTTCATTATACTTTTCAGTTTGAATTATGATACTTCTATCCAATAAATCTAAGGGTAAACCGTGTGGTGATTTATAATTTGTACCTCTTGTTTTAGAAATACCTTTGTTTGTTGCCATTATTACAATTGGTGAAAATTCATCTTCTAATAATCTATTAATAAAGGAAAAACATTCAATATCTAGCATATGAATTTCATCAATAAACAATACCCCTGGTATAATTTCTGCCTTTCCTTCTTCTTTCCATTCACCAACTTTTAAATTAATTTGATCTCTAATTTCACTTCTAATTTCACCAGTATCACCATTAAACAATGCCAAAAATCCTTGTTGTCTTGAATTAATAACATCTATTTCATGTAATGAAACAGTATGTAAGACTTCTTTCCTAACTTGTAATTCACCCTCAGGACATGAAATAAACTTTGTATCTGATCCCATTGCATCATAATCCCTTGCCCTGGTGAATGATCTACCTAATTTAACAATCTTACCATTTGATTTATCAATTGAAATAATATCACCTGCAATAACTTTTTCTTTGCTTAATTCATCAATCATTTTATTACCTAATTCATAAATTGTTTCCATATCAGTTGTTCTAATAGTAATTTTCCCTTGTTTATGACCACCAGTTAATGATCTATCAATTTGAATTTCAATAACTTCACCTTCGATAACTTCAGTTTCTTCCTTAATTCTAATTCCAATACTCTTACGGAAATTTTGAATCAAACTTTCAGTTTTACTAATTTCTTTACTGAAAATTTCACTTGCAGTAATTGCAATAAATGGAACATCATTACCCAAACTAGCTGATAATCCCATAGCCAAGGCAGTTTTACCAGTTGATGGAGGACCTGCAATGAGAATGGCTCTACCTGCAATCGTACCCATTTCGACCATCTTGAGTATAATTCCACACGCCTTACGAGCATTCAATTGTCCAACCATACCTTGACTTGAATCTTTTGGTTGTAAATGTTCATCCAATCCAAGTCCGGAAATGTGCGAATGGGATGCAATCAGTGATAGGTTGTTTCTTGTAACCGGTGCGTTTGTATCTGATGTGGAGATGGACATTGTTGTTGCTTCTATAGTTTCACTACCAGAAAAGATCTATATAAAACATTAAAACAGTTTACAGTTTTTTGACAAACAAAGTTGACAAATTTAAATTTTCAATTTTCAATTTTCTTTTTCTTCGCGGTGCTTTTCCTTTCCACTTAAAATTTGAAAATTGAAAATCCAACAAACTTCTGAAGAAACACAGCTGTTTTAACCTCAAGACCCTGTTTGTTCATCCATTTTTTCTACCAAGATGTCCCAATCATATCAGAACCCGCCTACCAATATCGACGGATGGAACGATTGTCCCGAATCCATCACCAAATTGGGCGTCAAACAACGTTCAAAGCCTAAAAGATCTCATCATATAAGTCATATTGATCACCTGACAAACAACACATCAGCAAAGGCTGATACACCAGCTTCAACGTCGACTTCGACTACAATTGCAACTCCTGTACCTTCCTTTAAACTACCTCCCAATAGGACATCAAGTACTTCATCGTTACCAACAAAATAATACACGTTTTATTTTATAACATTCGTTAAATATATTTTTCCATTAAATTCTTTGCTATATACAGAAGACCTCTATAAATTGTTCTTAAAATACTATAATTAATTCTTATACTCCTTTTCAAGTATCTCCCTTGCCTTGTTGATTTTCATTGCAAGAAATTTACTACCACCCTTGTCCGGATGATTGATCATCATCATATCCTTGTGCCTTTTCCTGATATCTTGCCAATTGATACGATTTGTAAATAAATCTTGATGATTAAACCCTAAAATATTCATGGCTTCATATTTATCCATATGATTCATAAATCCTCCATATGGAATATGAACATCCATTTCTTGAAACGTACGCCAATATAAATCATCTCGAGGCCATATCTTACTCTGGGTGGCTTTTGGTATTGATATCCCATTTATTCTTGCAATGTCTAAATTTGTCAATTTTTTACATCTAGAGACGGTCTCAATTGTCGCCTTTGCAGTTAATGCAGCAACGGTTAATCCAATACCTAAAATGATCGGTAACTGTAAGTGGATGTTAGTATTTTAGTATATTAATACGGGGTTTTTTCCTTCACATACCACCATTATTTGATATTTTGTTTAATTAGAATGTAGAGATCAAAGGCCTTTAGTGATATAAAGATAGCAGATTTTAAATTTTAAAATTTAAATATTTCTCAAATTTCAAATTTCTCAAATTTCACATTTTTCACCAGAAACAACACGTATTTTATATTTTATATTTTATTCATTTATTTTGTTTCATTAGTTAGGATGAAATCAACAATTGAATTACTGTCATATACGATAGGTATATACACTGCCTTTCTAACATGGTCTTACCTACAAGAAAAAATTACAAAATCAAATTATTCTTCAACTTCAGAACCTGATTTTTTTCATGCTCCATTAATTATAAATTTGATTCAAGCATTATTTTGTGTTCTAATTGGTATAATTTATCAATTTATAAAATCAAAATCAAAGAAAATTCCTTTTATTCCAAAGTTAAATAAAAATATCTTTTTTACATTATACATCATTTCAATTACCCAAACAATTTCAACTTATCTTAGTTATAAATCTTTAGATTATATTGATTATATTTTTTATTTATTAGCAAAATCATGTAAATTGATACCTGTTATGATAATACATTATTTGATCTTCAATACAAAGTATCCAATGTATAAATATATTATTGCAATAATAATTACAATTGGTGTGATAGTATTCACAATTCATGGTAAAAAGTCAACAATAGAAAATGAAACTTCATTGATTGGTTCAATGATGCTTTTAATGTCTTTATTATTAGATGGATTTATGAATTCAACCCAGGATATTTTAATATCTAAAAATAAAGGTATTCTAAGTGGTATACATTTACTGATCTTAATCAATTTATTTACCTTTTTAAATTTATTGATTTATATAGTTTCATTTACTGATCAATTTACATATTTATTACAATTCATCAATAAAAATGGCAATGAAATAACTTTTGATATTTTCAAATTTTCGTTATGTGGATCATTAGGTCAAATTTTCATATTTTTAATTTTAGAAAAATTTAATTCAATTATTTTGGTTACAATTACAGTTACAAGAAAAATGTTAAGTATGTTATTAAGTGTTTTGTTATTCGGTCATAAATTAAAATTAAATCAATGGATTGGTTTAGGATTGGTCTTTGTTGGTATTGGATTGGAAAGTTTCATCAAAATTCGTAATAAGAAAGACGCAAAGAAGGAGAAAAAAGATAATTAAATCTAATGTTTAACAAATGGAGAAAATGAAAATAATTTTATACTTTGTGAAGAAATACATTTGTTACCTTGTTACTAGTTACAGGCTTTAATTTCAAATTCAACTTACTCATAAAAAGTTGACCTGCGAGTCTTTTAAAGGCATAAAAATAAGTACAATGCACTTCATTTTCTTTTTAATCCATTCAATGGAGTTTATTGTATTTCTAGATTAATAATATACATGTGGTATAAATGTATAAATGCGAATAATTATATAAATCTTTTCTCGTTAGAAATGATAATAACACATTATTAATAACGTCCTTCAGTTAATTGTAATAGAGATTTTGCTGCACCGATTAAAGAGGGAGTAGATAATAATAATTTTGTTGGTGATGAAAATAAATCATTATTTGAACCTTTTAATAAATTTTTTGCCTTAATTGGAGTTGAGCCAATGAACTGTTTTTTGGACATTGAAAGTTGTTGATTTTGTTGTATGGAATGTCTTCGTACCGGTGTTGAAATCAAAATTGAATTATTAATTGAATTATTGTTTTGTAAAATTGTTGAATCCGGGTCATTGTTTTGTAATATCGTTGAATCATTATTGTCGATTGTAATATCATCGGTAGTGCTAGTTGTTGTTGATGTTGAAGAGATGATATTTGCATTATTATTTGACTGGAACAAAATTTTGGAAACTGGAGGTAGGGAACGTGATTGTGGTTTATTGATACTCGATAATGACATTGCAAATTTAGAAGGGGAGGTGACACTTGAAGATTTTGGTTTGAAAGTTGGTGGGTTTGGGAAGGTAAGCATCGAAGGAGGTGCTGATGATGAATGTGAGTGTGAGATTGATTGTGATAAGTATACGTTTCTGTTTCTTTTAGGTACCGATATTTTTTTCTCCCTGATATTGGAAGAGTTGTCTGGTAATTTTAAATTCATTAGTGTTGTATCAGTTTGATTAGTCTTCACTTTGAAATAAGCCAATTTTAATTTCATCTTTAAGAGTCTTGCCCTTTTGATCCTTGGAGAAAGTTCAAAATCTGTTTCATTTGATTGGGTGTTTGCATCTATGTAAGCGTTCAATGTTTTGTTTATCTTTGAATTCAATGTTGAAGTCATTGAATATGATCTTTTCTTGCTATAATTAGAGACAATATGATCAAATTTTGACATAGAGGGTGATTTAATATTCAAAGTAGCTGCAGAGAGGGGTTGAAGAACGGGTCTTGTGTCATTTGGGGCAGCCATCTTTGGTAAGGGGTGACGATGACTATAGAGAATAGGGGCAGCAGAGTGGGTGTTAGGTTAGAAAGGACTTCCTCTTGGCTCTTTATAAGAAGACGTGTATCCAACGCCAAACACAACAACAAAAACCAACAGAAACGAAAAGAAAATAAAAAAAAATCCCAAACGGGAAAAACAAAAACACTGTACAACACGAAATCTTGGACGTTCATCTATTTTGAAGACGTTGTTGACGTGCAGAGAACCGTTTTCTGCACGAGAATACGACAGGTGACTTCAAGTTGTGTTACATCGTATGCATTGCTCTCCTTATATTTAGATACATACTGCTTTTTTTTTAGTACACAGAAATGTAATGAGACCTATAAACTAAATCAAATCCAATCAAGACTTTCAACCACATCTTTCAAACCAGTCTTGTAGCTATCCTCTATCTCTGCTCCTTCACCACCGGCAACCTTCAGTAACAACTCATTCAACATTGCAGAACCAAGAATATCCACATGTTCGGCAGTCTTGGCACCTCCTCTGATATCGAAAGAGTCTGGTTCATGCTGAATTTCAACGATTGTAACAGATGCTCCTCCTGGGTTATAAGGACTTCCCTTCATTTTCCATTTATGACACATACTATGAGTCAAAAGGGAAACGGTACCATCTCCATCACTCATCAAAACACTTTCCTTTCTCTCTGTATCAATGGTAACATTAAGTCCACTGACTTTGTCAGGATCTTCTTTATAATAATATGCCCTTTCTGTCAATTTACCAACACCATAAAAACAGTATATTTTCAAATCTGGTGCATTTGGAAGTGCAACTTCTAATGGATTACTCCATTTACGATAATCTTTAGCATTTTTAACTAATTCTTTTTTATCCTTTGCATATCCATATGAATAGTTTTCCCTAACACGTCTTTGAAACCATCCAGGTCCTTGATCAATTAAAAATTCAATACTATCTGCAACAGTTAAATTTCTATTAGAATGTTCTCCTGTAGTATCTGCAAACCTTATAAAATTTCCAAACGTATCATTTCTACCAATATCATCCAATGCACTATTCATATCACCCCAAATTAAATCCCCACCCTTTGGTAACATACTTGGTATACCACCAAATGTCTTCAACATATCAGACCTTTCCTTTCTACTGAAAAACTTTTCCAATCCATAAACTGCTAATCCATTTAATTGGACAGTATCCTTCATCTCACCAGATAATAATGCAGTAATTGCCTTTGGAGTTCCTAAAGTTGAACCAGAGATATCAACATATGCTTCAATATTATCATTAACCCAATTCTTTCCCCCATTTCCATGACCATCTGCTTCTACCCATTTAAGGAAAAAGAAAATAATTTGTGCTCCCATTGAATGACCCATAAGTACTGTTTTTTTATTATTTAATTTATTACTTAATTCAATTTGAGTTTTCAATTTACTAAAATAACCATCTCTTCTCTCTAAATCAATGTATGCCAATCTCCAATCATATGCTGCACTATACATATTATTTGGTCCATATCCAATTACAGCCAAGTTCTCCAAAATTTTATTCCAAATCCAATACCCTGTAACGAAAAAATCAGCTGCATCAAAACCTTGTGCAGCTCTTAATCTAATTCCTGGAGGATCTAATCCCGTCTCCTCATCTAAACATATATGTTTAAGCCAACAAGACTTTTCCATTAACATTGTTCTTAACATGAAAAATGAGCCCCATAATCTTTTACGGAAATATGGTTTACTTGGACAGTCTTCAACTCCTTCATATCCCCAACTTTCGATACCTGTACTAACGACTCCGGGAACCATTATAACATTATGATCTGCTGATAACCCTTCCTTTTTCATCAACTTACCAATTGAAAATGCACCAATTTCATTGGACTCCTCGGTTTTCCTATTTTGTAGAGTTTGCAATAAACCATCAGGTAAGTATCCCTTCCAATCAGCGGCGTCAATTGATATTTTATCAAACGATAAAGAATCTAAATTAATCAATTCATCGAGTTGTGGCATAAGATCGTTTGAAATCCTATCAATATTAGAATAAAGTGTAATCAAAATACCAATTACGATACCAAACAATAAAACAAATCTACGTTTTTCCCAAAAATGATCACCGAAAGTAGCATCTTTTTTAGATGCAGATTGAGGTCTAAATTCCTTTTCAATGGTGACATCAATTTTGGATATTTCATCTTCTAATTGATGAATTTGCGATAGTCTATCCTCTTTAATTTTAAGAAGATTGGAAATGTCATTAGATTCACCGTCAATTTCAACGGTTGCATCCTTCTGTTCTGTCTTTGCCGACTTATCCCTCTTCCTGTTCTTAAGTCTAGTGTTAGCCATTGAGTGTTGGAATGGAATGGAATGACGAATGAGCAAACAAAAAAACAAACAATGTATCTATTTGCCCATGATCCTCAATTATCAATTATCAATTAATTATCAGTACTATATTCGCACTTGACATCAGTGATAAAGATTTGAGATTTGTACATGTCATTTCAAAATTTACTTTTTACATTAAAGTCACTTTGCCCTGAATCTTTTATATATATATATACTTCTTTTCTTCATACACACAATGACTTCTCAGTATTTACGTTCCACATTCTCCTCAATACGAGAATATCTTACTCCAATCAACAATACTTCGACGTTTCTGAAAAATGGGGAGATATCTCCCGCGGAATTTGTCAAAGCGGGCGATTATTTGGTTTACAAGTTCCCAACTTGGCAATGGTCTCCAGCAATTGATAAATCAAAGGAAAGGGATTTCTTACCAAGTGATAAACAATTCTTAATAACCAAACATGTACCATGTTATTTGCGTGCGTCGGAATTTGAAGTGAAGGGTGATGGTGATATAGTTAATGTTTCCGATGATGAATTGGATAATGAGGGTTGGTCATCGACAAATGTTAAGTCAATTTCAACACCAGTCGATGAATCGAGTATCAAAGAAGTTTCAGAGGATGATGAATCAGATATTCAGGATATTGATGATTTAATTGATGAAAATGCAGAAGATTTTGAATTTACAAATACCAAAACAACAACTAACAAGTCATCAAATAATAAAAGATATTATGATTTATATATAACATATTCAACCTCTTATAGGGTACCTAAAATGTATCTTGTTGGATATGATTCAAATAATGTACTTTTAAAACCAAAGGAAATGTATGATGACATTAGTGTTGATTATAGGGATAAAACTGTTTCAATTGAAAATTTCCCTTATGTTAATAATTTGATTGCGGTTTCTATACATCCTTGTAAACACGCAAATGTTATGAGGGTATTAATGAATAGGAAGGGTGTTTCGAGGGAGGAAGAAGCTAAAAAGAATGACAATGATATAAACAAAGATAAAGAAGAAGGAAATGATGATGATTGGGAAGATGTTGAAGGTGGTGATGGCTATGGTATCCGAGTTGATCAATATTTAATTATATTTTTGAAGTTTATTTCAAGTGTTATACCTGGTGTTGAACATGATTATACAATGGAGGCATTATGATAGGTTTTGGATATTGTTTTTTTATTTTCATTTTGTGAATTTTATAAATTGTCAGGTATAGTTTTTCTTTTATAATATTATTTTGTTCATTGTTTGTTTTTATTTATAATATTAAAAATTATAAAATTCACTTATAAATTCTACCATCTATTGATTTTTCCTTATTGATCATTATCATTATCATAATCATAATCATCATCACAATCCCAAATTCTAATTGATTTATCAACATTACCAGTTATCAATCTACTACCATTGATATCGAATTTTGAACATAAGATACCATTTTCACTTTTTAATGAACCAGGTACTGGTTTTTGGATATCATTTTGAAACATTTCCCCGGATTCCCAATTCCAAAATCCAAATTTGCCATCATTACAACCACCAAAGATAACTCCATTATTATTATATGATAAAGTATTGACTATTAAATTACCTTGTTCAATTACATTATGATTATCCCAATATGATAAATCCGATAAATATTGAAAATCAGGTAACTGGAATTTTTTTAAATTATTTATAGATGATGTGATTAATTCATTATCTTGATCATTTGTTATAAAAGATTTTATATTTCTAGAATTAAAGGTTAATGTATTTTCACATTTACCAGATATCAAATCCCAAGATTTTAAAGTTGAATCAACTGAACAACTTAAAATTTTAAATGAATTGGTATAATTAACAAATTGAACTTTATTAATTGAATTTTGATGTCCTGATAAAATATGAATTGCATTTCTTGTCCTAATATCCCATACACGCACACTTGAATCTCTACCACCGGTAACAATTAAATTTAAATCTGGTTGTATATCGACTGTATAAATTGAACTCAAATGACCATGATAATTTCTAATAATCTGATTTTTCTCCAAATCCCAACATTTACAAGTTTTGTCCTCAGAGACAGAAAATAGATAGGGATGCTTAGGGGATATAACCATATCTGTTATTGTCATTATATGGCCTGATAATGTTAATTGTAAATTCCCAGATATTAAATCCCAAATTTTAATTGTTTTATCTGATGATCCAGACATAAAATATTTATTTAACGGATCAATAGCCAATGAGGTTACATGGCCTGTATGCCCTAATAATAATTTTGACAATTTCCAATTAGGAGATGTATTATCTATGATTTTGGTTCTATTTTGTGGTATTATTAATGGATTTGCAAATTCATTTTCATTTGGTTTAATTATGTATTGATCATTGTCAATTTGTGCCTCATTGTAAATTGTTAATTCGTTCGATTTGGAAATTTTCGGTAATCCTAAATCATCCGGATCTGATCCATTTATTCGTAATGTATCAAGAATTGATCTTTTAGAATTTGAAGATTTTAAACTTGAAGGTAAATTCCTTAAATATTTCGGAAAATAAACTGATTCTAAATAGTTATTGGGATTCAAATTATAGGTAGGTTCGTCCAAGTTAGGAAAAAATGTCGCCATGTCCTCCTGCAACTGATCATAAGCATTGGTCATTGATGTTGAAAGGTGGTTTAAATCTATACGTTATACGTTATATGTTCTATCAATTTTCTAATTTCTGTAAATGATAAATGAGAAAATAGAAAATAATATTTTTTCTTTGCAAAATGAAAAAAATTTCATTTCATGTTGCATGGATAATAATTTAATTTCTATTATCTTTCTTAAGTATTATTATTCTCCAGAAAGAAACATACAGCAATAATGTCAGAATTTGAAAAGTTACCTATTGAACAAGAAGAGGAAGAAGGTGATGTTATTATCGATGTACAAGAAGTGGAAGAAGTTGTTGATGAAAACAATTTAGACCAAGAAGAGCCAATGGATGAAGATTATGGAGATCAAGGAGATCAAGAAGGTCTAGAAGATTTTGATGTTGATGGAAATGGAATCAAAATTAATGAAGATGGAAATATTGAAATAGATATGAGTAATAATTCACAAAGTTATTTTGAAGATCATCAAGATTCTATTTTCACAGTTTCAACACATCCAAAATTACCGATTGCCTTTAGTGGTGGTGGTGATAATGTTGGATATTTATGGACAACACACAATTCACCAGCGAAGACAATCAGTAAATTAGTTGGATATGGGGAAAGTGTAATTGCAAGTGGTTTTACATCTGATGGATCATACCTTATTACTGGTGATATGAGTGGTAAAATTTTAGTTTTCAAATCAATGAAAAAGGGACAATTATGGGAAAGATATGATAGAATTATTGAAGATGTTGAAGAAGTTATGTGGATACGTGTACATCCAAGGCAAAATATTTTTGCCTTTGGAGGAATTGATGGTTCAGTTTTAGTTTATTCAATTGAGCCAACATTAGAATTATTATTTTCAGGATATTCACATTCAACTGAATGTACAAATGGAGAATTTTATTCAATTGATAATTTAGATGAATTAAAATTAATTACATGTAGTGAAGATGGTAGTATAATTGGATGGAATTGTTATACACAAGTACAAGAATTTAAATTTGATTTGAATAATTTAAAAGGTTTAACACCACCATGGGTTTCAATTGCTATTAATCCAAACGGTAAAACTGCAGCAATTGGATCAAGAGATTCACAACTTGCAATTATTAATCTTGAAAATGGTTCATTATTAACTAATTTTATTGCAATGGAATTAAAGGAAGGTGATGATATTTATGATTCTTCAATTGAGGCAATATCATGGTGTGAAGTTTTAAATTTGATGGTAATTGGATTTGTTTCAGGAGATTTAATGATTTTTGATACAAATACATGGAAAGTTAGAAAAATGTTAAAATGTAATGATGCAATTACTAAGATTAAATTTTTACCAAATAGTCCAATATTTTTAGTTTCATCAATGGATGGGAAAATTTATAAATGGGATGTTAGAACGGGTGAATTGTTACATGAATGTGTTGGACATCATATGGGTATTTTAGATTTTTCAATTGATTGTTCAGGTGAAAGATTAATAACTGCAGGAGATGATGGAGTTTCATTAGTTTTCAAATTTTAAATAATTATAGATATATATATATATATATATATATATATATATATAATGAATGATAAAGTTTATAAATTTTTTAATTTTTGATCAATTAAATTATTAATATAAGATTTTAAAACTGAATTAGAATTATCATTAGATAATTGATTTTGTAAAGCTATTTCAACTTGTTTGGCAATTAATTTACCAGTTAAATCAACTTCAATGTTAACCCAATCACCAATGGATTTCAAAGGCATTATTACCTTAGATTGAGTATATGCAACCATCATAATTTTAAAAGTTTTCTCAATATAATTAACATCAATAATTGTCAAACTTGTACCATCAATAGCAATAAACCCTTTATTAACAATATAATTAATAAATTCATCATCTCTTAATTTAAAGGTAAATATGATTGAATTTGTTTCCTTTTCAGTATTTATAATTTGAGCAATTGTATCAACATGACCCTGTACCATATGACCACCAAATCTAACATCACCGGAGATAGCTCTCTCTAAATTAACCTTTGAATTGACCTTTAGAGAACCTAAATTTGTCTTTTTCAAAGTTTCCTGTGAGATACCAACTTTGAAAGTATCATTATCAAATTCGGTAACTGTAAGACAGGTACCATTGATGGCTATTGAATCACCCAAATGACAATCTCCCAAGATTGGAGATGCATCTTTGATAGTTAAGGAAACTCCATTACCGCCGGATTCGGTTGTATCCTGTGTTTGATAGTCAGCAACTGTGCCTATTAGTTCGACTATACCTGTAAACATGACTAGAAAAGAAGAAGAAAGATTACTGAATCTAAGAGAAATTATAAGGTATATTATTAATTATTAATTATAGGTATATATACTAAGATGATAATAACCCTGAGTCAGCAATGAAAAATTGAAAAATTGAAAAATTCATGTTGAGAAAACCGAAAAACCGAAAAGCGCGTATAAAAGACAGTTGTGTTCTCGATTTATTATAGTATTAGTATAGTATTAGTTATTAGTATATAGTTATAATTGTCTTGTGTGTCTTTAGTAGACAAGAGAACAAGTCACAAACAGGTGTTTGTGCTAATTAATTAACCAATCAAATTAATAAACTTACAAGCTGGGAAATATCACCAGACCCAGCACTATCCACCCACGCTGGTTCCGGTAAACGACTCCCACATAGCAAATTTCTTCCTCCCTCTCTACAGAGACTGTCTATGAAAGATCCACCATGGATTGTTTTTGATGAGCGGGAACATCTATTAATACACGTATTGTACTCTGTAATCTGTAATCTATATTCTATATATTCCAACCAATGACCATCAGATCAACTAATATCATTAATATCATTAATATCTCTTTAATTCTTCCCATTGTTCCACACAACCCGTGACCGCCCTTGAAAATTTGCTTTTTCTCCGTTTAATGTCTGACATGCAATTGGCGGCTTATTATATTATAATCTATTCTATATAAAGGTGACACTGTTTCCCGGATTATTTGCCTTCATCTTCCTACTCAACAACCTCTTAGTTCCTTTGTCTCTTCTCTGTTGTAAAGAACCTCCATGTCCAACATCAAAGTCACAGTCTTAGGTGCAGCCGGTGGAATCGGCCAACCACTCTCTCTTCTTATCAAACTTAACCCATATGTCACCCATCTTGCATTATACGATGTCGTTAATGTCCCCGGTGTTGCCGCTGATTTACATCATATAGACACCGATGTCGTTGTTTCATCTTATTCACCTCCTGAAAATAAAGATGATGAAAATATTGGCCTTCAAAAGGCTCTTAAGGATGCCAATTTTGTTATCATTCCAGCAGGAGTTCCAAGGAAACCTGGTATGACTCGTGGTGATTTGTTTAATATAAATGCATCAATTTGTTCTGCATTGGCTGAATCAATTGCTGTCAATTCTCCAGATGCATGTATTTTGGTTATTTCAAATCCAGTCAATTCAACTGTACCAATCTTTAAAGAAGTTTTATCAAAACATGGAGTTTTCGATCCAAGAAAATTATTTGGTGTAACTGCATTGGATCACGTTCGTTCAAATACTTTCCTTTCTGAATTAATAGCTGGTGCTTTACCAAATCATTATGATGTCCCAGTTGTCGGTGGTCATTCAGGTCATTCAATCGTTCCATTGTTTACACAATCAAAGGGTCATCTACCAGCTACTGTTTTAGAAGATGAAATAATCTTAGATAATTTAATTCATAGAGTTCAATATGGTGGTGATGAAGTCGTTGAAGCTAAAAAGGGTAAAGGTTCTTCAACTTTATCAATGGCTTATGCATCAAATAAATTTTTCTCCATTTTATTAAATGGTTATTTGAATTTAAGAGATGTTAAAATTTCAAGTTATATTTATTTGGATGATTCAATACCTGGTGTAATTCCTTTAAAACAAGATTTAAAATCCGTTCTTGGTGATATTCAAATTCCAAAATTTTTAGCAACTCCAATGATATATGGTCCAAATGGTGTTGAAAAAGTTGATTATACTTGGGTTAAAAGGATGAATGCAAAAGAATTAGAAATGTTTTTAATTGCAACTGATTTTATAAATCAAAATGTTGAAAAGGGAATTGAATTTATTACTGGTTAAAAGCTTAGATTTTTTTTTCTGGTTTATTTTGTCTTGTCTTGTTTTGATTTCTTTTTGTTTTGTTTTTTTTTTTTTTTTAGTTTAGTTTGGTAATCTTTGTAATTTGCTTTTTTCGTATACCATCTCCGCTCATATATTCTTCAAAATATTGCTATATTTGATAACAAATTACACATGTTAATTAAAAACATATAAAAAAAAAGAAAAACATTAAATATTAAATAAAACATATTTAATATTCTTTATGGGTGGTATATTTTTCATTCATTGATTTCCAAAATATGGCAAGATTTCTACTTGATGATCTATGAACTATACTCACAAATAATCCAACAAATGGTATAAATCCAATACCAAAATCCACAATTATATTAAATATCATCATTGACATATTCTTAAAATTTAAAAATCTTCTACTATTCTTAACATTACCAATTTTAAATTTATCCTTCCCACCAGTTAAATTTATCTTTATTGTATAACCTAATCCAACTTGAAACATACTATAGATTATCCATAAATTAATCAACAATGAAATATAATTTCCAATAACTGGAATAATTTGAATAATTGGTCCAAATCCAATACCTATTCTTCTTGCTCTTAAAGAGTTAGTAGGAATATTATTAGTTTCATCATTAACCGGATCTTTAACAATCTTAATATCCTTTGCTCCAAAAATCTTATTTAAAAAACTAGATGATTTTAAGCCGAATAAACTTTCATCCATCCAATAACAGGTTGATTTAATCTTTAAAACCTTAGTATGCAATTCATTTGGAACTTCTGATGGAATATCTCTTGATTTTAATAATATTTGACCTTTGGAATCTACAAAACTCTCAAAATATGGATCATAGAATGTCATATTATCATTTTCATATGTTGAAAATGTTAGAAATTTTGGATTCGATGTACCAAACATCTTAACCATTATCACTTTCACTAATCTATCAACGAAGAACATTAAATATGAGATGTGGATAATGAATATACAACAAAACTGTTAAAAAGGAATCATCATTATCATCATCATACATAAAGTTTACTCACATTAAATGCACCAATTTATATGGCTTAGAGCATCAAGGGACAGGTAAATACAATACTTTAAAAAAGAAAGTAATTAACAAACCTTAAGTTAAATTTACGATATATTTTTTATTTTAGTCAACGTCCTCCAATGGTTCAAGTTATAAACATTAGTTTATATTACTTGTCAGACAGCCACCCATTCCCATCTTCAACCATCACTTCCGAAGAAGTACATGATCAAAGATAAAGATCATCGCTCCTTTATTTACCTGATGAAAAAAGGAATAAAAAGTGAAAGTTTGGGATCGCAGAATATCCAGATGACTAGATTGCTATGAATCGTAGGCAAAACTGTAATGATAAACCACTAAAAGAACACCGAAATGTTCCTTTGTATTCTCACTTTGAGGGTATGGGGGTTCTATCTCATCAACCAAGTTGGAATTAGTGGCTCTTGAGAAGAGTCAAAAAGAGACGAATCCTATAGAAATGATCCTATGAAGTACGTCGACAAAGAAAGAAGAAAAGCAAAAGGTTGAATCTACATTATGAAACTATAGGAAAAACTCTTCCTTTTATAATTTTCCAGATGTGAAAAATGAAAAAAAAAAAAAAATAAAAAATTTTTTCCAATGAGGGCTCTGTATGAAATGAAATTTGAAAATTGAAGGGTTTCTTAATACTTAATACTTAATACTTAATACTTAATACTTAATACTAAGTGAGCTCCATTTACTATACAGTATTCATTTTTAACATGTGGAAGAATTACCTTATGTTATATCTATTTAGATATAAAGACATATCTATATATATTACGAACAAAATGAATTAAACCCCAAAAAGAAAAAGTATATAAAAAAGTTAAGTATTAGAATTATATAATTTATATTATTATTAAACCAGATACATAACAATTAGATGTAACCAATCTTGTTAGCAATGTCTAAAGCATCATAATCAGCAGTTAATCTGACGTAAGCCTTCTTGGTACCGTTTGGTCTGATTAAGGTGTTGACCTTAGCAACTTCAACTTCATATAATTCCTTAACAGCTTGCTTAATTTGATATTTGTTAGCCTTAATATCAACTTGGAAAACTAAAGTATTACCATCTTCAACTTTCTTGGTTGCAGTTTCAGAGGTGATTGGAGTTTGGATGACCTTGTATGCATCTAATCTGTTGTAATGTGGAACAGCCTTAGTATATTTTGGAGATCTTGATAATTTTAAGGTCTTTGGTAATCTGAAGGTAGTTGAAGTTCTAACCTTAACAGCCTTTGAGGAGTTAGCACCCTTTAATGCGGATTTCTTAGCAGATTGAGCCTTTGAAGTAGATGAAGCCATTTTTGTTCAGAGAGATAAGTCTAGAGAAGGGAAGGAAGTACAAGGGAATAAAATAAAAAAAAAAGAGAATAAGATATCTCCAAATTAAAGGATGAAAAGTGAAATTTAATTAACTTTCAACCTACGAAAAGTTGGAAATTTGGAAATTAAATTTTTGTGTGCGAATGCGACAAATATTGCTGTGGTAAAGACCTCGGTGTACCCACGTGACATGTTTTCCAAACCCTCATCATATATTGATAATCTACATATAAGATTTAAAATATTAATGTTAAAGCTCATAATAGTTTGAAACTCTTGTATTTAATCATGTATATACAGATACTGCAAAGCAGCTGGATTTATATCGTTTATATAGTAGTAGTAGTGGGATAGTAAAATCTTAGATTCTTCTTCTAGATGGCGCTCTGTTACCACCAAATGCAATTGGCGTTAGATCACTCAATCTACTAATATATTCTCTAATACCATTACCTTCTTTACCCTTTAAAGCATCAAAGAAGGCCCTTCTACCTTTACCAAAACCTCTAACAACAATTTCTAATTTTCCACTATCTTGTAATAATTTCTTATCGTTGATGCTCTTAAAGATATTGGATGAAAGTTGGAAACCTGCTTCATATTCACCCCTTTGTGCCTTTCTAAAACCCAAATAACCGGTTGATTGTGAAAGGACAATTCTTTGTGGTAACTTTAAGAAATATAAAACTTGTTCATTGAATGTAGTGTTTGGATTATTCTGTGGCCAATTTTTATCCATCTGAACTTTGGTTAATGTTAAAAATGTATTGTTTTTCTTGAAACTACAATGTAATACATTTTTAACTGTCTGTATATCTTTGATTTGCTTTGCACCAGCCCTTGCATCTCTAGTTAGTTTTCCTGGGTTTTCTGCAGCTTGGCCAAAAGTAGTAGCACCTTCTCTAAGAAGTCTTGAAGTGGAAAACGACCTAACATAGTTACGTAAACCAACCATCATGATTGTCCCTTAAATAAAACGACAGAATCTACAACAACTTAATTATTAAACCATTACAGATCTTCAATTCATGTCGACAGGTAGAAAAACTGGAAAATTGTGGAAAAATTAAAAATTCCAAAGTGGTGCACTGATTTTCCACTTTTTATCACATGAATTGCTTATATGTCATTATATAGTAGAAGTGGCCGTGATTTTGGTAGATATTCAAGAAATGTCATATGTATATTTGGATATTGCGATTGGTGATAAGTCATTAGGAAGAATAGTTATCCAGCTTTTTGAAGAAAAGGCTCCATTGGCTGCTGAAAATTTCAAACAATTATGCCAATCTAAAGAATATTCGAAAACTTTTTTTCATAAAGTTATTAGAACGTTTATATTACAAGCTGGTGATACATCAATTAAAGATGATGATCCAAACACTGTATATCCGGAATTAGAAAAATTGGGGAAAAATGGAAATGGTAAATCCATTTATAATAATGAATATTTTAAAGATGAAAATTTAGTTGACATTAATAAATCGTTTCTTGTCTGTATGTCGAATTTCAATGAAAAAAATCATAATATGTCACAATTTTTCATTACATTGGATAAGGCACCACATTTAAATGGTAAACATACTGTTTTTGGTGAGGTAAAATATGGTAGATCGATTGTTAGAGAAATTGAGAAAGTTGAAGTTTACACGAATAAAACAAACGACCCAAAAGCTTGGATACCAATAAGTAAGATTATAATCGATGATTGTGGAATATGGCAACTTGGTGATCCATTACCTAATTCAATTGCCTGTATTGATCAAATTGGTGGTGATATCTATGAAGAATATCCAGATGATAATGAAATTGAGGGACTAGATTTAGAAAACGTTGAACAATCGTATAAAATCTCTTCAATTATTAAGGAATCTGCAACATTATTATTACAATCAAAAGGATACAACGATAGTGTTTTGAAATATAAAAAGGCTTTAAGATACTGTAATGAATTAACACCCGATGATGAATCAAATAAAGAAATGTATAAAAAATTTCAAGATTTGAAGAAGACAATTTATTTGAATTTATCATTAGTTACTTTGAATATGAAAAATTATAATGATTGTATAAATTATTGTGGGTTTATATTACAATTAGAAGATGTGAAACTTACAGATATTCAAACATCAAAGGTATTCTATAGATTGGGTAAATCATATTCTGCATTGAAAAAATATGATATTGCATTAGAAACTTTACAAAAGGGTGCAATTTTTTCACCCGATGATTCATCGATAAGAAGAGAATTGGGAGTTGTAGAGAAGATTGTAAAGGATACAAAGAACGAAGAGAAGGCCAAATATGCTAAATTTTTCAATTAATCTATAGAATCTTGGAACTGTTTATAATACCTGCACTGTAACAACAATGCGAATTTATTTGAAATTCTGCAAAATTAATCAAAAAAAAATTATCTTAATCTTAAGTTATCAATTGTGTGTTAGGGATTATTATGTCACAACATTATTTACTTTCTTTATAGAGCTCGTATCGTTATATTGAATAACCTGATTGATGAGATCCACTAAGTATGGGTTGAAAATGGACGAAATTATCACTAATATCAGTTTCAAAATTGAGAATGATGAAAATGAGAGTAATATATTACCTATTCAATTTACAAAACAATCAATTGATACAACACCGACAAACTCAATTCTTTCAAATGAGTTAAAGGATCGATATCCAACGATCCCCAAAATTGATCGAATTTCAAGAAGATCAAGTGTACTTAGACGTATGTCAATTGGTAAACAAATTGAATTTTCTCCAATAATTAATGATTTTCAAGATAAAGTAAAAATTAATATTCATAAAAGGCAAAATAACAATGATGTATTTGATGATGAAAGTGATGCAAGTGATGAAAGTTATGAAAAGGAAGAAACTGAGGATTCGGAACTTTATAAACGATCGAACTCAAATACTGCACCATGTACAATAAACGATTTTAAACCATTGAAAGTTCTAGGGCAGGGTGCATATGGTAAGGTTTTATTAGTGAAAAATAAAAATACTGGTAAATTATTTGCACAAAAGGAATTAAAGAAGGCATCAATTATTTTAAGTAATAAGAATATTGAAAGGACGATATCTGAACGTAAAATATTATCTGAAATTACATCACATCAAAATATTGTTAAATTATTTTATGCATTACATGATAATTCAAAATTATATCTATTAATGGAATATATTCCAGGTGGTGAATTATTCAAATATTTGATTCAAGAAAAGTTTTTAAATGAAAAGAAAACTTCATTTTATATAATTCAAATGGCAACTGCTTTAAAATTTTTACATGATTTTGGAATTGTTTATAGAGATTTAAAACCTGAAAATTGTATGCTTGATAAAGATGGATATCTAATTTTAACAGATTTTGGATTGGCTAAAAAATCATCAACGGATGAAAACAATATTAATGAGAATTGGTGTAATTCAATTATTGGTACACCTGAATATTGTGCACCTGAAGTTTTAAAAGGTGAAAATTATGGTATAAATGCAGATTGGTGGTCTTTAGGATGTGTTACATTTGATTTATTAACTGGTGATCCACCATTTACTGGAAATAATCATAAAAAGATCATAGATAAGGTATTGAAGGAAAAACCTAAATATCCATTTTATTTAACAACTACAAGTAAAGAATTTTTAAATAAATTATTAAATAAAAATCCAAACAAAAGATTCAATGTTGATAATGAATGGGGGAAGTTTCAAAAATTACAATTTTTCAGATATTATAAATTTCAAGATATTGAAGATCGTAAAATTGAACCACCAATTAAACCTTTAATTACAGATTTAGAAAAGGCCGAAAATTTTGATGTTGAATTTACAAATATGAAATTAAGTGATTTAAATATTGAAGGAATTGAAATTAAAACTAATCAAAGTAAAGATTGTGATCATTTCACTGGATTTTCATATACTGCTAGTAATAGTTTTGTTGATAATTATTTATAAAATATTTTAGAAGACTTTTGTATATTATAATTCGAATATTTGACAGTTCAATTCCGATTTGATTAATGCCTTTTCTGTAAGTTTCCAATCAACACCAAAGATACCACTATTTATCTTTGGCATATTAATTATATATTTCGATGAAATATCCTCCCCCTCCTGGACATCATCATTAAACTTCAAATTATAATTAAGGATAATGTTTCTAACTTTATCATTTTCGATTAATTGAGGATTTTGTAATTTATTCCTTAAATCAAGCATTGCAAATTCTGTATTTTTAGCAATTTCAATTTCTGATTCTTGACCAATTATACTAGTAAATAAACAAACAATGATTAAATTATCCCTCAGTCGTTTGTCATATCCAATATCCGATGGATCAACAGGTAATAACAATGAAGTACCTAATAAATCCTTTGGTGAATTGAAGGAATGACAATATGTATGATATAATTCATAACTACTAAGATATTTTGATTTGAAGATATTTGCTATACCACCACCCCAAATCCCTAGACAATTACATGCATGTGCTAATAATAACGGTTTATTCAATGTTGATTTTGTCAATTGGAATAAATCTCCCCTGACGTAATTTATCATAATGTTTGATGTCTCTAAATGACGTCTTATCAGATGGGGGGGAGGTTAGGGTTCTGTTTTTTGTTGTAAGCTCGCATCAACTTTTAAGTAAAAAAATTGAATATATGCATATTTTAAAGACAGTTACCATTTTCGAATCAAATCCATTAATCATGGATCCAGAATTAATAAAAGATTTACAAACGTTAAATAAGACATTACATTCTAGTAATTTATCAACTAGAAATCGAATATTATCAATATTAAAAGATGTCAAATTTATTTCCCAATTAAGAGATTTAAATTTCCCCAATTTACCAATAATTCCAAATGATAGATGTGGTAGATGGTATATTAATTCAACGATTTATCAAGGTTTAACACCATCATATTTCAAATCAACGGATGGACATACTAATAATTGGTCATTTTCAACACGTCGATTAAATTTACATTTAATTAATTTAATAGTTGAAAATAATGGTATTTTAATAATTGATTCAACTAGACGTGGTAAAAAAATTCCTGATTCATTAAGTAAGACGATACCAATTTGGATATCAATTATTAATAAATTTATAAATTCAAAAATATCATTCAATGATACATTTATAACACCAATTGAAACTGTTTCACAATATGAACATTATAGAATTTTAAATTTATTACCAAATTTTTTAGAAAATATTGAAAATTTTAAAGATTTAATAAATGAAATAATTGTTAAATCTAAAATTAATAAAATTTTAAAACCATTTTGGATTTATCCAAATTGTCGGGAAATTCCAATATTTACAGGTAATGAAGAATTTTTACCAATTATTTTAATTTCTGCAAGTGAGCAATTTCAAGATGGTGAAAATAAATGTAATGGATATACATATGTTCAAGGTGCAGGTGATGATCATGAATTATGGTCTAATGGGTTGACACCGGACTTGTTTTGGAATAATATAGATCGATTCAATGATATATTTAATTTAAATGATTTACAAGTTGATGAATTGATAAATCAAATTATTTTAGAAAATGAGAGAAATTCTAAATTTTTAAATGTTGAATTTTTCGATATTGAAAAGAATCCAAATATTTTAAAAATTAATAACAATTTATCGATTGGTAAGATTGATAAAAATAGAACATTTATAAATAAATCATCAAATGATTTAAAATTTGATAAAATATTCATATTTGAATCAAGTTTTAATTTAATAAATGATGATGATGATGATGATAAGTATGGAAAGATATTCAAATTTAACCTTGATTCAGGATCTAAAAAATCTTCCAAATTGTTAAGGTTAGAAATCCCTAAAATCATTAAGCTTTTTAATCCATTAGAAAATACACTTATTTTATGTAATAATGGAGAAGATATATCAATTGGTATAGTTTTATGTTTTTTAAATGTTGGTAAATCCAAATTAGATATATCAAAGGATACAATTCGAAGAGATTTAATTAAATTAATTGATTTAAAGAAAGTTAATCCTCAGAGGGCTACATTAAATTCTGTTAATTCGTATCTATTATCCTAAGCAGACGACGATGTTTTTTTTTTTTTTTTTGGAATTATTATTATTAGTAAAGAAAGATATAAAAAGTGAATGTAAAGAACTGAAAATCGGGAAATAAATATAAACTCAGGTGAAGGATTTTTTTTTTGTTATTTTTGGATTTATAATTCTTAGTAGACTAAAGCGAAAACGAAATAAAGACCAAACAAAATGTAAATTACATGTATAAACATTATTTATCAGGAGTTGGAGATGCTGGATCAACATAATATTTTTTTTGATTGTTGTTGTATATTCTTCTTTTAGTATTGTTTGAATATCTCTGTTTAGAATTAGATTGTGTTTGATATTGTTGTTGTAGAGATACTGGTATTGGAAATGCATGTTGAATCGAATAAGGAGATTGATTCAATATTGGAGTATGATAATAACTTGGAGTATAATAATTAGATGTATAATAATTAGGTGTGTAATAATTAGGTGTAAAAGCATTTGGATAGATTGCCGGAACTTGGATTGGAATTGGATTATTATTATTGTTGTTGTTGTTATTTATCATTAAATTAGCCTGTGATTTTGATTGATTTGAGGTTAAAAATTTTGAATTTTTGGGCGTCTGTGGTGTAAAATAATAGGGTTGTGAAGTTAAAATATATGTTGGTTGTAAATCGTTATTATTATTATTATTATTATTATTATTATCATTCCAATTATGATTTTGATTAAAATGAAATGAATTACTTGAAGAATTTCTTGAATTATAAAATTTGGTATTGAAACGATTACCTTTTGAATTTGTCTGATAAACTTTTTTATAAAATTTCGGTAAATCAGAACTTGAAGATATTGCCGAAGTTGATAAAGTATCAGTTATAATATCAATTTCATCATCATCATCTAAATCTGCATCATTACTACTAGTAGTAGTAGGTATTTGATTTATTGAAGAATTTACCTTTTCCTTAGCAGATGGAGATGAGATACCAATACTTTCAAAAGCTGAATCGAATTTTAATGCAATATCTGTATCAATTGAATGATTTTCATTAGTTAATAAATAAGAAAATTGAGATTCATTATCAGAATATAAATCAGAGACATTGTTGTTATTGAAGTTTCTCAAGTTATTAATATTTTTATTATTATTTTTATTTTTATTATTATTTTTATTTTTATTTTTATTTTTATTTTTATTTTTATGTTTTTTTTTCTTTGGTTGATTACCACATCTATCCTTACCATAAGAAATAATTAAATTTAAATATTTATTATCAAAACTTGAATGCAAATTATTTAAAAATTCCAAATCATCATTATTAAAATCATTAACGGCTTGAATTGAAGATTTTATATTTGTAAAATTTACAAATGCACAAGCACCATTTTTAAAATAATTAATTTGTTCAATTTCACCAAATATTGAAAAATCTCTACGTAAAATATCTTCATTTGGAATTTTATTAAAAATTTTTTCATCATCATCATCATTATCTTCATTAATTCCAATATATAAATTTCTAGTTGCATTATTTTCTTTAACTTCTAAATTAATTATTGGATCCAAATCACCAATATTTTTACCCCAACCAATTTTAATAAATCTTTTATTAATAAAAGTTTTCTCCCTTGTTGAATTAGCAATTATATTAATAGCATCTAAATGATTAATAAAAGTTAAATATGCAACTCTTCTATCAGGGAATAATTTAATATTTTCCAAATTCCCACCTCTAATTACATTACAAATATCTTCAATTGTTGTAATTGGAGATAAATTTTTTAAAGAGATTGTTCTATTATTTAAATTATTTGGTAATAATAAATTAGATTGAATTGATAATGTTGAATCATTTGTAAATGAATAAGAAAATGGGATTGGAGGTTGATAGGGATGAATTGGAGTAGTGGTGGTATCATGATTATCAATATCATTATCATTATAATCATCATCATCATAATCAATATTTGATATTATTGATTGTCTCCTTGAATCAATTATTGGATGATTTATATAAGATATATGAATTTTATTTAAAGAATCACCATCATTTGAATAAAAGATATTACAATTTGATAATATTGAATTAGATAAAGGTAATTGATTAAAACATTTAATTGAATTTAAAATTGAAGAAAAATAGATAAATGAAGAATTTTTTTCTAAATTTAATTGAATTGAAGATATAGTACCGAATTTATTTAATTCATTTATAATTAAAGAATCAGTTATATCATTTGGTAAATTTGATAAAAATAAAACTCTTGAAGCACCATTATTATTAATTTGAAAATTTAAAAAATTTGAAATTTTTAAAGATTTTAATTTTGAAATTTTTAAATCATTTAAATTAAATAAATCATTTAAATAATCTAATTGAGATGATAATAATTCAAAACATTGATTTGTAATTAAATAATCAACAAATGTAACTATGATGGAACGTTTATTATTAGAACTATTAGAATTATTAGAATTATTTAAATCATAATAACAAGATTCAATTGGACCATATGGGATGGTTGAAAGGATATCTGATAATTGGATATTCAAATGTAAATTTTCGAATTTGATAGATCTTGGAGATGGATCATAGATATCGATTGAATCATTTTCTTCTGGTTGTACTTGTTTTTTCACTTCCTTTTGTTTTTCTTCTTCTTCTTCCTCTTCTTCCTCTTCTTCCTCCTCCTCCTCTTCAAGAATGATAGAATCCTTCGAATTTAAAGATAATGCATTACATAAATTCGAAGTATGAGTTGGAGTAGAGGTATGAGTATCATTTTTAAAAGAATTTTCAAATGAATGATAGAATGGAGATCCCATAACCATTTGCTTTGGTAAGAAACGTTCATATTTATTTTCCATGGAAGGAGATGGATTAATTTGAGATAAGTCCGAAGTTGAAGAAGAAGGTAATACATAATCCAAATTACCATTGAGTAGTTTCCCTTTTAAATGGAGTGGTTCAGGTGGGGCCTTTGAACGAGAGCAAGAGGAGGGGGATGATGATGGGGATGTTGAAGGCGACATCATGTGGATGGGAGTGAGTGAGTGAGTGAGCGAGTGAGTGAGTGGATGGGTGGATGAGTGATGAGGTAGGGAACTGTAGAAGTAAGAAGTAGTTATAAAAGAAGAAAAGAGTATATATATATATATAAATATGTTATTAGTGTGTATACTAATTATAATGACTGGAGAAGAAGATACTAAAGGGATCGACACCTGACGCCAACTGAGACAATGAAAAATGAAAAGTGAAAAGTGAAAAATGAAAAATGAAAAATGAAAAGAGCAAAGAAAAGAGCGCTTATAATAAATAATAAATAATATCTTAATAAAGACTATATAAAGACTACAAAGACTTTTATTGTTTTGTTACTTTGGGCACTTTGCACTTTAAGATCTTTTTCTTTTATGAACGACGCGTCGTTTTCTCTTTTTTCTCTCTTTTTTTGTTTTTCAACCCGCGAAAAGTCATCAAATAATTTATATTTATATTTACTTAGTGTTTTTTATATAGTTAAATCTTTATATAATAATAATAATAATATCACTATACTTAAACTGAACCTGAAACCTTTGCAACGTGTTCTAATAAATCAACAACTCTGGTAGAGTAACCATATTCATTATCGTACCAAGAAATTAACTTAACAAAGGTTGGAGTTAAAAGAATACCTGCCTTAGCATCAAAGATAGAAGATCTGGAATCAGAGAGGAAATCAGTTGAAACAACTTGATCTTCAGTATAACCAAGAACACCCTTTAATTCACCTTCAGATGCTGCCTTTAATGCTGCACAAATTTCTTCATATGAAGTTTCCTTCTTTAAGTTAACAGTTAAATCAACAACTGAAACATCAACAGTTGGAACTCTCATAGACATACCAGTCAATTTACCTGCTAAAACTGGTAAAACCTTACCAACAGCCTTTGCAGCACCAGTAGATGATGGAATAATATTACCAGATGCAGTTCTACCACCTCTCCAATCTTTATGGGATGGACCATCAACAGTCTTTTGAGTTGCAGTGATGGAATGGATGGTGGTCATTAAACCTGCTTCAATACCAAAGTTATCATTGATAACCTTAGCTAATGGAGCTAAACAATTGGTAGTACATGATGCATTGGAAACAATCTTTAAATCTGGAGTATATTCCTTATGGTTAACACCAACGACAAACATTGGAGCATCCTTAGAAGGTGCAGTAATAATAACCTTCTTTGCACCAGCCTTTAAATGCTTGGTTGCTGGTTCAACATCCTTGAAAATACCAGTGGAATCAATAACATAATCGACACCAATCTTACCCCATGGAAGGTTTTCTGGATCTCTTTCATTGTAGACGGTGATATCGGAACCGTCAATGACAATACTGTTATCCTTGTGAGTAACTTCACCCTTGTATTTACCGTGGGTGGAATCATACTTGAACATATAAGCAGCATAATCGGAGGTAATGAATGGATCATTGATTGCAACAACCTTGATGTCTGGTCTTGAAAGTGCAATTCTTAAAACTAATCTACCGATTCTACCGAAACCGTTAATACCAACTGTAATAGCCATTGTTAATTGAGTGTTTGTTTGTTTGTTTGTTTGTTTGTCTGTCTGTATATAAGAATACTAAACCTGAAGAAAGAAGAGAATAGAAGAAATAAAACAGAAACAACACATAATTTGCCACCTGAACAAAGAGCAGCCCGCCCTCCTCCTTATATAACAATCAAATTCCCCTCTCCCTCATCCCTCTCCCCCATCCGGTCACCACCACCCGGGTCGCGTTCCTCCAACAAACGTGCAAAATGAAATGATTTTCAGTGAGAGTCCTCCTTTTATCTGCTAATTAAACAACTATACGTTATATACCCTTATATTCTCTCAACTAATGTTATACCACCTCATTCTTTTTAATTCCTCTCCGTAACTTCCATCCAATCCCATGACAAATCCTAACTCTCTCTCGTCCATATATATTACTATACTATATTATTATTTATTACTCTCACATCCAACAAAAAATTAACCCCCCTCGCCTTTCTCCGCAAAACCCCCCGGGTTGCTTGCACTCCGAAAAAGTCATATGGTGTTAAGTGTTAACCATATTGTTAATAGTGAATATTGTAGTACGTAATGTAATGTCAAATGTTGAAATTATAAAATATTATAAAATATATATACACAATCTATACAATCCTTTATTCCCATGTAAATCCATTGTATCCATCCTCAACTCGTTGTCTCTTCTGTTTAGGTTGATGTTGATGTTGATGATTAGCATTCTGCATCCCTTCAAGCTCAAAATCTAAAAATGGTAATCCTAATGATGCATCAACTCCAAAATCATTCAACATGAGTAAATCACTAAATGAATTACTACCACCTCCATTAAAATTAAAATTATTGTTAATATTAACAACTTCATTATCTTTATTGATATTATCATCATCAACTGCATTCATAGCATCAACTTCCGCTTGTCTCTGTAATATATCAATTTGTCTCTGTAAATTATCCTGTTGAGTTTGTAAAAATTCTTGCTTTTGTTTAATCAGTAACCTCTGTCTCTCAATCTCATTGGTTTCTCCATGAATTTCATTATCATTCCTTAAAATCATATTCAAACTTTCCTCCTCCATAATATTCGGATCTTCATCCATAAATTTAAATAATTCTTCATTATTATTATTACTACTACCATCATTTACCTTGCTTTCAGATTGTTCATCAATCTCTCTCTCCCTCTCACCTTCATTCATATTGCTGAAAATATCATTGATTGCAATATCTTTATCTTCATTATCATCCTCAATCTTAATAATATCCTCTTGCTTAATTATATTACTTCTTAATCCACTCTTTTTCTTATTATTGTTTAAATTACCATTGATTCGTTCCTTTCTAATACCCTTTTTATCATTAAGTTTAGGTTGTGATAATATCATTTCAATTGCATTCTCTAAACAATTGATACAATTGTTTGATAAACATCCTAATAATCCAATCTTATTCTCAATCTTTAATTCATTAATTATAAAACTTAAAAGTATTTTGGCCTCTTGAAATAATGATCCACCCCTCGTATATTCTAATGCATTCTTAGCTGCTAATAATGAAAATCTTGCCATTTGTCTAGCAATATTAATAGGTATTGGTAAAAAATAATAATTATATTTCTTACTATTTAAAATCTTCATAGTTGTTAAAATAGATGTAGTTGCTTGTTGAATACTTAAAAATGCTGGTGAACATTTATTAGATGTTAAAGTAACTGTTGATTCATTAGCTAATAATGGCATATAAATTAATGCCTTGGCTTGATAATATAAATAATAAAATGTTAATTGTTTCTCCGTTAATTGATTAATCGATTTCTTATTGTTAGTAAAATCATTATCATCATCATCATTATCATCATTATCATTATTATTATTATTGTTTATCATCTCATTTATCGATATACTAGATGGTAAATTTCTTCTCCAATTTTCTAATAAATCTTCCATAATTAAACATTTAGATTCATTAATATGTGTCTGTTTAATATCATCACTTCTCTTAAAAATAGAATCAACAATACATCCTAAAATTTTAGAATATCTCATTATATTTAATGCAGAATCACATACTTTACCAACTAATGATAATTGAACATTATTCTTAAATGTAATTAAACTAATATCATTATCATTATTTTCTTCATTAGATGATGGTAATGCACATTCAATTTCATAATCTTTTAATAATCTTGGTACACCTAATATAAATGCACTAAAACTATCCAATGTATAATTACACCAAAATAATATTCTTCTTTCACCTTGTTGTAATTTTGATACACTTGATCCAGTTGATCCTAAAACTGCTGATGGACATCGATGTAATCTTAATTGTTGACTCATTGTAATCATTCTACCCCTTAATTCATAACTTGTAGTTAAATCATCAGTTGTTAAACAATATAATAATTCAATTGTAATTATCTGTAATGAAGAAATTGAACATGTACTTGACAGATTCGATTGAATCAATTGTTTAATTAAATGATCATAAAATTGTAAAATTTCACTATTACTTAATATCTTTCTTTCATTGTTATTTGAATTAATTGAATCTAAAATTTCTTCATTGGAAAATCTACTAGAAATATTACTCCTTTCATTTGAAATCATAACTAAACATGTTATAATAATTAATAATTCTCCAAATTTCTCAAATCCAATTAATTCTCCATCTTCATAATCTAAATCTCGACTTTTAATAAATTTATTATAATTACCCATAAATATTTCTTTATTTAAAATTGGTATAATGGTATTCCAAGTATTGAAAAATATTGTAATACAAATATCTAAATTAATCTTATTTGGTAAATTTAAACTTTGGAAAAAAGATTTCGATTCCGTCTTCTTTAATTGTTTAAAATTTATACCATTAAATGTAATTGGATATAAATTATATCTAGTATCTTCATTATATGCCTGTTTTAATAATGCAATTGATCTAGCGGTTAAATATGGTGCCTTTGAATCAAATCCATGAGTTTTAATAATCCTAGCTAATAATGTCGGTATAAACAATGTTTCCTCAGTTGATCTTGGAATTGAAGCAGCAATCAAATTTGCTAAATTGAAAAAATTCTTGGTTCTTAATTTATTCTGAAGTAAAACTGCAGCTGCTGCCCCGGGTGCATTAACTTGTTCAAATGAATTCGGATTATAGACAAATCTATTGATTTTCGTATTTGAAGGTATATTATCATTATTAAATTTATCGATGTTACCATTATTATTATTATTATTATTATTATTAATATTATCATAATCATCTTCATCATCACTCTCATTATTATCATTAAATTGTTTTAATAAACTTTTCTCTCTTGCAAAATAATGATCATTATTTGAATAAAGTGAATCATCATCACTCAATTCACCTCGATCAATATCAACAGATCCAGCAATTGAAACAGGTCTATTGATAACTGAATGATGCATACCACAATTACAATTTTCTCCATGTGTATGAACATCCAAAATTGATAATGTTGAAGACTTATTCTTATCAAGAATATTCAATTTTGAGATATTCTCATTATTCAACGCATTTGCTGGAATTGGTGATAGAGATCTTCTTAATGAAGTTTCGTTATTATTAATTTTGTCCTGTGATGTTAAAATACTGTTGCTACTATTGTTATTATTGTTGTAATTATTAGTAGTAGTAGTAGTAGTATTGTTATTATTATCAACATTACTTCGTATTTTACTTGTACTGTTATCAATACTTTTCTCGTTAGATGAGGGAGAATTTGACATTTCGACATTTTTCATTTTAATATCATTATCAATAACGTTATTATCATTGCTCTCAGTATTTTTCAAACTTAATAATTTCTGAAGTTTCTTATTCTCATATTCTAAAGATCGAACCCTTTCTTCTAGAGATTCGGTATAACCCCTTGGAAAAGCCTTTCTAGCCAATTTATCAGTAAATATACATTCCAAACCCACGGCTTTACAATTGGCACATTGTTTATGCTCATCTTTACCATTGTTATCATTCTCTCTATCCTTATCATTAAAGTTCTCAGAATCATCATCATAAAAACATCTGATCTTCTTCTTCCTACATCTATCACATGCAACAGAGACCCTTACGGTGTTTGAGCCTGGAGGCTTTATAGTTTTAGATTTTGTACTAGGATTGGTGACGGTGTTTGACACCTGAAGTGATGCCGATGCCGGAGTGTTGGACATGGACAGGGTGTTTCTTGGGGTGTTTATCGTGGTCATCTTTCGTGGTAGATGTAGAATTTCTCTCTATGATCAAAGCAATGTGATGGTTGAGGTGGGGGGGTTGTGATGTTTCTTTGAATAGAATCTTTTAAAGAACAGAATAAAAGCTGTCTCTTGACTCTTAAATCTTGTTGAAAAGAAGCCCTGACCGGGGCAGAGGAGGGAAATCGAGAAAAGAAAATCGAGAAAAGAAAATTGAAAATGGAGAAGGACCAAATTGGTATTAGTCATAGTATAAAAGGACAGCGGATTGCACTTTTTTTTTCTCAATATATATGCATGTTTTATTCATAAGAAAGAAGAAGTGTAAGAATAAGAATAAGAATAAGAATAAGAATAAGAATAAGAATATGAATAAGTAGACAACACAGACAGTCTCTGTTGTCGGTGGACGACAGCGTCTGTTACCATACAGCACACATCTTATGATGATACCCATTACTAACAACGAATTTCTTCAACTGAAAATTCATGAACGAAAAAACTTTGACAGAGCTTTTTAACCCTGATAGATATGTGCTGTGGTTTGTACAATTGTAATAGTAATGCTAGTAGTTTCCTATGTATTTTTTATTAATTTTTATTTGAAGGCTTGTTTTGTATCAATGGCATTCACCATTTTTCAAATTTATTCTTTAATGATTTTTTTTTTCCAGTTTTCCTTGATTTGATTTCAAATATAGATCACCTTTCTTTCATCCTAATTCCTGATTCATTCTTTCTAAACAATGTCAAACCATGATGATTCAACACCTGCGGTATGTGACTCGTGTCTAGGCGAAAATCCATATGTAGAGATGAAGAGATTGGTGAATGGTGCTGAATGTAAAATTTGTTCATCTCCATTTACTGTATTCAAATGGAATTCAAATAAAGGTATTGCAAATAATTCAACTGCAAATTTGAAAAAAACCATTATTTGTTTAACCTGTGCAAGATCTAAAAATTGTTGTCAGTCTTGTCTATTAGATTTAACGTTTGGAATTGATTTGAAAACTAGGGATAATTTATTAAAATTGGCAAAATTCGATAATCCAAATCAAGATATTGTTACAGATGCAAAAAATTTAACGAGTAGATTATACAATTCAAGACAGTTGAATGAAAAATTTTCAAATGATGAAATTAATCATTTCATTGATGATGATATCTCAAAATCCAAACTTGAATCAAATTTACAAAATTTGATTGATAATAATAACCGAAAAATAAATAAAAAGAATCAATCATCCATCAATAATACTTCAATTTCTAATGAAGATTTAATAAAATTAATTAAATCATTACCATTCAATGGTAATCTTGATTTAATTCCAAAGAATAAAAATATCAAATCTTTCTTCTTTTTCGGGAATAATTCAAATTTATCAATGTATGAGATTAAAGATTATTTTATAAATTTATCAACAGAATTTGATAAATTATCAATCAACTCTTTGTTTACTGAATCAGTTGGGAAATTTGGTTTTATTGAATTTCAATCACGTTTAATTGCTGAAAAAATTGCTAAATTATTATCAAATTCAAAAAATTCTCCATCCTTAATAATTATAAACAACAATCCAATTAGATTATGTTGGGCCTCAAATTCGAAAATGACTTCAACTAATTTTTCAAATGATGAATTGAGGAAAATCTCAGTAATAGTAGATAAACAATTAATTAAATTATCGAAAATTGATTCCATAAATACAAATTCTAATACAAAAATACAATCAAAGAATAATAGGATAATGAAAAAAAAATTAAACTAATATCCCATAATATTCACATCTTTTATACTTTTTAGATAATGATTCCCATTGAACGAGAATTCTATCACTAATTGGCAATATTAAAAATCCAGTTAAACTTAATTCTTTCACTCTAGCCAAACTTTCAATATAAATTATCTTTGTGTTGGCTAATCCAAAAAATTTTAATACAAAGATCATATATGAAATTGGAATTGCCGTACCTGGTCCATTAGTTAATAAAATATCAGGTTGATCATTTAATTTATTAAAGATCAAGTTTTGGAATGTTGAATAAAAGCTAATGATGGTATTTATAATTGCCTTAATTTTACCTTCACCGATATTTCTAGCTCTATAAATTTCACAAATTGTATAATCAATATCTTGAATACTTTTCAATCTTTCCTTTTCAAATAATTTCAATTTGTTGACAGATGTAAAATCTCCTGAACTTATAATATATTCACGTTTTAATTTTGTAAATCCTTCACTAAATTGTTCCAATATACTTATCATTTCCCCCGTATGACCTCCGGATCCTAATAATATAGTAATTTTACATTTTTCATTTGTACCAGTATTGAATAGCTTTTGATTATCCTTATCTAATTTCTTACCAATCGTTGTACATGGTAAAATATAAACTAATCTTAACAATATAATCTGGATAACAATTAGAATTATCGATACAATTATCGTAAATTTGGTTTCTTCCATTGTGCTAGTTATGAAGGTAAAATCAATCAATTATCTTGAAAATGGAAACTCCATATGATGTTGATTTACCAGGCATAAATTCTACCTAATACAGCTAATAATTTCTAATTTCTAATTTCTAATTTCTAGTTTCACACATATTCAGATCGTATAATATTTCAATTTCAACATTTCTCAAAGTGGCAAAGTGTTATACACCTTTTTATTTTATGCTACAACCTTTCCTCTAACAAAATATAAAATATCGAATATGTCGAATTACGAAGCTGAACACAATTTAAATGACAATGGTACTCCACAACCAGAATCTAACCAACCAAATACCACAAATAATGTTTCAAGACTTCGAATAATTCAAGATGCAATAAGTAATTTTCTTAATACACCAACCACTACAAACACATTTCAGTATAATACTGATGATTTGTTAGATCGTACAAGTAGAGCTCCATTGGAACCACAGATGGTGGAAATGTTAAGATCTATGTTACGAGCTTCTGCAAATAATGAAATGATGATGGTAGATGAGTCAAAATATGGGCATAGCATTGATGATGCGTTTTTAGATAAATTGGAGAGAGTTGATATTAGAAAACTGAAAGATGATGATACATGTCCAATATGTACAAACGAATACAAAAATGATGAACATCCATTAGTTGTTGAATTGCCTTGCAATTCAAAACATAGGTTTGATTTGGAATGTATTTCTCCATGGTTAAAGGTACATAGAACTTGTCCTTTATGCAGAGTTGATGTTAGTATTCAGAGGGAGAAAGCTATTCCTGTTGATACTGAAGTAGTGGAAGAAGGTTGGGATATGTATGGATAGTTAATGATACTTATGTACATGATTAGTTATATATTATATGAATTTTTGCTTTTATAAATAAAAAATAAAAAAAAATATTTCTTATCCAGAAACACCAATTTTTAGCTTGAAACATCATTAATCTGCTTTTTCTCCCCTTGAGATAAATGTTTTGCAAATACTGGATCCTTTAATAATTCCAATACCTTTTGTGAAACAGGATTCGTAACATCCTTTGATAAAGTTTCAATTGATGCTGTAAGATCATCAAGTGATTGTTGTGTATTTTCAATTGATTCCATCTTTTTGGATAAATTAAGTTCTTCCTGTTTATACATATTCACTTTAACACCTACACCCCAGACAGAATTCTTCTTTAAATATGATAACCAAAGATCAACAACTTCATTATCTGAATCCCAAATTTTAATCATTCTACCATGTGTTTTTCTTTCAAAATTTTCTTTAGATTTTGCATGAACGAAAGGTGCTCTAATAACAGTCCATCTTTCTCTCTTTGTTGAAATTGGCTTTGGACCCGTTGCTGGTAACCCTAAATAATAAGCAGCTCTTAAAGCAAAATCACAAAAGAACTCAAGATTAACGGGATCAAAACATTTGAAAACAACTTCTGCCTTTAAATGGCCATGTGTTACTTCATGTTTCAAAGGAGCATAGTAATTTAATTCTGCATTAATTGGGATTGGAGCCTTTGCACCAGGTGAAATAATTTCTTCGGTAAATATTTTTGGATCATAAGATTCAAATGTATCTAGAAGTTTGGACGTTGCCAATGTTTCCTCATCCAATTCTGGCAATTTTGAGGTTGCAACTTTTAATTCCGCTAATTCTTGTAATGCTTTATCTAATGAGGTAGATTCTGATAACGACGATCCGTCAACATTTTCATTATTCATCCTTATTTGAGAAACAGAGAAGAATCTGAGAGATGGGCGGACCGACAAACGGCACGCATGTGTTCTGAGCGGCACAGCAAACATCGAAATTGTCGTAGGTAGTGGAAATAGTGTGCAGCTTATTTACTACTTTCACAATTATATTCCATTTATAACTCTTACAATTATGTATTATACCATAAATTCATGTTTGGTCTTCGACGAGAAGTGAAAAAAAATAAAAAATAAAAAATAAAATATTGAAATTCATACTGGTGCACGGATCGAAAGTTTTTCTTAGTTCAACATGATTTTTCACCTTTTTCCTTTTTCAGATCTTTATATGGAAATTTTTCAATAGTTTTAAACTGATTAAACTAAAGTTTTTCAAAATACACATTCTATCACTACAGTAATGGGTAAAAGTAGTAAGGATAAACGTGATTTATATTATAGAAAGGCAAAGGAAGAGGGCTGGAGGGCTCGTTCTGCTTTCAAATTATTACAGCTCAATGAACAATTTGATCTTTTCAAAGATGTGAAGAGGGTTGTGGATTTATGTGCAGCTCCTGGTTCTTGGTCACAAGTATTAAGCAAAGAGATTTTCAAAGGTGGTCAAAATGAGGATGCAAAAATTGTTGCCGTTGATTTACAACCAATGTCACCAATTGATAATGTTATTGAATTACAAGCTGATATTACACATCCTAAAACTTTAGAAAAAATCATGGATATATTCGAAGGTGAAAAGGCAGATTTTGTTTGTTCCGATGGAGCTCCTGATGTTACCGGTTTACATGATTTAGATGAATATATTCAAGCCCAATTAATTTTGAGTGCTTTACAACTTGCAACTTGCATTTTGAAAAACGGTGGTACATTTGTAGCTAAAATTTTTAGAGGTAGAGATATTGATTTATTATATTCTCAACTAGGTTATTTGTTTGATAAGGTTATCTGTGCAAAACCTAGATCCTCAAGGGCAAGTTCATTAGAGGCATTTATTGTCTGTATAGGTTATAAACCTAGAACTGGTTGGATCCCCTCTCTGAATCCAAACTTATCAACTGAAGAATTTTTTCAAGAGATGAAGATAGGAAGGGCAGATGTTAACGAAGATTTACAATTTAATGATGAAGAAAGAAAAATTGCTCCATTTATAGCTTGTGGTGATTTAAATGACGTTGATTCCGACGCAACTTATAAATTAGATGAGAATTTTAAGTCTTTAAGTTTAGATCCTGTTCAATCTCCAACTGCTCCACCTTATAAAAAAGCATTGGAATTAAAGAGGAAGGGACAATTGAAAATTGTTAAATAGACATCTAGGGATTAAAGTTAATTAATTAAAGTTTTATAAAAAGAAAAACTTGTGTATAATATTATAAATATAAATTTAAATTTAAATATAAAATATAAACATATTTGTGAACTTGAAATTAAAAATTGGTTAAATTAATTTTTCTTTTCAGCTTCACCCTTAACGAGAGCATCTGGTTTTAAAGTTGGGAATAATAAAACTTCTCTGATGGTATTAGAATTAGTTAGGAACATTGCTAATCTATCAATACCACAACCCCAACCAGCAGTTGGTGGTAAACCGTATTCTAATGCGTTACAGAAAGTTTCATCAATTAATTGAGCTTCATCATCACCTTGAGCCTTTTGATTTGCTTGTTCTTCAAATCTTGCTCTTTGATCAAACGGATCATTCAATTCAGTATATGCGTTACAAATTTCTTTAGTTGCAACGAAAACTTCAAATCTTTCACATAAACCAGGAATTTTTCTATCGTATTTTGCCAATGGTGACATAATTTGAGGATGACCGAAAATAAAAGTTGGATTAATTGAGGCATCTTCAAGTTCACCAACTAATTTATCTAACATTCTAGCGTTGGTTAAAGGTGGTGGACAATCAATTTTATTTTTAATTAAAATATTCTTCAAGAAGACGTTGAATTCATCAGTATGGAAAGTATCAGCAGATGGGAATTTAATATCATAAACCTTTTCTAATTCTTCAATCATATTAATTCTCTTCCAAGGTCTTGAGAAATCTAAAGTTAATTCTTCCCCTTCTGGTCCATCTGGATGATATTTAACTTTATAATCACCAGTAATTTCTTTGACCATTTCAGAGAATAGCAATTCAGTCATATCCATTAAATCATAAACATCAGCATAAGCTTGATAGAATTCACAAGTAGTAAACTCAGGATTATGAGTCATATCAATACCTTCATTTCTAAATTGTCTACCGATTTCATAGACTCTTTCTAAACCACCGACAACTAATTCCTTTAAATATAATTCAGGAGCAATTCTCATAAACATTTCCATATCTAAATCATTATGATGTGTAAGGAAAGGTTTTGCAGTTGCACCACCTGCAATAATATTTAAAATTGGAGTTTCAACTTCAATAAAGTCTCTTGAATCTAAGAATCTTCTAATATATTGAATAATCTTTGATCTTGCAAGGAAAATTTCTCTTGTTCTCTTATTCATAATTAAATCTAAGTATCTCTTTCTATATCTTGCCTCTTGATCCTTAAAACCATAATGCTCAGTTGGTAACATATGAAGACATGGAGTCAATAATTGGACTTTAGTTGCAAAAACAGATAATTCACCTTCACCACCCTTTGATGGATTCGTTCTTCCTGGGTAACCTTCAACACCAATAATATCACCTCTTCTTAAAAGTGTGTGCATTTCAGCATAATCACCATCAGCATCTTGTGCTTGTGCCATAACTTGAAGATTAATACCATTATTTTGTAAATTATAGAATTTTAATTTTTGACCAGCTTCTCTTTTGACCATAATTCTACCTGCAATAGTAACTTTAACATCAGGTAAAGTTTCACCCTTCTTTAAATGACCGTATTTTTCAATAAAGTCGCCAAACTCAGCTGAAACGTTAAATTTATGTGGATAAGGATTGGTTTCAGCATGAGGTTTTCTTAGATTATTGATTTGGGCAGATCTGAGTTCATAATATTGAGCAGGGTTTACATTAGCTAATTCATCTACCTCTTTGGAAATCTTTGGAGCAGTTGCAGCAGCATTCTTTGCCTTTTCAGCTTTCTTCAATTCAAGAGCTCTTAATTTTTGTCTCTTCTTTAATTCAGATTTGGAGACGTATTCACCGGTTGGTTCATCTAGATATGTCTTTTGTAATGCTTCAGTGACTTGCTCGACGGGTTCTGACATTGTTACTTGGCAGTGTTGTTCTAATCAAACCTAAAAGAAGAAGATATACCACTTTTCAAAGATGACTCAAGTGAATATTTCCATTACTTTTTTCACTTTTCCATTTAATGTCGAGAAATTTAAGAAAAAAAAGAAAAAAACATTTAACATTTACAGTACTGAAAAAGAAAAAATTTTCAATTTTCCAAAATTCGGGAAATTTCAAATTCGACAATTCTCTAATAGAGAGAACTTGGATATTGTAAGGTTGTTGTTCTTTTTCCATAGGATACCGTTGATATAGCTTCACTTACAAATGTCTGCCCCTCAAGAACCACCTGCTGACGTTTCCGCATCATATACCGTCAAAATCAACGCCAGTGTTGCACTTAAATTAGCAAGCATTGGTGAAACTGCATCATCAAATGTTATAACAGGTCCAATTTATGGTTTTGATGGTGTTGAATCAAACATAATTAGTGTTACTCATACAATTCCATTTCCAACATATAATAACACTGATGACTTTTTCAACTTAAAGACAACTAATTCGAGATTCCAACAAGAATATTTAGCCAAATTAAAAATTGCCAATTTTACAGCAAATCTTTTGGGTTGGTTTGTTTGTTCAAATGGAGGCAAATTTATTTCACAATCAATTGTTGAAGCTTTGTACCAATTAAAAGAAAATTTTAGAAATAATAAAAGTGAAATTCCTTCATTGTTAATTGTTTATGATCCCTCAAAATCAATTGATGGTTATTTGAGTTTAAAATGTTTTAAATTAAGTGATTCATTCTTAAAGACAATCAAATCCGATAATAAATTTATTGCTAAAAATTTAATTGAAAATAAATTATCTTATAAAAATATACTAGATGAATTAACAGTTGTAATTAAATCAAATCATCTAACAAATTTAAAAATTCAAGAGTTCGATTTAGATAATCCATCAAATCAATTAGATAATCTCTCAATCTCTCCTTCAACTTATGAAAATATAAAACAATCAACAGATCAATTAAATGAAGCAATCAATCATTTCAACCATAACTTGGGTAATTTAACTTATTTCCAAAGAAACTTAAATAGAGACATTGCAAAAATTAGTAAATGGGAAGCAAAGGTTAAACAAGATAATGAAGAAAAGTTAAAAAATGATCCAAATGCAAAAATAGAAAATACCGATTGGAGAAAAGAATTTAAATTATTACCACCATCTTCAAAATATGAATATTTGATTGCAACCAGTGCTGTCAATAATATTTGTAATAGTCTACAAACCACTGAAAATATTGAATATATCAAATCACTTGGTGTTAAAGATACTATTTGATTTTTTGGTTATTTCTTTTCATCCTCAAATTATGTATAAAAAATTTTTATATTATAAACTTTGTAAGTAATAAATTTTAAAACGATAAAAAAATCTTGAAGAAGGATTTAAATTAAATTTAAAAAGAGAAAAATTACTGAACATTGGGAGTTCATTTGGCATTTTCAGTTTACATCCCATCCATTCAATAAACTTATCATGAACACAAATTGGAAACTAGAGAAAATAAGAAAACTGAATCAAAAATAGTATATTCATGATGATTTGCAATCAGTATAGAAATACTAATTAATAGCTTGCGATGCAAAATTTGTGCAGATTACGGCTAATCCAAAGTGGCTCCGGACTACGCCTTTTGGATTACTATTTCACAATTCTTAACTCAAAGTTTAAGGTACGTATTCTCATTTTCAAAGATATAAATAATGTTTAATTAATAGACTTGCTATTATCAAAAACAAAAAAAAGAAAAAAAACTTACAACAAAAATTAAAAAACTGATTGAACATGAATTGAAACTAGTTAAATATAGTTCATCTTGACAATGACTTAACCAATGATTGAATTTCACTCTTTTCCAATTCTGTGAGATTGAAATCTTTAGCTTGTCTTTCTGCCTCCCTTTCCTTTTCTTCTTTTGCCATAGTCTTATCCAAGTCCCAATACATGAAGAGGAAAACAAATGCACAGAATCCACCTGCTGCAGCAATACCAGTAAATGGCCAGATTAAGTGTGGATCAACTAATGCACCAGACACACCTTCAGAAATAGCTGATGAAATTGCGGAATTGAATAAGAACAATGCCATAACCAAACCTTTACCATTATCTGGTGCTCTTGTATATGCAATTTCATAAGCAGTTGTATAACAGAAACACTCACCCAATGCACACAAACCATAGTTAATGATTTCCAACCATGCTGTTAAAGGTGATGGTAAATCACAAGTAGTTGCATAATAGCCACATGGAGAAGTTTCATACACTTTCCATTGAATGATTGCCGAAACTGCAGAGGCCAATGCACCTAACATGAATCCAATAAAGATTTTATATACAGGTTTGAAATTTATCTTCATTTTAATCAATGTTGGATAGACTATATAATCTAGAATTGGAATTGCAACGACAATGACAATTTGATTGAAATTATTAAAGAAATCATTTGGAATGTTTTTTGTTGTCATTGCACCTGCTTGTGCATTTAATGATGATCCTAGACCGGTATCACTTAGGTTGAAAATAACCCAGAAACTAAACATAACACATTGGGTGAATGTGGATCTGTAATCTCTGACCTCTTGTTCTGACCATACAATTGCACTTGCATCAG